>QTSX02002213.1:0-332231 GCA_014839935.2 Entomophthora muscae
CTAAATATAAGGGTTCAGTTGCAACAATGAAATCTTAAACAATTAAACTTTTTTAATAAAATGCAGAAATAAAGCTCTTGATCTCATCTTTAATAACATCAAGTAAAATCTTTATGTTATATAGCCAAAATACAAGATTTATTATTTTAAACGGAACAGTTTCTATAATTATTAAAATTTATCTATAAAATCTACCATACTCTTTTTAAATTAACTTTTGCATCAATATAAAGTATATAATATATGCCAGTATTTTTAATCGATAGAAAGTACAATTTTAGCTTCAATTTGTTAGCTTACAGCATGTAAAAATAGTTATTTGAATTGATTTATTGCTGTTTAAAGTTTAAAATTTAAAAATGAGCCATTTTTGAAAATCAATTCGTATTGTGCTACAAATTTGGTAGTATGCTTATTAGAAAATAGCTTAATCTCCAAAAGTAATGAGCATCATATTTATACTGTCAAAAGGATAAATTATTCACTCCCTTCATATAATAAATCTTTTTGACAGTCCGGAAACTCTGCACACTTGTATTAATGTCTATAAAAATCCAAAGTACTATGTTAGCATGTAATATTTAAAACACTACTAAGACTGATATTTGTGCTGTATGTCTCTCGAAATTTGTGTTGAAAAGGATTTAAATTTAAGGATATCCGAGTCACCATTATTTAATGCATTACTCGGCATTAGGGCTGCTTCAGCCAAGCCCCAAGCAGCCGCGGTCAGTTTCTAGCTCAGAGCAAAATAAATTAAAGATTTATTTATGAATCTTTAAATATATTTAATTTTTCGCTTTAGCTCCAGCGGCTAAGAGCTGAAAGCTGGCCGGGGCTGAGCCGAAGCATCCCTACTCGGCATGAATTCGAATTTGAAATGAGGACGACCCAATTTTTGATACCCAAGTGCCATAGCATTTGAAGCTTAACAAAGCGAAATATTCTTACCAATCTTAAGCCAATATTATCTGAAATATCATTTTTAGACAAATGTTTTTAGTTCAGCAAACCAAGGCGTTTTTATCGCCCTCAACACATGCTATCTATAAGCTTATTAATGCTTCTAAGCAATGTGTTATTAAACCACGACTAAATTACCTCAACTTCCAGTCTGGCAGCTCTCTATCTCTTTATGCTGCTAGACGACATATCATAGAACAAAAATCAGCCTTGAAATTTAAAAAAGCGGCTTTTTCTTCTAGTCACTCTGATCGCGCGGCCTTGTCCAGTTTTCTGCCTGTTCTAATACCTTACGCGAGCCGAGGTGCTTTGCTAGCAACGCCCTTTCTTTATAGATATGGCATAACCACAAGATTTCCTAGGTTCTCTTCCATAATAATTGCCTTGCCTGTGGCGGCGTTTGTTTTATTGATTATTTCAAGTATTCAAAAGAATAAGTATAATGGCCGCTGGCGGTTGATCTTTTTAAATGAGCAGGAGGAATATCAAAACTCACGGGATGATTACAATGCTCTAAAGTTTTCGCTCAAACTAAAAGATGGATTTGAAAATACAAATGAGTTTCTGAGAGTAAAGAGGGTTTTTCATGAACTTTTACTTGCAACTGGTGAGTTTGAAAGTCGTTCTGTTTTGCAGCAAGATTGGGAAGTTATGCTTTTGGACAGCCAGGACTTTAACGCTAGAATATCTCCTTCTGGGCTCTTAATCATCAATTCAAAGACTCTTGAGCTCATTGAATCCGATCATGAACTAGCATTCATACTCGGCCACGAACTTTCCCACGTTTTATTCAGGCACTCCTCTGAACTTGAAAATTTCACTGAGGTGCTAAACGAACTACTCTTGTTTTTGACTTCCAGTCTCATGTCAGTTTCAATGATGTTCCCAGTTTTTGGGGAATTGCTGAGTCCCATTCTAAAGGTTTCAGTTCCAAGTTTAGTCGCATCATATTCCAGGCAACAGGAGTTTGAGGCCGATAAGGGAGGGTTATTTCTTGCATCGAGGGCTGGATATGATCCTAGAGAATTTACCAACATCTGGCGGAAATTACAAGCCTCCAATAGGAACGAAAGTGTAGCCTCTTCCACAGAGAGACAACTCAGCAAATCGAGGCTGAAATGCAACTGCAAGTTTAATTCAAATCTTTCAGGGCCCGAATCTTTCCCAACAGAGAAGAACATCGTAGAAAAATTGGAAAGTATTTCCGGTAACACTCATCCAACTCTTGAGGAGAGGATCACCTACTTAGAAGATAATATCCCCAAAGTTCTTCCAATATATCATAAAGCCAAAGATTCACGCATCACCAGCAGTATCATTAATTCCCTTGCTTCATGGGCACCCTACCTTTTCGGTCCTCCCCAAAAGAGTATCGATGAGAGAAAATTCACACCTCTCTATGAAGATCCTTTATGGCGCTCCTGGGCATAATCTGCAGCCCAGCCTAGTCAATGCTCACCAATAAACTCTATTTATGTTCCTTGGCTAGATTGGAGGAGAATTTTGTTCCAGCCTACAAATGGATGAATGCTTCCTTGTCCTTTATCAGATTATTTGTACAGTTTTTAGATTTCTTATTGACTACAGTGCAGCAATATCTAACATTTAAATATCAGATAAGTTTTTTGTATACCTATTTGCTAGCTATTATTACAGTGAAAATTATCATGTAAAGTTAGATTTGAAGGTTTACCATAGCTATCCCAGCAAGACATATCAGTGCTATAAGATAATTTTAATCCAGTAGATTTTTTATAAAGGATGAGAAACGAGCGCTGTCTTCACATCATTACACTATTTTAAAGTCATTGTGCTTAAAAACACTTTGCTGTTTAAGGACATTATTAAATCGGAGCAGGAAGATATTCAGTCAATTGACTTTCCTACAGCAGATTGTCAGTCAAATTCGATCCAACTATAATTTCTCCATCTGTACCCTTTTTAGCTTTGTAATAAAAAGGTTTGAAGAAGCACTATTTTCTAATCAAACTTCAATCGACATATTTATTTTTAATTTTGTGCATTTAAAAGGCTTGATTTTAAAAAACCCCTTTTTAAAGCCAATTCAATTAAAATTTACCAGTAAGAAGGTAAACTAAAATCTTTGAAGATTTTTAAAAGAGATCGTTCATAAAAGTAGCTTTTTTTGTAAATCTAAAAAAGTTACATGTAAGAAAATTATAGCTGGATCAGAATTGGCTGAAGATCTGGTGCTGGAATATCAGTTGACTGGATATATTTGTCATGGCTGGCAGTAGTGTGTTGCAACTGTGCTTTGTGCAACAGTTGGTGATAAAAGAGAAGGGAGAAATCAGGGAAGTAGATGTGAAATCCCTGCCTTTTTGACTTGACAATTCAGCCATCAACCTATTGATTGGAATTTGGAAAGATATTCAGAATAAATTAATGTTTGGCTCAGACGCTGATGCACCGGCCAGATTTGGTGGCACTAAGGCTGAACCGCTCCAAGAATTAAGAATGACCTTTCCTGACCCGAAATCAATGGACTGGTTCGCCTAAATCCAATCCAAATCAAGTACCCACTTTTAATCAATCCAGTGGTGCGGTGGCACAACCCTAAAATATCCAAGTGCTCCAAGTGAGCTGAAAACTTGGCCAATAATGCATTTTCAGGTGCACATCCCAAATATCATAACCACAATACTGTAAATTCAGAACCTGAATGTAAAAATGCGGGATTGTCAAATCCTTGGTCCAAATTTTGAATCACTTTTGCGGGCAACTTAGCTGAGTGAAAATTAAAATATCAAATAAAATTAATGATTTAAGTTGACTTTTTTTTTGGTTTATGTAAATTGGCAAATTTTGAATCTCTTGAGCAGATAACTCAACTAACAAAAGACAAAACTCAGCAAACAAATGCAGGATACATGAATCAGAAATGCAGGATTCTAATATACGATCTGAGATTTTCTGTATTTCAAACGAATCATAGACATCATGGAAAACTTAACGAATCTGAAATTGCGGGATTGTCAAATCCAAGAACCAAGTTTCAAATCACAATTGCAAGGAATTTGAAATAAATATAATTTTTGCGTGTCTCAAAAAGGATGCCAAAGGATCTAGAGTGGATTTGTGCTAATTCTTTTAGGAATCATAGGCATTCTCAAAAATCACCCTATTTCATTTTAGGACGGCTAAAATTTAGATGCTTGATTACAGTAGGTTTCAGAAAATACTAAAAATAAAATAGAATTATATATTACAATCTGTTTTTACCATGTTGCTTTTTCCTTTTCTTGTGTTGATAGTTCATTTGCTGTTGATAAGGTGTTTGCATTTAATTGGATGATTTCACCTCCAGTCGCCTTGGTGATAGGAAATCAAGCCGCCTCCGCGACCACAGTTGGTCTCGGGGAGGCGGCTTGATTTCCTATCACCAAGGCAACTGGAGGTGAAATCATCCAATTAAATGCAAACACCTTATCAACAGCAAATGAACTATCAACACACCAAGGAAAAGGCAACATGGTAAAAACAGATTGTAATATATAATTCTATTTTATTATTAGTATTTTCTGAAATTTACTGTAATCAAGTATCCTTAATAGCAGTACATGAATACATAGTGCAGTAAACTGATGGTTTATCTTTTCCTCTCCTTTCTTCCTTGAGATTTTTTCTAAGTTTTGTTGGTGTTGTAAATTAGGTGCATATTAGAATGGTCAAGGCTATCAGTGAAATTAATCCTGGTAGTCAAGGCTAATTGATTTGCACCCAAATCTGTTGGATCTGACGGATTTGCAATTCCAATTGTATCTTGGATGTTACAATGATTCAGCCAACCTGTTACATCCAATTTGATCGAGTTTGGGAACTTAAAGCAGCTTCCGTAATGGGCAGCTGCAAGCTGCAGCCACTCTGGGGTAATGTGCATCCACTCTTCTCCGTCAGATTGTCTGAGTCATCTCAAGATGG
Source organism: Entomophthora muscae (assembly GCA_014839935.2). Classification (NCBI taxonomy): domain Eukaryota; kingdom Fungi; phylum Entomophthoromycota; class Entomophthoromycetes; order Entomophthorales; family Entomophthoraceae; genus Entomophthora; species Entomophthora muscae. The sequence continues at coordinate 4,906 of QTSX02002213.1, forward strand.
AAATAACATGGATGCAAGAGCTTGGTGGACACCAGAAGATCCTGTAATGTTCTTGACAATGGTGCAGGTGTTAATAACACTCATGCATTCATTGTGCAGCCAGTATAGTATATAAACTTCCCTTCTTTCTAAATAAACATATAATTTTATACTTTCACACATTATTTACTTGCTTTTACACTCTAATTAGTTGTTACCTTAGATTTAAGGGTAAAAACTTCAGAGTCTTTAAGACTTGTATTAATTTGTGTATAGGCCTGAAACCATAATCTCCAAAGCTAGCACTATAGACGTTAACCTCCAAGACGTCCAAGGCCAAATTCACGACATTGGTGCTCACTCCAATATTTATCCTACCAGATACTCCAAACCTGCAGGACACCCCCCGCTGTGGTCCTGTTTCAGCCCTGGGAGGAAATAGCTCTCTTCCTGACTTCTACTTTGGTGAAGATGTACTTGCCTTCTTGGATAAAGTGAAAACCTTTACTGTTGGTTATACTGAAGAGCAGAAGATCAAATATCTGCTCAACAGCTTGTGTCAAAATTCCTTTGATACTATTATGCCCTACCTTGGCTTCAGTTACTCCTATCAGTACCTCCAAAGAGTGATAAAGCAAAAACTCCACTACCCACAAGGTTGTACCAAAGCCAGCCCCTTCAATGGTTTGAGAAGCACTAGCACACCTCAGGACTGCCACTTGGATGCTTCTGAAAACTCTAATGGTTCCAGAAATAGCCCTGAGTCACCCAATACTCCTATTGCTGGATCATTAAACACGGTTAAACTTCCTGATTCTTTGGCTTTTGAAGTCAATCAAGTTAGTCAGGCTCAATACCTTGAAGAAGATCAAGTGGAAATTGTAGAGAATATCTTTGAACCTAAAGAATCTCTTACTGAAGTGGAGCCCACCAAATCACCAATCATTTATGAGGAGTACAGTGAAAAGAAACATGATTTGGTCCATGAAGTAAATTCCATGGAGGTGCTAATCAGCAAGAATAAAGGTACATCCTTGGCTGCACCTATATCATTACTTTATCCTGATCTGTTGTAACCCTCTCCTGTTGATCACAATATCAGAGGTGAAGATTCAGCTAAGGATGATGATGTTGTCCTCCATGAAGTTGAGATAGTTGGACTTCATACCTTCCAAAAGCCTTCTCTCTCTCTGATTGAACCTTTGCCTCCTGAAGATCCTGGAACTGCCAAGCCCTTCCCTATTGGAGCTGGAGATTGCTTCAAAGATGAGAAAGTCTCTGAAGAAGATGAGGCTTTACAAGAAGAGAAAGTAGTAGAACTGCTAATCAGCCAAGTTGAGTACAGATCCTTGACTGAAAATGTAGCACTACCTCTCCTTTCTCTACCAAAATCCTTGCCTCCTGAAGAACCAAGCTTCATCCTACAGCCTCACAAAAAATCCTGTTCAAAAAAAGAATTGAAGATAAATGCCTTTATAAAGAGTATCACTTGGAATCTTTTGGAAGCCTTGCCCTGACTGAAGTCAACCCTGGACAATTCTCTTCTCCTGGTATCACAGATGTATATATCCAATCTGGACACTTTCCTTGTGAATATCATCAATCCTGTGCTAAAGTTGATCTGACTAGAGCAAAAGTCTGTTCCAATGACATGGGAGACTTTAAGGATGATGAAGTACCTTCTCTAACAGAGCCAGAAGAGATAAGATGCAGCCAAGATAAGGATCAATCATTGATTCCCTTGTCCTCTGAGTGTTGTAGCAAAGATGAAGAGACTGAGAAAGATCTTCAAGAAGCAGAATCAGTGGTATTTCCAATCAGTCAAGTTGAGAAAGAATCATTGGTTGAAAAGATAGTAGTGCCTCCCTTTTCTCCACCTGAACCTTTGCCTCCTGAAGATCCTGGCACCAACCCACATGGATCTTCTTTCATCCCTCTTCTTTCTCTACCCCATTGAAAAAAAGACTCCAAGACTGAACTTCTCCACCCTGGTGAGATGCAAGAGCCCCAGGACTTACCTCTGCCTACTGTTGCCCTTGTGTCCTCTATTGCTGATGAGCTTTATGACAAACTACTGGTTGACCAATCTTTGTGGGAGGAAGAGCCCACTGAAATCCAAAGTGTTCTTAAGAAGCTTTCAGTGGACACCAAAGTTAAAGATGGTCAACTCTTTAAGCTCTACAAGGATAACTGGTTGCCATATGAATGCCTCTCACTCAGAACAGACTCTGTAGTTTCCTCACACAAAGCTACAGGTCATGGAGGAATACAAAAGACCCTTGCTCAGTTACAGAAGCATTGCTACTGTAAACCATGCTTGCCTTCTGAGGTTCAGGAGAAGTGCATCATCCACATTGAAGAAGAGGTGATACAGTTCACCAGTATGAAGCTTGGATTGATCATTACCTCTGCTGCCTTCCAAGTTGCCCTTGATGAACTGAAGAGAACAATGATGTGTGCCTCTTTCTTATATCTTATCCTCCCCAAGACCTCTGTTGAACATAACATTCTCATCCTCACAGACATGGGTTATGTACTATCTCAATAAGAAGAGAGTAACTATGAACTCTCCATTAGTTATTGCTCTGAAGTTCTAAACTTCTATGAAAGAAGCTATCCTATGGTTGGAAGAGAACACCTCCCTACTAAAGCAGATCCAGATGAGAAGATTGCCCTGTACTATTTTGGTAATGCAACACAAAAGGAAGACTACCTCTCAAGACTGCCAGTCATTGCCCTTGTTGCTTTTGTACATGATGAGATGCACTTTAACCCACTGACTGACCTGTCTTTGTGGGGGGGAGGAGATCATCACAGCACATTCTGCTCTAGAGAACTCTTTGGTGAGTGCAAATTTAAAGGATGATTGTATATTCATGGAATACAAGTACATATGGATAGCTAAAATATGCTCCTCCTTGCAACTGGACTCAGTGATTGTTGATCAAGGACTCACAGGACGTGTTTCCATACAGAGAGCGCTATCCAAACAGGATCACTATCAGGAATTGATGACCTCCCACAACAACAAGACCGCAAATGCATGTAATGGATTGCTCTATCATCCTACAAAGGTACTTAACATTAGGTACTGCAGAACTTCTGACAAGCCACTCCTTCAACTCTCCCATGGACACTCACCTGACTTTCCTTGCTGCCTGCTCTCCCTGATGAAGCCTAGACCGTCTGTCACCCCAGAAGCCTACCTCCAGAAGTTGCCCCAGGTCTTGATCAATACAGAGGCTGAAGCCTATCATGCCAAGTTGAACATCAAGAAGAAGGATGTAGAACACACTTCCAATAGCCATCCTACCCTCCCCCTGTACAAGGTGGGTTATGCTGTATACTTCTATAGTGATAGAGAGTATGGATGTGAGAACACACTTGTCATGCTATGGCAAGGGCCTATTAAGGCCAACAAGAAAATGAATCCTGTGAACTACACTAAGAGCCAAATACTGGCCACTTGATTACTAGAGTACACACTCAATACATATGTGCTGCTCCTAGTACTCATGAGTAAACCCCCTTTAGGACAACAATCCAGAAAAATAAAACATAATGAAAAAATGCCATGGGTTGTTGTCCATATTTCAGGAAAAGAAAGGAATAAGGCAATATAAAGTGAAAAAGGCTTTATTGGAATAATTACCTGACATATGCAGCCCTTGAGTCCATTACCCTCTATTTATAACCTTTGCTCATTCTAGTGGTGGGAAATGTCATAAATTAGGTGCATATTAGAATGGTCAAGGCTATCAGTGGAATTAATCCTGGTAGTCAAGGCTAATTGATTTGCACCCAAATCCGTTAGATCTGACGGATTTGAAATTCCAATCATATCTTGGATGTTACAATAATTCAGCCGGCCTGTTACATCTAATTGGATCAATTTTGGGAACTGAAAGCAGCTTTTGTAATGGGCAGCTGCAAGCTGCAGCCACTCTGGGGTAATGCACATCCACTCTTCTCTGTCAGATTGTCTGGATCATCCCAATATAGAAATAACATGAATGCAAGAGCCTGGTGGACACCAGAAGATCCTGTAATGTTCCTGAAGATGGTGCAGGTGTTAATAACACTCCTGCATCCATTGTGCAGCCAGTATAGTATATAAACTTCCCTTCTTTCTAAATAAACATATAATTTTATACTTTCACACATTATTTACTTGCTTTTACACTCTACTTAGTTGTTACCTTAGATTTAAGGGTAAAAACTTTAGAGTCTTTAAGACTTGTATTAATTTGTGTATAGGCCTGAAACCATACTCTCCAAAGCTAGCACTATAGACGTTAACCTCCAAGACGTCCAAGGCCAAATTCACAACAGTTGGCCCCTTGGCTACGCTGGGGACCAAATAACTTTTAAAAAATTTCTGCGTCATCAGGAGAGTAGCTCATAAATCATTATATGGGTTTATGGTTGCTATATTAGTGATTTAGAGTGCAGAATATTGCATCATTTCCAGTTTAGACAATTTTACATTTCACTTAATTTCATGTCTAAACATGGTTGTTGAGATTGTATTTTCCATTTGATTTTATCCAGAGTGGAGCTTCTTGATTTGGGTTGATTTGTCCTAGTTACTTATTGTACATTCAATTTGGATTCCAGATCCTGCAATTAATATCTGAGTTTACTAGTGGCATTCAAAAGTGATTTGAAATTAAGTTCATTGATTTGACAATCCTGCAATTTCAAAAAACATAGTAAACTTAATGAAAATGGTTGATGGATTTGAACGCTTCAAATCTGATTCCAGTTAATTCATTTTGTCCATTGGAAATATGCAGTTTGACTTGAACTTTGCAAAGTGTCTATGAGTTCCCGCATTTTTAAAAATTCAAATTCAAATTCAAATAAAAATAATTCAATTTAATTAAAAAAAGGCTATCCCGCAAAAGTGATTCAAAATTTGGACCAAGGATTTGACAATCCTGAATTTTTATGTTCAGGTTCTGAATTTACTGTAGTGGTTAGTCCATGGTTTAACCAAGTTCTGCCTACATTGGCTGGGGTTGAACCCCAAAAACTCCTTGATATATTTTTCATGTGTTATTTTATTATACTCTGCTATGGAGTAGATCCCACCCATAGAACATGGGATGGATAGACTGGTTTTCAGGAAGAAAGCCACAATAGAAGCTTGACATTACAGCTGGCATCACGCTTGCCTTAGGACAAAGCCAGGAGCAAAAATGATGCAATAACAATAACTCTGCAATGGAGCATTGGGCAAGATGCCTTTTGGGATAACACTATTCAGTAAAACCCCAATATGTAGGCCGGTCTGGCCCTAAGATTCTTGGGTCAACTGCTCATGAGATAACAATCCTATAAAAGGATATTTTTCTAACAATAATAAAGAATTCAACTCTTGTTTTCTTCAAGTATAACCTTTCTTAAGGTTTTATCTGTGTTTAAGATAGTGAAGACTGTGCTTTGGTCTAACTAGCTAAGCTAAAGGTATATTGAAGTTAACAATTGTGTATTGACATCCTTAGTCCTCATACAAGGAATTGATACTCTCTTCCCTAACAGTGAACCTACCAAATCTCCTCTTTCCAAAGTTGAGATTTGGTGCTCACTACAGGGGGTACAAATCAATACAGGTACCCCTTCTTCAAAACAGAAAAATTTCCCAAGAACCCATGGATACCACACCGGCCCCAAGCCCATTTGCTGTACCTCCAGTTCCTTTTCCAATGTGGCTGTCCCAGTGGAATCTATGACTTCTTCCGTTGAGGTTATTACCATTGGTGATCATGCTATGGTAGTTTACCAAGCTCCATTAACTCTACCCTGCAACAGAGTGGCTCAGGTTTCTCAATCCCTCCTCTATGGCTACCAAGCCAGCCCAACTGGTAACATGGACTCTGCCTGCTCTCTGTTTTATTGAGTACATAATCAAGATGTCCTCTTCCTGGAATATGAATGCCTCTGCGCTATCACTACGGCAAAATTGATGAGTCAGAGTCTGGATCTCACATGCATCAAGGAATACATTGCAAAATTCCTTTTGCCCATAACTTGCAATTCACAAATGGTTATCTCTTGTCAACAGATTGTATTACAAGACCTTGCCATACATGCAGAAAATGCATCAAATAATTATGCCAAACTGCTCCACCAATTAGAGATCTTGTTTACTGAAGCCCGCAAGGCTATCATGGCTAACCAACACCATTTGGGTTGGACTCAAACCAGATTAAAAACCCTGACTCGTGAATTAGACAAAAATCTTCCTGGAATTATTGAAGCACACCTTTGGGACCACGGCCTGACCACTGAATGGATTGAAGCAATAAACTGTCATTGTCATCAGATCAAGGAATTCACGGCTACGTCTTTCACTCCTGCAACTGGTCCTACTTACCAAAAAATAAGAGAAATACAAGACAAGGTCAAATTGCTACAGACCACTGTCAGTCACGTCACCACTTTGGCCATGTTTGACATTCAACAAATCCACATTACCACCCTTCAGACCAATGTGGATGACATCATGAATTCTAACAAAAAATTGTTTGGGCAAATTTGCTGAGCTACAGAATCAAGTAGACCTACAGCAGCAACAGATCAACAATTACCAGTCTGCACTTGAAATAGCCCAAGAAGAGATTAAGAAATTTCACCAATACAAGGCTAATTGAGCCAGATGAGAAAGCTCTATAATGGACTGCATTCAAAGCCTGGAGGACAAACTGAGCTATATGAGCTATAAGCCTCCCAAGATATTTCAGAATGAACTGGGCTACAAATCTACTTACGCCAGTACATCCATAGCAGAGCAGTGTACCATCCCAAACATCATGATGACAATGCTGTCCAATCCAGGTGCTAGCAGACAGGCTCCTCCTCAAAATACACAGTGTAGCAGTTTGCCTTCCCAAACTTCCTTGCAAACTCCACCTCTACAAAGCACCAATGAGAGATTCAATGTTGGTGTACTTCCAAAGTTTGATTGCCAAGAAAATGTGCCCACCTTTTTAAGACTGTACAAGATGGCAACAGTAGGAGCGCCAGACACCAAAAAGGCATACCTAATTATTAATTTACTTGATCCTATGAGTAGAGATATAATCATGCCAAGTCTTCCTGCTGGCAACATTATATACCAGGACACCAGAAGTGCCATTCTGAGAGAATTTGGAAGCACTGTTTGCATGATAGAACACAAGAATCTCTTTTCTGATATTGAGTTCAAGACCAACAAGACATTTTCTGAGTTTGCTGACCAATTTTATCACAAAGACCAAGTCCTCCTAGGAGCCGGTGCAATGGTGGAACACAACACCAAGTTAGCAATGAAGAACACTGTAAAACCTTATCAGGAACTTTATCAGGCAATGAACCTCTTTCTGGGTCAAGAGTTTACCATGGTGCAAATGCTAGACTATCTCTGCCGTTTAGAAGCAACCCACAATGCACCCAACAAGGAAAAGCCCAGATATAACCGTCCTGTCAACACTAACATACTGGCAACCAGTAATCCAAAACACGCCAAACTCAAGAGAGATGAATTCCTCTCACAGATATCACTTGCTACTGCTATTAGAATAAGGGACATTATGCCACAAAATGCCCTAATGGACAAAAGGTACATGTGGTCTACGTCCCTGCCAAAGAGCAGGGAAAAGACCAAGCTCAGTAGAAGAGTGATATTCTACTGAGCTTGAAATCAAAATCCCTCCCAAAAAACCAGTTATGCTAGTCTCTCCACCAGTACTCAGCAACAATGTTGCAACCGCCGCGCCAGCCAACCCCAGTCTGCCATGCCTTGAAAAAACCAACCCGACCACTACTGAGTTATTCATTGAGGATGAGCTCATTGATCCCCTTCACCAAGTTGTTTCAAATGATGTTTGTGTTGTCTTAACCTGAAGTCAAAAAGCGGCCTTGGAAGAAGAGGGAGAGGCCAAAGTAGCCTGGCCATACACACAGCAAATTATGGAGATGAATTCAGGTGAACCTCTCTAATCTGAAGATACCCTCTGTTTGGAAAATGTCAGTATTGCGCTGCCTTTCAAAGAAATGGCAAGTCACTACCCCGGTATTATTGATTCTTTGATGCAGTTTGTGGAAGCATCAAATAATCATTCAATCCACTTAGTAAATGAAAATTTACCTATTATGATTGCAAATATTGCAAAATTTCAGTCAACAAAGTCAAGGTCTAAGCCATAATTGACAGCGGCGCTCCAGTCAATATAGTGTCCACCACTTTGGTTAAACAACTGAAAATAGCGCCCAATGTAGACTATTGTAAACAATATGGTAATGCGGGACCATTTCTCACTGTTTCTCAAGAAATGTACAGTGTGCTGCCCTTGCAATTTGGATCTCTTGCAGTCTCCTCTCCTGCAATTTTGTTTCCTCAAAAATATTTCGACATCCTCATAGGCACTCAATTCATGCAAAACTTTGGTGCTAAGATTGACTTTCAAGAAAACGAAATTGGAAATTTAGGTCAGAAGTTACCCATATACTACACGCTGAATGGTATCATTCCTGAGAATAAAAGGTGAAACTACATAAATATTGAGTATCAGGATGGCATCATTGTGGGGTTCCTGGTAACCAGTCTCCAAATTGTGTCCTGGGTTGTAGCCAGGGACTGGCTTGGAGGATTTATCATTCCACAAAAGTGGTGAATGGTTGGTGAGGAGCTTATACTTGGCTTGCATAAGGGCAAACTCCCCCAGTACCTTCCTAATCACTAAGCAAGCGTCTCCACCATACACTTGTACTTCAGCAGGTGCCAGCCCTTCTGTAGGCCTATACCAATCCTGTAATAGTCTTGCAAACTCTCCCCCAATGAACTCTCTTCCTCTATTTGTCATTTCCAAATGCCTCATCATCTTCTCCCACTTCTCCTGGGCAGATTTACTAGAGGCAAACTTCCTGCATCCTAGGCAATAGAACTCCTCATCCCCTGGGCTAGGATAGAAAATATGGGGTAATTGACTCATGGGACTTATATTCTCTCTTTACATGGTAAATTTGGATAGGGGTTGTAATAGGCGCTTTGTTCACAGTCAGAAGGAAGATCCCCTTAGAAACCTTCTGATTTATAGCTTTGGGATAGGGGATAATAAAGGGGTTGTGCCAATACTTGGAGTCCTTTAACAATCTCTTGGACTCTCTTTACTTGGTCTTGGGCTCCTGCACCTTGGTCGTGGACTCCTGTGTTCCAATCTTAGGCTTCTGCAGTCTGTTCTAGCTCTGGATTTCTATCCTTGGTCTTCTGCTCCTTTTGTAGCTTTTGTGGCCTTTGTAATCCACTTGATCCAGTCCCTGAAGAGTCTCAGATAGCTCTCCCTTTTATAGCCCCTTGTTTCAGACCAAAAACTTCTCATAGAAAACTGGTTCTTCAAAGCTTAAACTATCCTGTTTTTCTCCTTCTATAATATATTAAACCTTTAAACTTACTTTAGCCAATGAAAGCCCTGAATTTTCTGCTTCTGCTCCTCATTTTTTAGGCTTTAACTCTTAAGTTAAAGCCCTCAAAACACTGATTAAATAAACTTTGTCTTGCAGCCAATCATATGCCTTGATTCAAAGGTTTTGCCAAAAAGGTTTCCCTGGATGACCTGTCCTTGACCCTGGTTCAAACCCGAGGTTTTCTTGCTCTGGGTAAACAACTGCTCTGCATTTTGAACGGTTTTGCTGTAATTCCTGTCATGTTTCCCCAGCAAATCTTGAGCGCTTCCACATATGTTTTACTTAGGCAAATTTTGCCTCTTCTATTTTTCAATGTTTCTCTGTGTTTCTCCGTGTTTCTCTCAACATTTTGCAACTTTGAACCTGCCTGCTGCTTTTCCTTTCATTTTTCCTAGTTGTTCTTGGCAAAATTTGCTCTTTTGCTCTTACAGTTTCTCTATTCTTCTTCCAGCTTCTTTCTGGCCTATTTCCTCCTCACTCCTTCTTTTTAAAATAACATATAGTTCTAACAAACTATATGTTATTTTTCCTTCTATTTCTTTTTTATTATTGATCTTTAATCCTTTTTTAATCATAATCAGGCAGTATTTAATTATTCCTTAACTGCTTCTTTTTATCTGAATTTCTTCTCAAAATTACTAAAACCAGCTCTTCCAGCCTCTGCATCCAGTCCAGCTAGTTCAGCTCTCAGCTCTTCAGTTCTTCAGCACCAAATTCTGGTTCTTTAGCCATCCTGCTCTATTATCAGCTAGTCCTGCATCATAATCTTCTTGTCCTTCCACTTATCCTCAACCAGTTTCTTGACAAATTCTCACTAGGAACCTTCTTTGTTTCTTCTACATACTGAACCATATTGGTCCATTCCATTCATTATGAATTAACAGTCCATCAACTAGCCTTCACTGTGACCAAAAAGTCCCTCTTGCTAGTTTTCTCTGTTAATTCTGTGAACCACCTTGGTTCTTTATCTCAGCCCCCATTACCAGAACTCTAGACCCAGGCATGAGTCTACATTGAACTGGCATTTGACTGGGCCCTTGCAAGTGGCAGTCCACTTAGGCCATTCAACCATAGATCAATGTCTTTGTGTTGTCTTTACTCACCCAGGTGATTAAGTCTGGGCTTTCAGCCGCAGAGTAATCAGCTCTACTTCCCAGAGGCCTGATCACACCAAGTTCTGCAGATTGCTTCCCCAAGCAATCTGCCTTGGTGATACCTCTGAGCAAATCTATACCCTCCAATGCTCACCTTGGGTTTCCCCAAAGCTTCCATAGGGGCATAAATGAGGACATCCTACCAGTCTGTTAGGTAGGGTGCTTGCTCACAGAATTCCTATAAGCGTATTAGGGTGTGTGGAGCCCTCAGAGCTCTTCCCCTCCCTGGCAGCCCGCGTTACCCACTAGGGATCCAAAACCTACTCCCTCCCAGACAGAAAAAGTTCCCTGCTTGCTATTTCAGTCTTCACCCTTTTGCAGCCACAGTTTCCTATGGGGTGAAGCACTATAGCCCCAAAGCAGCCAATATCTTCTGCTGAGTGGAGGCAATATCTGCCCCTGGTAGTCCTATGTTACCTACCAGGCAGGCCTTACTTACCCTAGTAGACCATGTTACCTACTAGGCTCACCTCACTCACCCTAGTAGTCCTATGTTATTTACTAGGCTCACCTTACTTATCCCTAGCAGCCCTATGTTACCTACTAGTTTACAGCATCACCAGTTAACCACAAATTATCACTCTTTAGCATATTGTCTTTATTTTAAGCCAAATCAGCCCTTGTTTCAAAACAGCACACATGTGGATCACCACAATCATACCAGTGCAGTTTTATCAAAGCGGAAAAAAGATTTTGATGCCGCCTACCCAGATTGAGGAGAACAAAGGAATTCCCTTGAGAACCTACAAGACTTATGAGATAAAGCCAGGTGACCAGCATATTCTTGAGACCAAATTGACTCTCAAAATTCCTGAAGGGCTATATGGCAAGATTGAGCAGCCATACCAATGATGTCATCTAGAATCATCAATATACCCAGGAATAGTCATTCCAGGTCACAAGGAAATCCAAGTATTAGCAGCTAACCTCTCTGCTAATACAATTCATGTCAAAAAAGGACATGTAATTGCATTTCTCCATCTTTCGCTCTCTGAGGAAATTGTCAGATTTGAGAATTTTGAAAGTCTAGCTGACATGGGGCTACCTGATACCAAACTGTCAGTATGCCCAGTTATTCCTCAAGAGACTCTTGTGGGATTATCTACTTTGGAATAGGACACCGTAATGGAGCTATTCAAGAAATACAAGTCTATCTTTGCCAAGGACAACTTTGACTTGAGCTGCGTAAGAAATGTTCAGCATCACATTGATACTGGAGACACGCTGCCCATATAGATGAGACCCATAAGAAGATCCAAAGCAGCAGACAAAGGGGTTATATACAAAGTAACAAAGCTCTTGAAAACAGGCATGTTGATACCCAGCTGCAGTCCTTGAGCATCACCAATTTTTATTGTAAAGAAGAAAGACAGCTCCAACAGAGTAGTCATTGACTATAGGAGATTAAACCTTATTACCAAAAAGGATTCATATCCCCTACCTCGTATTGACAACACGTTAGACTGGCTTGGTGGTGCAAAGTACTTTTCTGCAATAGATCTCATCAGTGGATACTGGCAGATTGACCTCCCTTCTGAAGACCAGGAAAAGTGCACTATTATAACTTCACAGGGATTATATCAGCCCACCAGGATGCCACAAGGACTATGCAACACACCAGCTACTTTTCAATTGGCAATGGATTCTATACTTAGTGATCTCAAGCTATCATGCATGTTAGTTTATCTTGATGATATTAATGTCTTCTCAAAACATTCAGTCAACACATTGAGCACTTGGAATCAGTATTCAAACGCCTTGCTGAAGCCAATCTGAAAATCAAGCCACATAAATGCCAGTTATTTAAGGAAAAGTTGGAGTATCTTAGATTTAGAATATATGCCAAAGGTCTAAGCCCGCAGAAACCCAAGGTAGATGCCATGGTGAAGATGTTACCACCCAAAAGCATGAGAGATGTGCAAGTTTTTCTTGGGATGGTTGGATACTACCGGCAATTCATTCCAAATTTCTCTAAGACTGCTGGACCGCTCTTTCACTTACTTAAGACTGATTCTAAGTTTTCTGGGCGGAGGAGTGCCAGATAGCTTTTGAAAAACTTAAGCAATTACTGGGAACTTCTCCAGTATTGCACTATCCAGACCTTGGTAAAGAGTTTATTGTTCAAACAGATGCATCCCTTGTTGCAGTAGGAGCTGTTCTCTCACAACTTGATGAAAATGGTGATGAACACCTGGTGGCCTATACTAGCAAAACCATGAATATTCATGAATGCAATTACACAGTAACAGAAAAGGAATGCCTTGCAGTTATTCATGCATGCAAACAATTCTGTGTTTATCTCCATGGCACACATTTCAAGGTCATAACAGATCACTCTTCCTTGAAATGGTTACACAACCTCAAAGAGCCCAAGAGTTGCCTTGCCAGATGGCCCCTGAAGCTTCAAGCTTATGATTACAAGATACATCATAGAGCCAGTGTGGCACACCAAAACACTGATGGACTATCACGCTTATGCTGTAACTGTGCTGTTTTAGCAGAGTTATAAGGGGAAAATATTTAGAAGCTAGATAATAATCTTTATTGTGAGATAGTGATTATATAGTCAATGTGAATCAAGGATAACAGGAACATGATTGTGCTGATCACATGGTTGGAACCTTGCTGGCAGGTTGAGCCTGCGGTTTTGACACTTACCAGTGATTAACACTGTGCTTCCAATGGCTGACCAACTGTTTGATAAGATGCAACTCAGATATTTCAAGGAAAAACCACCCAAAGTACAGAAACACCTTGAAATTCTCAGCCAAGACTGTGTCACAGAAGACAGTAAATTGTTCAAAATTAAGGATGGCAAAAATCTTATCTTTCCAAAGCCCTCCAAAAGAACAGACTTTATTGTTCAAGCGCATCAAGAAGTAGGCCATGATGGCCTGATGAAGACTCTGTTGCAGCTCAAGGAATCATACTTCTGGGAGTCAATGCAGTTTGACACACACAATATCCTTAGCACTTGCATAGAATGCCAACTCAACCGACCTCTCAACAAGAAGCTCTGCTACAATTTGGTGAAGCCAAACTTTACTTGGCACACCATCTCAATCAATATAGTGGGACCTCTTCCAGAAAGCAGTCTTAATACCCAATACGTTATTGTCACAATTGATCATATAACCAGATGTGCGGAAACCAAAGCTCTCAGAGATCTTGGCGCCTTGTCAACTGCTAAATTCATTTTGGAGCACATTATTCACTGGCATGGCTGTCCTCAATTTATCCTAACCAATAATGGGAAAAACTTCACTTCTCACATTATTCCAAGGATTAATGAACTCATGGCAATCAGAGGAGTATTATCAACGCCCTATCATCCAGAAACTAACAGATTAGTGAAACAAGTTAACGGCACTTTGGTGCAAATAATCCAAAAGCTGGCTACCCATAAAACTTTGCAATGGTCTTCTTTCTTGAGGGCAGCTTCTTTTGCCTACAACATCTCAAAACACTCAAGTACAGGGCATTCTCCTTTTAGCCTTCTGTACAGCTGCCAGCCCTGTCTTGCCACACATTTTGTATTCCCTTGTAGATGGTAGCAGCAAGGTGGACCCCCATAATGTATATGACGCAATTAGCTGATACCCTTGTGAAGTTGCAGGCCCTAGCGTATTCTAATACTATCATAAAGAAAATTGCAAGCAAAGATAGTGCAGATACTGCCAGGCCGGTACCCATTGAGTATAAGGCTGGCAACATTGTAGCATACTGTGATGCTCATGGGTTTGGAAGAGCCCACAAGTTAACAGCATTGTGTGCTGGCCCTTTTGAGATTATTGAGAAGATATCCACACAGGCTTTCACAATTAAGAATATGGACACAAAGGCAATAGTCAACAGAGTACATGCTAAATACTTGAGACCACTTTGCCTGATTTAATTAAAGTTAATATCTATCATATGTTTACATATTTTTAAATTCTGTTTATTGCAAATAAGCATGGAACAACAAGAATCTCACCCAACAGTTGCGCTACTGATCCAAATTGACTGAGGGACTACCTTCTTCTGCCTCATTGTTCTCTTTGTCCTCCTCCTCTTCTTCCTTGCTTGTCAAGTCATGATCACTGATGTCCTTAGTCTCAGTTTGAGGAATACATCTGGAAGGAACCTCTACAGAAATTCTCTTGCTACGGTGGGCATGATGCTGACCAGAACTACAGGTCACACATTTGCTTATAGCTACAGTTTTTGTCTGGTGTGGTACATACACTTTTTCTTCCTCAACCGTGTCTGCAGAAACATTCCCTCTACGCTGACGTGACCCGATGGCCAACCCAGTGTCAAGTTCACACCAAATAGTTGCTATAACTAGGTTACAGCAAGCCCACGTACACTGGTTGTAATGATCCAAAGAGCTCCAACACATGATAGGGAGTTCAATCCAAAAACAAGTATCCAAAAGACAACCCAATCCAGAGATAGGAGTATAGCACACAGCCAGAATAAGTCAATCCACCAGAAAATCTTCCATATTATTGTACATTTGGGGAAATTCTACTCTGGCTATGAAAAGTTGACAACAAGCCTCATCAAGACAGAAATTCATGTCAGATAAAGCAAATAAAGGAACACTATCCTTAGGAAACATTACATGAGCTCCCAACAATGCCATTTGGGCCACTGCAACACCATAATCACCAAGATGAAGGTTTGAACTCAGATTGCCATATGTCACACTTACCCAATGCTCTCAATTATCCTGAGAACTTACCTGCAGGGTATGCTCAAAATCAGGGATAGTAAAGACTTCAACGCTCCATTTCATAATCACCAGCTTGCAAAATTGAAAGACAACAAGTTTTTCTGGAACATCAGTCATGAAATCTGGCATGACCATTGCAGTGTCTAATTCACTAACTACATAGTTGGATAGACAGCCATAGTCATAACTGTGACAATAAGTAGAACCTTTTCTTAACCAAGCCAGTACATTAATTTCCCAATGCAATTTCAAAATCCAAAAGAATAACTCCTGCAGGATGCCTGACATATTTTGGAAGGATTGCACTGGTACTGCCAATTTCTTGAAATTGAACTGTTGCCGCAAATCAACACCAGAAGCCAAAACGTTAGAAGAGACTTCAAAGAAAGACCAACTAGAGTTTTCTGATTCTTGAATCACATTCATGTATTCACCTAGCTTAAGACCTAGACCCTCCAGATAAGGCCAACCTGCTGCAGGGTCAATATCTAAGGACTCCACTGTACTAACCAAAGCAGCATCAAACGTAGGAGCAACAGATATCCTAGACATGGTTTCCTCTTGTTTGCCAAAATAATGAGTTATTATTTTTCTGTGAGTGGAGGACTTCTGCGCCAAGTATTTCCTTAGCTGAACATCATCCAAAGTCTTCATATACTCTTTTTTGAGCGCTCTGGCATCTGAAGTAGTGCTTTCTGTCTCACTAATAACACTGTGATTGTCTGCCATTTTTCTTCTTGCTGTATTGTCAAGTCAAGTGGGGGGAAATGTGAAATCCCTGGATTTTTGAATTGACAATTCAGCCATCAACCTATTAATTGGAATTTGGAAAGATATTCAGAATGAATTGATGTTTGGCTCAGACGCTGATGCACCAGCCAAATTTGGTGGCACTAAGGCCAAACTGCTACAAGAATTAAGAAGGATCTTTCCTGACCCAAAATAAATGGACTGGTTTGCCTAAATCCAATCCAAATCAAGTATCCACTTTTGATCAATCCAATGGTGCGGCGGCACAACCCTAAAATATCCCAGTGCTCAATTGGAGCTGAAAACTTGGCTGATAATGCATTTTCAGGTGCACATCCCAAATATCATAACCACAATAGTGGTTAGGCCATGGTTTAACCCAGTTCTGCCTATATTGGCTGGGGTTGAACCCCAAAAAATCCTTGATATATTTTTCATGTGTTATTTTATTACACTCTGCAATGCAGTAGATCCCATCCATAGGACATGGGATGGATAGACTGGTTTTCAGGAAGAAAGCCACAATAGCAGCTTGAAATTACAGCTGGCATCACAGTTGCCTTAGGAAGAGGTCAGGAGCAGAAATGATGCAATAATAATAACTCTGCAATGGAGCATTGGGCAAGATGCTTTTTGGGATAACACTATTCAGTAAAACCCCAATACATAGGCCGGTCTGGCCCTAAGATTCTTGAGTCAACTGCCCATGAGATAGCAATTCTAAGAAGGATTTTTTTCTAACAATAATAAAGAATTTAGCTCTTGCTTTCTTCAAGTATACCCTTTCTTAAGGCTTTATCTGTGTTTAAGATAGTGAAGACTGTGTTCTGGTCTAACTAGTTAAGCTAAAGGTATATTGAAGTTAACAATTGTTTATTGACATCCTTAGTCCTCATACAAGGAATCAATACTCTCTTCCCTAACAGCAAACCTACCAAATCTCCTCTTTCCAAAGTTGAGATAGATCTTCCCTGAAAAGATAAAAAGGTTTTATATCCTTGTGAAGGGATACTAGAAGGTGTTACAGGAGTAACAAATTCAAAAGCCCCTGCAGGAATTAAACCTGCATCCTGCCACCAGGCAGGGGTTGTGTGCAGTGAGACTGTACCTGCACCTGAATTTGCTTCAACAAGAAAATATCCAAGTGCAGAAATTAATTATGTCATGCCTGCTGCTGTTGGGCCCATTCTGGGCCCCAGAAGCTATGCCCAAGCCTTGGGGGGCTCAACTGGGCCTGGGTAGGCTAATTTTAGCTGCCCAGTGCTCCCAGTTTAAGCCCACCCTCCATTAAGTAATTTAGGGTTCCCAATTGGGAACCCCTTTTTATTCAAGAAGACCTGGGTCACCAGGGCTTGTCAGACCAACCACAATTGGTAATCAAATTGACTGTAGTCCCATGTCACCTGCAACCAGTTCTGTCACAGCCAATGGCCAGACAGGCAGAGATAGGCCACTAGCAGGCCAAACAACTGTTCATGAAGACCTTAAAAATAACTACAAGCCTGCCAACCAGACAACATACTTCAAGATGCCCAAACATGCCACCAAGATAGCCCAGGAAGAATGCCAAGAGGCACCTACAAGTAAGTAGCTATATAAGCCAAGAGCACCTGTAAGGATCAGTATTGTCATTCTTACCCGATAAAGCTTGTTATGAACCTTTGGTTCATCAATCTATTTACATACATATTTCTGATCCTCTTCCACCTGAAGTTGCCCAGATACCAATACTAACACTTAGGAGTTGAACATAAAGCCTCAGCTGGAGACTCAGAAGCTACTGATTACTACTGCCCCCTTGATGCCCTATTTGGTCCTGTACACTTCAATGAGTATTGCCAGGGAACCAACCCTGATCTGCTGGCTTGCTAGCGTTTGGGAACTGGCAGGTTGCAGACTAGATGGACAGCAACTGTGGTAAGTTCAACTCCCTGGTGATTGACTCCCTGGTACTCAACACTTTGTCAAGTACCAGGGAGTTGAGTGCCGCATATGTGAATATATTAGTATTTTTGGCTTAACTGATTTTAAGCTAAATTTTACTAGTAATTTAGGGGTTTAAAACCAAAAACCAAGGTTAAATTTACTTGAACTTGACTCCATTTAATAATTTGGTTAGCTAAAATACCAATTTAAGGGGCAATTTATGAGTAAAGTTACTAATAAAAATGAAAAACCTGTGTTTGATGCTCTAAAACAAAAAGTGACCAGTTTGACACTTTTTAAGCCAAATTTTAATTTTATTAATAAAATACATATGCACTTATATAAAATTTGTTATTTACTATAATATTTTTATTATTAGTGTCCATAGTTGTTGATTAGGCTCCCAAGCATCACTATACTGGATTTAGTGATATAGACATTAATCAAATACCCCACTTGTTTTACATTATGTCATTCCCAGGTTTGTGGATTAAGTGGTACTTCATAAATTAAGCCCAATTTATTAAGAGATTTCATATTTAATTTATAAAAACTGAAACTTGACATCTTTTTTGTTTAACTCTATCCACTTGCCACCCAATTGGTTTTGGATTTAACTAATCAAAGGCTCGGAATTAAGGCTAAATTAATATGTGACACACTATGAGTGCCACTTGACACTTTAACTTGGGGATTAGTACAGAAAACTTCTTAACGTTTTAACCAACACTTTGGTAAATAAGTAACTCCCAGCTCCTCACAGCATAATATTATCATCAATAAACACCTTCCCACTCATTTACTTTTTTAACTTATGTTGTATTTTTATTTATGAGCATATGAAACTGCCTTGCTTTTGGGTTAACTTTCAAACCTGTTTTAAATTTAAGCAAGTTTTATATGTAAAAAACATAGTAAATTTGATTTTTCTGCTTGACTCTGGCATATTCAACAGTGATAATTCAGCTTTTCCCAGCTGATTGACAGTGCCAAACTCAACACTTTACTATGTTTTGATTTTTCAACTCCCAATAAAAAATTCCACATAATGATTTTTTTATTTTTTTGCAGTTATAATCTACTACTTTTTCTGCTGCTCTCCATATAATTTTTTAATACTTTTTTGATTTTCAATTTATACTTTTACATTAATTTAGCACTAAGATGTTATGCTGAACCTAACATATTTGATGATTCATCATAAATTCACTTATTTTCTATGTTTTAACCTTTATATCTATACTTTGAGTTTCTATTTTGCTTCTATTTACTTTGTTATGCTATTTTTCTTGATAAATAAAACTTTATTTGCATACCTTTCATTTAACTTTTACTTTGCTTTACCTCTGTGTTTCATATCTTTCACACTGTTTTAATTACAAAACTAACCTTTTCTTTAGACAAGATCAAACAATAACATCCAACAGCCCAAGCGCCAAGCCTCCAAGGGCTCCAAAGAAACTGCCTTGTCATGCCCTGCCCAGAAGGGCAGGCTCTTTGATTTATTAACTTTTATATTTTTTCATTCAGTTTAAATTCCAGTATTTTAATATTTGGATTTTTGAATTTGAAAGTTAATATTTAAGTATTTTAAATTCATTAACTTGTTTTTGCTATTTGCCTTTGAATTGTTGTTGTTTGCTTGCTCTGCTGCTATCTATCTTATATATATATCTACTTTAAGGTTAGAAAGTTTTCATCTAGCCTTACCATTCAAAATCCTGCTTACGTCTTTGCCACTCTCTCCCCAGCTTCAACATACTGATCAGCGTATAGTGCTGGCTTCTGTTTCCCCTTTTCTGGTTCTGGTTTTTCCAACTTCTCCAGTTGCTCCTGTTCTTGGCTGCTTTCTCCATGACTATCATTATGCAACTATCAGAGACTATTTTCTATAAATAAAGAGCTTGTGAAGAGTAGGCTTTAAGCCAAAATTCTAAGTGATTTCTTCCCCTTCAATTTTATCTAATTTTAACTTGAGATCTTAATTTTTAGAAATTTATACATTTTTATTAGTTTCATTTCAAATTTTAACCTTTTCCTTTTCTTAAACATATGGAACTTATAAAACAACAAGCCTTAGGCTTGTTGTATCCGTTGTTTTCCCTTAAGGAAGCATTCAATAGTTATATGTACCAATTTTCAGATGGAGAATATCCTAATATTGACATTCCCTTAGTTACAAATTGTTCACTATTAAATATTTTATTTTATCTTATTTGCTTAGAGTTCTTACACTCAATTACTCCTTTTGTGATACAATATAGATTTTTAGCAGGGTTTTGTAAGATTATCTTACAGACAGTTCCTACGTTTCTATATCTTTTAAATTTGAATCCTAATGCCTTGCATGCCCTAGTCTATAACCTTGCACCATTATGGGCAAGACCTTACATGTATCCACTCCCAAGCGTGCCAAGAAGCCTGCAAAGGCAAAGTCTCCAACCCCATCTCCTCCTACTCCTCCCCCCTCCACCCTCATCTTCCACATCCCCTTCATCCTCCCCCAATAAATCTGATGGTGATCTTACCAACCACTCCTTTTACCACTCAGAGGCCAACTCTGAGCCCACCAAGGAGCAACATACCAAGAAGTCAAAGGCTGCCAAGGAGCCCACCTCTTCTTCTGGTAAGAAAAAGGAGGCATCCAAGCAGGCCTCAAATAACCCTTCCCCTTCCCCTCCTGATGGCTCTTCCCCCTCCCTCATCTGATTCTCAAGATGAGCCTAAGGAGTACTCCAAGAAGTTCAAAGCTTTTGGTCATGTGGCTTGGGATCCACTGACCATCCACAATATCTGAAATGCGGACAGAGAGCTCAAAGTCCCCAAGCGCTTCCCCTGTTTTTTTCCATCATGTCAGTAAAGGGTGGCCCTGGCTATGTTGCTGATAACTACATTTTTAATTATAACAATTAAAAGCGCGCCACCAAGAGCAAGCACTTCATATATGAGGATAAGACTTGCGGGGCCTGGCTAAACACCAAGGGCTGGGAGCAAGTAACTGCCAAGAAGGGGGAGCACTCTTGTGAGCCCCCCAATCATCTTATAACCCAGATGTAAAGTAGTACCTTGTCCAGGTGATCCCAACATCCTCTCACCTCTGGGCATCTGATCTGGCTATAAAAGACCTTCAGCATTTAAAGCCCAACAATCTCAAGTTGGTGCCAACTCAAGAGCAGTTGGTTAAGTTCATAAGCAATAAGTGTATTGCTGCCAATCCTCCTCCCCCCAAATCTTTGGACGTTCTCTTGGAGCTTAGGCTCACCCATAAGCTCAAGCAGCTTCTGAGTGGGGAGCGCTTCCTCCTCCATGACAATGGGCCCGCCACCAAAGAACGCATAATATGCTATGCCACCCAGAAGAACCTGCTGGAGTTAAAAAGGGCTTCAACCTGGCTAATTGATGGTACCTTTGCCACTTGCCCCCAGATGTTCAAGCAGCTCTGGATGATCTATGCCCAGATTGACATCCAGGTGATTCTAATTGCGTTCTTTCTTCTTCCTGGGGCCGCCAAGGCCATTTAAACCCATGGTTTTACCATCCTCTGCCAAACACTTTACCTCCTTCATGACAGCAAAAATGCCAAGAAGACCCCCTACACCTGCGCCAACCCTCCTGCCACTGACAAAGACCAGGCCACCCTGGACTTGGAGGAAAGGGTAAGGCTGAGAGCTCTTGGGCCTGCCATGTGCATTATGGACTTTGAGCCTGCTCAGTTCAATGCATTGAAGAAGCTGTTTAGCAGGGAGGTGCAGGGGTGCCACTTCCACTACCGCCAAGCAGTTGCTCAGAATGTGCAGGCCCATGCTGAGCTAAGTAGGTTGAGCCAGAGGGACACTTGGACACCTGCAAATTTGTGCTTACACAATTTAATGCCTTGGCTTTTTTAAAGCCAGAGCACACTGCACAGGGGTTCAAGGTTCTCTCAAAGGATCCTTACATATTAAAGCACTTGGAGTTCAAGCCTTTTCTTGAGTGCTTTGAGCCCCAGTGGATTGGAAGGTTGTCTTGCAGAGGCAAGGCAAGGCCTGCACCAAGGCCAACTGGAATGTGTACCAGGCGGCAGTGAATGATGAGCTCAAGAACACCTCAGTGCTAGAGGCTTATCACAAACACCTCAAGGCCAACTTTGGGCTTCACCCAAAGTTCAACAAGTTCTTCTCCCTTCTGCAGCATGAGCAAGAAAAAACCATCTCCAAGATCAGAGATCTCACTAACTGTGTCCCCCACCAAGCCTACCACTCAATCCACCCTCTTCACCAAGGCCATTCAAAATGCAGCCAAGCATAAATACAAGGCCTCAGAGATCAAGCAGCAGCTTGAGCTCATTGCAACTGCCTTCCTGAAAGGGGCCAAAATGAAGAAGGGGAAGAATGGGGAGGAATAAACTTGCTGTCTTGCTTCTATGGTTTTAATTTTTACTTTTTAGTTTTGATCAATTAGTTTTTAGTTTTTAATTTTCTATTTTTTGATTCAATTAGATAGCACTGATTATTTTATGTATACATGGTAAGTTTGAGATGAATATTTATAGTTGAAAGTGAATGAAATATCTTAATTTTTGTTGATTTCCTAATAAAACAAAAGAAACTCACATTTATACTTATATGAATTATATCAAATTAAAATTTTAACATTTTTTCATATTTTTATAACTTTTATTGTTGATTTTTTATTTTTCTTGTCTCATTGGAATTTTAATTTCTATGGTATTCAAAAATATTTTTATAATGAAGAGTGTAAATTACATAGTAAAATGAGAAATAGTTGCTTATTTCTCCTTATTTATATTTATTAAGGTACACTTTTTATTGCATTTTTGAGCTTTCAGGAGTCATTTTAGTATACCATAGCTGTATAGATTAATTTTATATATTAAAAGTTTTCAGTACATCAAGATCTGTTAATTAAAAAGTGTCAATTTCCAGTTGTCAATCAGGGAAAAAGCTGAATTCTAACTTTACTATAGTGTTGAGCACCAGGAGTCAAACTTACCACAGTTGCCAGTGGACAGGGCCCACCAAAGGATTGGCGCTAACTTAATGAGGTAGGATATTGGCTTGCCCACCCACAACCACAGACCAGCGGCAGGGAAAATAGTATCTATTACTCCTGTGAAAGTAATATATATTATCCCAAAAAGCTTATTGGTATGGTCCAGTGGGAGCTTGGTGGCGGAAGCAAGCATTGGTTTGGGGGTGATAGGTGGTTTCATGTCTAATTAGTAGACAGGAAGGAGTTTGTATTTATCTCTGAACAGGCAGGGTTTGGTAACGTACCAAGGGCTTTTTTGGTTGTATCTGGTTAACACTGTAGTTCTGGAAAAGGGATACTGGGCTAGTATGTTTTTGGCGGTGTAGTCCTTGTACTCAGGATTTAAGAGGTATCCTTTGAAATGGACAGGACCAAAGGGGACACCTGGTGGGCAGTACATGACTGGCAGGAGGGTCATATGGTTTTTGAGTTAGCTGGCAGATGACAATAATAAAATATGGTAATAGTTGGGGAAACCAATATCTCATAACCTTTATTTAAAAATGACAATGGGGATTTATCTTGGCCTGGAGGGTATTTATACCACACTGCCAGGCTTCATTTCCTGGCCAGGTTTTCTGAGCTTAGGTGATTTGGCATCAGGGGTCTTAGATGCCAGTGTGGAGCTTGAACTGGCAGTTTGCCACTGACTGCTTTGGGATGAGAAGACTTTGAATCCTTATGTTTGTTGATTTGGGTATTGGGTGCCTCTTCAGGTTCAGTGCCTCTTCCTGGGCTTTAGGGGAGTTTGGAAGAACTTTCATTAGGAAAATTGCACATTTCACCAAGAAAACTGCCAGTGTCAAGTATTAGCATCTTGGGGGATTTCCTGGCATCTTGCACTTGCAGTTTGCTTACAGAATCCTGTGTGACGGTTAAAGGTTTATGTGGTGATTCACATGTGTGCTGTTTTTGCAGGCAAGGGCTGATTTGGCTTCAAACAAAGACAATATGCTGAAGAGTGACAATGTGTGGTTAGCTGGTGACACTGTAAACTAGTAGGTAACATAGGGCTGCTAGGGGTAAGTAGGGTGAGCCTAGTAGGTAACATGGTCTACTAGGGTAAGTAAGGCCTGCCTGGTAGGTAACATAGGACTACCAGGGACAGATGTTGCCTCCACTCAGCAGAAGATATTGGCTGCTTTGGGGCTATAGTGCTTCACCCCATAGGAAACTGTGGCTGCAAAAGGGTGAAGACTGAAATAGCAAGCAGGGAACTTTGTCTGTCTGGGGGAGTAGGTTTTGGGCCCCTGGCTGGTAACGCGGGCCGCCAGAGAGGGAAAGAGCTCTGAGGGCTCCACATACCCTAATACGCTTACAGGAAGTCTATGAGCAAGCACCCTACCTAACAGACTGGTAGGGTGTCCTTGTTTATGCCCCTATGGGAGCTTTGGGGAAACCCAAGGTGAGAATTGGAAGGTATAGATTTGCTCAGAGGTGTCACCAAGGCAGCTTGCTTGGGGAAGCAAGCTGCAGAACTTGGTGTGATCAGGCCTCTGGGAAGTAGAGCTGATTACTCTGCGGCTGAAAGCCCAGACTTAATCACCTGGGTGAGTAAAGACAACACATAGACATTGATCTATGGTTGAATGGCCTAAGTGGACTGCCACTTGCAAGGGCCCAGTCAAACGCCAGTTCAATTTAGACTCATGCCTGGGTCTAGAGTTCTGGTAATGGGGGCTGAGATAAAGAACCAAGGTGGTTCACAGAATTAACAGAGAAAACTAGCAAGAGGGACTGTTTGGTCACAGTGAAGGCTAGTTGATGGACTGTTAATTCATAATGAATGGAATGGACCAATATGGTTCAGTATGTAGAAGGAACAAAGAAGGTTCCTAGTGAGAATTTGTCAAGAAACTGGTTGAGGATAAGTGGAAGGACAAGAAGATTATGATGCAGGACTAGCTGATAATAGAACAGGATGGCTAAAGAACCAGAATTTGGTGCTGAAGAACTGAAGAGCTGAGAGCTGAACTAGCTGGACTGGATGCAGAGGCTGGAAGAGCTGGTTTTAGTAATTTTGAGAAGAAATTCAGATAAAAAGAAGCAGTTAAGGAATAATTAAATACTGCCTGATTATGATTAAAAAAGGATTAAAGATCAATAATAAAAAAGAAATAGAAGGAAAAATAACATATAGTTTGTTAGAACTATATGTTATTTTAAAAAGAAGGAGTGAGGAGGAAATAGGCCAGAAAGAAGCTGGAAGAAGAATAGAGAAACTGTAAGAGCAAAAGAGCAAATTTTGCCAAGAACAACTAGGAAAAATGAAAGGAAAAGCAGCAGGCAGGTTCAAAGTTGCAAAATGTTGAGAGAAACACGGAGAAACACAGAGAAACATTGAAAAATAGAAGAGGCAAAATTTGCCTAAGTAAAACATATGTGGAAGCGCTCAAGATTTGCTGGGGAAACATGACAGGAATTACAGCAAAACCGTTCAAAATGCAGAGCAGTTGTTTACCCAGAGCAAGAAAACCTCGGGTTTGAACCAGGGTCAAGGACAGGTCATCCAGGGAAACCTTTTTGGCAAAACCTTTGAATCAAGGCATATGATTGGCTGCAAGACAAAGTTTATTTGATCAGTGTTTTGAGGGCTTTAACTTAAGAGTTAAAGCCTAAAAAATGAGGAGCAGAAGCAGAAAATTCAGGGCTTTCATTGGCTAAAGTAAGTTTAAAGGTTTAATATATTATAGAAGGAGAAAAACAGGATAGTTTAAGCTTTGAAGAACCAGTTTTCTATGAGAGGTTTTTGGTCTGAAACAAGGGGCTATAAAAGGGAGAGCTATCTGAGACTCTTCAGGGACTGGATCAAGTGGATTACAAAGGCCACAAAAGCTACAAAAGGAGCAGAAGACCAAGGATAGAAATCCAGAGCTAGAACAGACCGCAGA
Organism: Entomophthora muscae; assembly: GCA_014839935.2. Lineage (NCBI taxonomy): Eukaryota > Fungi > Entomophthoromycota > Entomophthoromycetes > Entomophthorales > Entomophthoraceae > Entomophthora > Entomophthora muscae. The sequence continues at coordinate 30,804 of QTSX02002213.1, forward strand.
AGCCTAAGATTGGAACACAGGAGTCCACGACCAAGGTGCAGGAGCCCAAGACCAAGTAAAGAGAGTCCAAGAGATTGTTAAAGGACTCCAAGTATTGGCACAAACTCTTTATTATCCTCTATCCCAAGGCTATATATCAGAAGGTTTCTAAGGGGATCATTCTTCTGACTGTGAATAAAGTGCCTATCACAACCCCTATCCAAATTTACCGTATAAAGAGAGAATATAAGTCTCATGAGTCAATTACCCCATATTTTCTATCCTAGCCCAGGGTATGAGGAGTTCTATTGCCTAAGATGAAGGAAGTTTGCCTCTAGTAAATCTGCCCAGGAGGAGTGGGAGAAGGTGACGAGGCATTTGGAAATGACAAAATAGAGGAAGAGAATTTATTAGGGGAGAGTTTGCAAGACTATTACAGGATTGGTATAGGCCTACAGAAGGGCTGGCACCTGCTGAAGTACAAGTGTATGGTGGAGACGCTCACTTAGTGATTGGGAAGGTACTGGAGGAGTTTGCACTTATGCAAGCCAAGTATAATCTCCTTACCAACCATTCACCACTGTTGGAGAATGACAACTCCTCCAAGCCGGTCCCTGGCTACAATCCAGGACACACTTTGGGGACTGGTGACCAGGAACTCCCTAGTTTGGGTCCTGGCGGGTTGGCAACAACTTTATCAATTGTTAGTGGGTTATCAGGTTCCCAGCCTATGGATCTAGCGGTCTGCAAAGGGTTTTGTCCAGGGTTCAACTCTTGTTCCATATTTTGGGAACAGGAGCATTTAAATTGTCATTCCTGACAAGTATCCCCAAAACCCCAACCAAGAACTGTGGACTTTGGATGACCTGTTGTGATACATCAGACCTTTTAATTCCAAAGGATCCTATCATATTGTCTGTGACAGCAAGGAAATCACTGTGTATCCTCTGATATTCAACAGAAAATACAGTAATTATTCTGCCTACCTAGTTCCAATGAAACCCTCACAAACTCCCAGCCCACTATCACACCCCACCTATTTCTGGCCCTACTGGCCATAGAATTCAAAAACTTGATGTTCTATACCTGGCACTCACTTTACTGATTGACTCTGCCTTGCCAGTGACTGGCCCATGGGCTGTGGCGGGAAAAATCCTATCTTATCTGGTAAAGTTAGGTCACATTCTCTGCTAGACCATGCCTGTATCTGCTCCTGCTCTGCCAACCCCCAACAGAGCAGCAAGGTACACTTGGTATCCTGAAAGAAGATGATCCTGAATACAGTATATTTTTTTTGGTGTATGTGAAAAGAGTGATGATCTTGCTAGGATAGTATCAGTGGAAAAATACTGATGATGATAGTGCTACTGATAAGGGTTTGATGTTAATGGTTGCCCTAGTTGGGCAATAGTGCGCAGAATCAGCCTAAGCAACAGGGATATCACAATTATGATTAGATAGACCATCACTCTTAAGTCTTTACCAATCCTTTTGTTGAAGGAGCTGACCCTAGAGACCAAGCAGGAAAAGAGAGGTCAACCTAGAGGCAGAGATGCTCTCAGTTAATAACTCTTTGCAGTCTCCCCATTCACCTCCTTCCACTTCTGCTGATGATGCATCTGATTCCCAATCCCCTCCATTCCTTCTTCTCTTCCATGACATTTCAGATAATTTCAATGTGTAAGAATCTGACCCTGAAGATCATGATGCCTATGGATATTCTGTCCTAGCTGTAGCCAAAACTATTCCTGCCCTCTACAAACTATGCTCTGGGAAAACTACTACCACTGTCAACCCTTTTTCTGAGGCCAAGAAAATCAATTTGAGACCTTACCTCATGCAAGCCAAGAGGTCCCCTGTCTTGTTGTCAACCTAAGAAAAAGCTGCAGAAGTGGCTGATGCTGTCTTCCAAAACATCTCAATATTGTTACCCCTCCAGACTGCTTATAAAAAGTTCACTTAAATCAGATTTATGCTAGTGAAATGGGACAAGGAACTGGCTGAGGTGCAAGATGTCTTGGATGTCCTATCTCTGCTTTGATTTACTGCTATCAGAGTATAAATATCCATCCAAAAGATAAAGATCAAAGCCCTCCATGATACTGGATCCCTTGTCAATATTGTGTCTTCCAAGCTAGTAAAGAAACTCAAACTGTGTCAGGGAGCCAACCCAAAGTGGGTTCAGGAAGATCAGCAGGAGGACGCCCAGAAGGCATAAAGGGGATGTCCCATCACAGGATGGGTGCTAACTTTACAATATAAGAGAAAATTTTGCCTAGCAAGGCCCAAGGGTCATTGGCAGGTACTGTGGAACTGATGAGGCTAGTAAATGTAATATAGAGGACGTCAAATATCTGAGTAGAGATTGTATTGGTGGCAGTATCAGATTCCAGAAGGCAACTGGGCCAAGGGGTTACTGGTGGTGTCATGTGTAACAATTAGGTTGGATTGGGAGAATAATCAGAGGAATATGCTGGGCTGCAGGTTATTCTGGGAGGACAGTACAACTTGGGCGGCTTGTTGACTGCTTCTGGTAATTGGTAGGCCTGTAAGACAGGGTCATAGTAATTGTTCTGAGAATGTAAAATGATATGAGTAAGTATGAGATAACTTGGATGAACCAAAGGTTCATAACACCTTTATTGTGAGAATGACAATGAGAAACTTCCTGGCAACTCCAGGGTATAAGTATACCAATCTTTCATGGAAAAACTTTTGCAACTTCCTTTGGGCTGGGTGCTGGTGTTTACTTGGGCTTGGTAATTCTTGGTGGCATCAATTGGTGGTGGTGTGTTATTGGCAGAATTTGGATAAAGAATCTCAGTTTTCATCTTAGTCTTAGGAGATTTATAATTATTCTGCAACCTGCTGGGCAACAGAGTCAGGTGTTAACCTTTGACTATATTTTACAACACCTCATTAGCAGGGTGCTGGCAGCCTACAGAGAAACTGTCCAATTTGGTGCATCTAATTACTAGGCTGGACAGGTCCATGTACAGACAAGATCTGCAAGTGGTTGGTGCTTTATTAGTCAGAATCAGTGATTTATCTGAAATCAGGTTAGTTCCTGGTTTAGGTTCAATCACCTTCAGGCTGGCAGATCCTAGGGATTTAGGGTTTGATTCTATTGGGCAAGCTGTTGTATCTCTGTTGGACAAATCATTTTTAGGATTAGGGTTCAATTCACATAGGCAGAACACCGTCCTCTTGATGGTTAGCAGGCAAGTGTCACTTGTGACAAACTGGCTCCAGCCCTCAAAACTATAACCAGACTTATGGGACATCTGGCCTGTCCATGACCTGGGCTATTGGTGCCTATTTGATCCTCCCTATGCGCTTTGGTAAGCTGCTCCTGGCTGCCCCTGCTGTAGTCTTGGTGAATTAGTGCTACAATATGTTGGTGTGACAGAAATTGCCGGATAATAAGAAGCTGTCTCCAAGTGGCGGTGAATCACCATCCAAATCCAAATGGAGTTAATGATTAACCACCAACACAGCTTCAGATACTGTTTTTTGAAATTTCCAAATGAAATACTAGGGTTAAGTAAAATAATTAACCCCAATCAAAGTAGCCCAAGATAAATAGCCTGCAAAAGCATCAGAGTGTCTTCAGAATAAAATTCAGGACATTGAGATACAACCAGATTTTCAGTTTTGGAGGTAGGGGGAGCAACCCCAAGATTGGTAGTCATGGGATTAACATTGGGCGGAGTTGGCAACAAAGTGCCAACAGCAGGGCCCCATCTTCCAGTGATGATCCGGTTGAGAATCAGATTGTAGGGGATGTATGTAACAATCCAACTACAGGATTCATTTGAAATTAAAGTTAGACCAAGGGATATATGATTTTTATTGAGTAAAATTTGGGAGGACTCAACTCTTAAGAGTTGAAACAGTGAAAATTATTCAGTATATATCAAAATTTGACTAAGCAATACCGCCTGGATCTTGGGCTCTTATTCCTTTCACATTGTCAAGTGAGTATCTAGTCCAGGTTGCAAAGAATCCTTGAGTGACCAACTTCTGATGACCATGCTGATAAATAAGATCATATTGGGTGACCCTCAAATTACGTCAATTTATCAACATCATCTTACAGGGGGGAATTGGATTCAACCAGCAAACTGGAGCAGCTGTAACCCATTTTTGATCAACTGTTTGATTCAGGTCCATTAAATCAGTCAATTTTGTTAAAGGTTTGCTGGCTTTTTGAGCTTTCCTACTCAGCCAAATAATTCCTGGCATTATGGAACTTACCATGACAGTTGATTGATACCCAGTTCCTCTGAGAATACAATTGGATCATCTACATGAATGATGTGTATCTTTCTAACCTAGGGTACAAGGTCCCTCTCACATTTGAGAAACCTATCAAGATGCCTGGAAAACGCCTCAGGGCGTGTGTCCTAGAATACCCCTCTGGGTTCTTTGCTTTAAAGTACCACACTCACTCCTCTAATACAAATTGTCCCCTCCAGCTTGCCCTGCCACTGAAGGGTTTTGCTTTTGGCTATCTCAGCTGTAACTATGCCTACTGAGGCACAGGTCATAGTTGATTCTCAGATCTCATATGAGCTTCATGAGCTTTTTTCTGGAGCTCTACTCCATTTAATACTTGGGACTTAACAAACCTCATCTCTGCCCAGGAATTCTAGACTCTTCTCACAAGGATGCTGTGTGGCTACTTATAGCCAAACTATCACCTGTACCTATTAATGTCTATGTGGTCAATTTGTTGGTTACAGAAAGCTCTTAAATGCCCCTGACGTCCTCACTCTACGCCCTTTTGGTACCTTCTGTGACTTCAATCTGCCATAGGATAATCTCCAAGTATTGCCCTTGTTCAGAACCAAGGACTTTTCTCAATTGTCTTCTGAACAACAAGAGAAAGTTCTTGCCCTGCTTGACCAATTCTCTGTCATCTTGGCAAAAAACAGTACCAATTATGGCCTGGCTAAAGGTATCATATATCAGATTGACACTGGTGATACTCCTCCCTTTTGAACAAAGCCCTATAGATGGATTCAAGTAAAAGACACTCAAGTATATAAAGAGCTCAAGTAGCTTTTAGATGCTGGCTCCATCTGAAAGTCCTTGGGCCTCCCCCTTGCTTATCTTAAAAAGAAGGATGGTGGTTGTCACATATTAATGGACTACCATCACTTAAATTCCTTGATCAAAAAGGATTCAAACCCCTTGCCACACATATATGATGCTCTCTGTTGCCTTGGATGATCCAAGTTCTTCTCAGTCATGGATCTGGCTTCTGGTTACTGAAAAGTTGACCTATATCCTGGGAGAAGACAAAAGGCTGCTCTTATTACTTCAGAAAGTATTTTTTGAACCTACATGTATGCCCCAAGGGCTATTTAATACCCCTGCTACTTTTGAAAGGGCTATGAGCTCCATCTTATGTGACCTGAAGCTTTCATGTGTGCTGGTTTACCTAGACAAAATTCCTGTGTTTAGTTCCACATTCACTGATCATCTGGCTCATTTTAAAGAGCTGTTCATCAAAATCAGGGAAGCTAGATTCAATCTGAAGCCTTCCAAATGTGCCTTCTTTAAGGGACAGGAAGATTTCCTGTCAAATAATTTTCTGTCAATTTTGATCCAACTATAGTTTTCTTCATAAGTACTTTTTTAATTTTATGATAAAATAAAAATTTAACTTACTCTATTTACTAATAAAAGGTATTCTTTAAAAACATAATTAACTTTAATTTTAATTTTTGTCTTTAAGAGTCTTAATTTTAAATCTTTACCTTTTTAAAAGTTAATTAAATCAAATTTACTGCCAGAAAAACAAAAAAAACATTAATTTTTTATATAATAGTTTTTATAGAACAGAATTTCTTTATTTTGTATTTTAGATTTTTTATTGTTGCATTTTTAAATATTTTACATATGAAGAAAATTTTAGCTGGATTAAATTTGACAGAAAATTAGTTGACAGAAAAAAGATTGGCAGAAAATCTTCCTGCCCCTTTTTTAAAGAACAACTGGAGTTTTTAGGCCATGAAGTAACTCAGACCGGGATACACCCCATGGCAAAGAAGGTTGAAGCCATTGAAAAGATGCTCCCCCACTTCCTCAAGAGAAGTCCAAGTCTTCTTGGACATGATAGGCTACTACATACAGTATATTCCTGAATTTTCAGACATACCAAACCCTTAGTTAAGCTATTGAGAGATTTTTCTTTCAAGTTGATCACCAGCCAACAACAGGCCTTTAAACCCCTCAAGCATAAGTTAAAGGAGGATCTCATCCTTGCATATCCTGACTATGACAAGGAGCTGATCTTTTACACTGACACTAGCAACCTTGCCATTTGGGCTATCCTGGCACAACTCAATGACAACAGTGTAGATCACCCTGTAGCCTACACATATAGACTTCTTAATAAACATGAGAAGAACTATAGTGTTACTGAAAAAAAGTGTCTAGATGTACTTCACACTGCCAAACAATTTTTTCACTACATCTATGGCACACATTTCACAGTTGTCAAGGATCATGCATCTCTCAAATGGTTACAATAGTTGAAAGAACCAGAAGGACGTCTGGCCAGATGGGCACTTTGGTTGCAAGGCTATGACTTCACTGTGTTACATTGCCCCAGAATTCAGCATCAGAACACAGATGGATTATCTCAAATGCCTATCATTGTCCTGCACCTTGCAGAAGCCAACCAATTGTATGAACTGATTGTTCATCCCTCAGTATGGGACGCTGAAACTGAAGGGATCTGTTTATCCCTACAGAATTTATATCAGGACATCCTCATCCGCAATCAACAACTGTTCAAGAAGGTTCAGCAACAGTATCCCCTACGTATGCCCAAGCCTAAAGATGTTTTTATCCTGCAAGTACATCAGGAAACTGGATATGGAGGAATAGCCAAAACCCATGAATGTCTTCAGAAAAAATACTATTGGGAAAACCTCTGTCTATTAATCCCAGATTTTATAGCTAGATTTCATGACTGTCAGCTACAAAAGCCTTGCGCTGCCTCTCATGAGTTCAAATTAGTACCTCTTCAGAACGCCTTTCATACAATAGCATTGATGCAGTAGGCCCTCTCCCCTGCTCAAGGTCTGGGTGCAGATTCATACTGATTGCTGTGAATCATTTTGGCAAATGGGTAGAAGCTAGGCCCACTAAAGATATCACAGCAAAAAAAACTTCTGATTTACTTTTGTAAGACATTTTTATTGTCATGGGTGTCCACAAGTCTTACTCTCTGACAATGAAACCAACTTTAACACTTTTTTGATAACATTTGTATTAAAAGTACTAGGAACTCACCAATTCTTCCCTTCCTCTTAAAATTCTTCTAATAACAGAGCTGTGGAACAAGCTAACTCTACATTGGTGTCTATCATGAGAAAATTGACTTAATCTGATGCTGCTACTGGGATCTGTACTTGCCAGCTTCTCTGTTTGCCTGTTTCCTCAGCAAGCACCAGGTTACTGGTTTCTCTCCCTTTGCCATGCTATATGGAAGAGAGGCTACTACTGCTTCTCTCTTAGTGATGCAGCTTTCTACCTCTGATGCCGCCTCTAATCCTGAAGAGCATATCAAAGGTCTAGTCAATCACATAATGGACATCCAAGCTTCTGTCTATGTTTCTGCCTATAAGACAAAAACTTTAGAGCTAACCCCAGGACATGCTGGCTGTGCTCTCCTCCCAGAGTTCCAAGTAGGAGATTAGGCTCTCTAATATTAACACCAAGTATGAGAAAGAGCTCACAAGTTGGACTCCCTATAGATTGGCTCACTTGAAGTGATCTTTAAGAAGGGTTCTGGATATACTTTCAAGTTACTGTCCACAGAGAGCTCCTTTGCACAAGTCCACAACAAGCTTCTCTGCAAGTATAACCCCAAAAGTCAATATAGAGGGGGACAATGTTGTGAATCACAATATTAATGCTATTTTGATTTTTCCTTTAGTGGGGTCACATTTCAAGTGACAAATCCTTTAATTCCCTTTTTCAACTCAAAACGGGGTTTGACTCAAATCAGTTGAGGGACTCATTTATCTTATAATTGATGACATGAGTGATACTCAACCCACTTACTAGAGTGTCTAGTAATCTAACTTCCCACTTAATGTTTTGTGGTAAACAGCTGCCATATAAGAATCAATTAGATTAACTCAATAAAATAAGTTCTATTCATGTTTTCTCTTTGATTATTTTTGTAATTCAATGACATATCCCTAGTTTTATCTAGAGGATATTTTTGATAATTATAATTCCAAGGGCCTTAAGGTAAATCCCCTATTTATCCCTGAAGACTAACCTCCAGCTTAGTAAAAACCCAATCCTACTATTAGGATTTCCTGTTGTGTCTCTTGGCTGCGCCCAAGAACACAACAGTCTTGAACTTCTTTGAATAATTATCAGGAGAAGCTTGATAATTAAGGGAGGAGAAAGTAGAAGGACCATTGGGGGAAGAGGAGAAGAGTTCATTGAGGCCTGCTTAAAGGCCTTCTTCTCTTTACCACTAGAAGAAGTATGCTCTTTAGCAGACTTTCCTTTCTCAGCACAGCACTTTTTGATGAGCTCTGTGTCAGCCTTAGACTGATAATAAGAATTAATGGTAACATAACCATCAACCTTACCAGGTAAATAGTGGTAGGGGATGAATACGGGTGAGGGACATAGGAGTCTTGGCCTTGGGGCTTTCTTGATGCACTTGGGGGTGGTAGCATAGGCCTTTGAGCCTATGGAGGCAGTGTGCTTGGATTTATTTATGGGCTTGCTTAATCTTGACTAAAAAATGTTAGTTTTGTAAATAAAAATAAAAAGATATATTAAAAGGACATAATGAAGTAAAAAAGTAAAAAAAAGCAAGAAGTATACATGTTAAGTTCATCAGAATAAAAAAGGTGTCATTTGGTGGGGCCTCAAAGATTTTAGGTTCAGCATAACATCTTAGGGCTAAAACAGAGGTGAAAGATACTTAAAAATAAAAAATAAGGCATAAAAAAGAAATTATTAGTGTTAGGGGGTTGATAAAGCATAGTAGCAGAAAAAATAAGTTTTTGGGTAAGAGCTTATTTATAGGGGTTAATCACCCAAATATTAGGAAATTGTTGAGTTTGGCACTGTCAGACAGCTCAAAAAACCCAAATTCTCACTGATAAGTAAAAAAAGCTGAATTATCACTGTTACCTTTCCTAAATTTAACCAAAAAATATTAAAGACACTAAGTTTTTACATATAAATCTTACTTGAACTAACTGGGGGTTGAAAGCCAAGCAAAAATAAGGGCAGTTTTAAATATGCAGGAATAGAAAAAAACATAAGTGTTGATTATATACTTCTGAGAAGTATAGTAAACAAGATAAAAGGGAAAATTAAGAAGAAAATGATACTTTATCAGATATGAATATAGGATAATATATAGTATCATGGAAAGCCACATACTGTCCATGTACGTCATGTATGTCTAGGGCTTATCTGTGCAATGTTCCTCTTAAGTCACGAGGCTTACTCAAGTTGTGTTCTGCTTAGGATCTGGATTGTTTGATCCCTGTAATAGATGGTCAAATGATAGTAGTGCCCTTGGCTTAACAATTAGTTGGTGAGCCATTTGGTGTCTCATTTGGTGAACTACTTGGGGTATTAATTCCCTGAGAGGGTGTAATCAAATAGGTTGCAACATAAGTCAAAAAATTAAATGATCAGAAAGATATTTATTAGTGATATTATTATGCTGAGAGGAGCTGGGAGTGAGTTATTTTTCATATTGTGTGTTAAAACATTAAGAAGATCTCTGTGCTAGTCATCCTGATAAGATGTTAATTTGATGGATGTCAACCAGTATCCATAGTGCAACACTTATTAGTTTAAGCTTAAATTCAAGCCTTTGATTTTTTACGTGTCAAACCACATATGTGATGAGTGAATAGTTTATAAACAAGGGGAATAAACTTTCTTTTTTCAATAAATTACATATGAAATTTATTAATAAATCAGAATTAATTTATGTGACACTGTCATGAGTGACAAAACTCTATTAAAAATGCCCGTGGTAGAATACCAACTACAGGATTTGAACTCTGATACCCTGAAGGTTGCCAGCCTGCGTTTTTGGGCTCAAACCAGAAAAAAATTCAATTATTGGGGAATTCCTGAGACGTATTCACTTGGAGACATCTACATCAATGCCTTGCCTGAAAAAGGATCCTGTTAGCTCTGCCAATGAGAGCGTTGACTTGATCAATAATCCTGATATAACTGGGGCCACCTCTGATGGGGAAATGAAGAAACTTCCCTTAGAATATGAGCTGCCAGAGGATGACAAATCCTGAGGCTTGAAAAGGAGATTTGATTTCCCTGTCCTAATCCAACCAATGAGAAATCCCTCATGCAGGACACCACCAAGGGCTTTCAACCCCTGGTAGATGGTACCACCTGGACTGAGGGAGTTTCCAAAAAGTTTTCTCATGGCAGATGGGCATACTTATACCCTGGGCTGCCAGGAAGTTGCCCATTACCATTCTTTCAATAAAACAAAACAAACCTTTGGTTCAACCAGGTCATTCTGTATTTGATTTTAGTTCTCTTTCATTTTCAGTCTAACCTCTAGGACACCGTCTCTTACACCCATCAATCCCAAGAAACCGTGGACTGATTACCCAAACAATATTGTCCACCAGGAGCACCCTTTGGCCCAGTACATTTTACTGAATACCCACCCAACCCAGTGTATTCAGAATTCACCTTAGAGGAAATCCTACTCTACAACCCTGAGGCCAGGACCAGAGAGACTGAAGTCATTGGCAGAGAATGAGCCTGGATCACTGTGCCCCCTTGTTGTTCCAAGACAAATACAACCACCTGTCTGCCTACCTAGTACCAATGACCCCACCCCTTACCCTGAGGCCCAATTGCCCACAGGAATCAGTTGCAGCCAATAAATTCACCTCAACTCAAATAATTGGGGTGAAGTACATCATCTTTACTGGCCTTATTGATTCCATGTTGCCCACCAGTGGCCCCTGTGCTATCCTTGGTAAATCATTATCCTAAACTGTAAATTTAGCTCCACTCCTGTGGTGGGCCCTTCCTTCAGGGCCTACAGGCTGTCTGTCTGCAAGCTCTCAAGAACCCCCACTGGGTGGATCCCTGACAGACACTAATTAATCTAGCCATCTATATTAGACATAATATAAAACAAGGGGTTGTTGATTGATGTATATACCACTTAATCCAGTATAGTGGTGCTTGGAAGCCTTTTTTGCAGCTTTTATAATAATTATAATCATAAAATAGTAAAAATTAAAAAATATATAAGTGTAGATGTGTTTTATTAACCAAATTAATTTTTGGCTTAAAAAGTGTTGACTTGGCCAATTTTAATTTTAAAGAGTCAATCACTGGTAGTTTTTAATTTTCAATAGTAAATTTACTTTTTAATTACCATGTAAATTGGTCTTTGGACCAGAAGAATTATCAAACAGAGTTGACTTCCAGTGCTTTTAATTTTTTTGGGGAGGGGGTTGCATCCCTTAATTACTAGTAAAAAGTAGCTTAAATTGCTCAAGCGTAAATTACATAATGAAATACATAACTGGTATTAATTTCACTACAGTTGACAGTTTGAAAGGGAAGTTGTCTTATGGTTAAATCCATATTTACCAGAGACCTTCTATGCAAACTATGTGGAGCACTCCAGGTTCCAGTTGGCTATGACCCTAAATGTGCAAGAGGATTTTTTTGATAAATTTATTAAATCTTATTAATATAATAGAAGAGGCCAATCAACCTATAGCCTTAAGATGGTGATTCCAGTTGGAGAGTTGTAGTGCTTACCACAGCTCCCAGAATTAAAGTTGAGCCCTTCAACCTGTGCCAAAAATTAAAGCTGCTGTTTATCTTGGTAATATGTAATTATGTGGGGACAATGTCATATAAAAGCCTGTTCAAGATGGAGTTCAGGCAGTAAGAGCTCTTTTTTGTATACCCAAAGGAGTATATAATTACATTTCCAATTGAAAATTTTAATAAAAAAGGCTTGAACTTACTGTGGGTATCAAAAGAAATTTTGCAGGTGATAAGCATCTTAGATGAATCTGGGGCAGCCTGATGCAAGGACAAAATGAGGGTGTTCCCCTAAAGTTTAAGACCCTTGGGACAAATTTCTGGAAAAAAATCAGTATTTAATATAATAAATTTTGTGAGCTCTATTCCCCTGTTTGTAGAGCAAAGAATCCACTTACTTGTTTAACTTGATTTTTATCCTTATGGGTGCCAAAGCTAAGGTTCTGGAAGTACTGGGGGTTGTTATCAAGATAGAGAAACTTTCCAATACCCAGATAGAAGAAATGTGCTCCTGGGTACAGCTTAATTTAGCATGTTATCCAGAGCAAGGTGATTTTGGCAACCATCTATAGGATGGCTGCTCCACCTGAAAAACTTATATTTGCCAATTGGGCAACACCATTGTCATTTTCCAGCTGCTGGGGCTTGTTCAGTACAGTATTTTTGAAAGCTATGGCAATAAGAAAAAATACTTGGGATTTAAACAAAAAAAACTCAGATGCAAATAAAAGTAAAAATAAATCAATCTATATTAACTTACAATAGATTTAGATTCATTTTGCTTTTGTTTCCAGATGCTTTAATTTTGTTTACATATGAGTTGAATTTGTTTAAATCTGAAGTATTTTTGCGTGTTGCCATAGCTTTTAAAACTACTGTAAATCTGATTTTTTTGATAATTTTAATCCCAAAAAAGACACTCAGAATATTTATTTTCATTCTCCCCTCTGGATTGTAAACATTAATTAGGATGTACTGATAACATTATTACAGATTCATTGATTTGTTTTGATAATTGATATTGTTTTATCTGTTTCAGTTGCTATTAGGGTTTGTTGTTGGATCAAGTTTGTAACTTTTGTGACTGAGTTTCATGGGCTCATAAAAATCATAGTAAGTATAGTAGCTTTTTTTGTGACTGAAACCCATTTGTTATTGTGCTTGGAATATTCACTGTTAAATCATCCTTCATTTGTTCTCAGTTCATATAATTTGTTGTGTATCTGGACATTTTTGCCAAAAAGTGCACATTTTCTGTGGAAATAGCTTCTATTTCTATCAATAAAGTTGAAATTTGTTATGTGACTGAACCAATTTGTTCTGAACTGAACCAATTTTGTTTATTGCAACAGTTTTTGAAACTACTGTATTATAGTTAAAGTAATTTTCAGAGCTTGTGAAATAGATGTACAAAAGCAAGTGTAGAGCTCACAGAAGTTTCACAGAAAATTTTAAGTGTATTGTTTTTATATTTAATTAATATATATTGTTACTTTATGTTCTGTGTGTGACTTTTTTACACTAGGAAGATAATTTCATTTTTCCTTATTAATAGCTCTTAAAATCAATACAATAATTTTCACAGCTGTGAAATAAAAAATTAGTCATTATAAAGAAAAATTAACTCTGCTGAGAACAAACTAAACTCAGTTTAAAAAAAATAGAAGAGAACTCAAATCTATTTGTCAGGGCCAGGTGTTGGGTAGTACCAAGATGCCATGGAAGGGTCCCATCATTTGGGATAACATGATATCAATTCCTAGCACAGGAAGGGAAAGGATTGGGAAAGATACAGCATGCAAGCTGCAATAGACATTAAGCACCAAGGTGAGGCACCACAACTTCAGCCAGAATGAGGAAGGTTAAGATAACCATCTCATATCTGCTGTGGTCATAGGGTTGTACCTCAGCAGCAGGTTGTATAATAGGGGGTGGTATGTAGCAGCTATCCCTTCCAGGGCTGGGCCCTGGTTGGTAGTCCATCACAAGGGGCTTTATAGTTTTGACTGTTTGATAGGTAAGATGGTAAGAAAATTGGGTCCAAGGTTGTAATAATATGTGAGGAATAAAGGCTAGTACCACTTGGTTTACCATACAATTTATTTAATATTTTCTGCACTTGACTTGATTGGAGGAAATAGTTTTTATACCACAAATCTGGTCTTCCTTTGAAAAGACTACTGGCAGCTTTTTGGAATGTACCAGTGGCCCATCCTTTGGTCACAGGCACTTGTAGGGTAATGAAAAGAGGAGATAGAGATCCAGGAACTTTGGCCTGGGCTTGGGAATGGGGATTCATCTGAGCAGTGACAGTGGATTGGTTAAGGGAATCTTGGCAGGGAACATGGCTGGAGACCAGAACAGTGGCATCTGGGCTCGTCTTTATTATGGTTGAATTGCTGGGTGTTAATTGGGTGGCTTCCATAAAAAGCAGGGAATTGCATTGGAGTGCAGCTGTTGTATGGTTGGGGAATTTATTGTGATCAACTGATTGGTGGTTGCTTTCAATCTCCTGGGTTGTGATATTCTCTATCATTAAATTAGTGTGTGTTTGATGTTTAGCTGGATGGTATTCCTGCATGTTCAAGAAATCCTCATAATTGGCATTACTCAGTATAGGTGCAGAAAGAACAGAAACAGGGGATTTTGTGGAGACAGAAACAGAAGTGACAGGAACTGCAGAGGAGGAAGTAGGACCAGAAACAAAGGCCAGCACAGTTGATACAGTGCTGGCTGGGGAATGGAGCAATCCCAGCTGGTACTGGTTTTGCTCCAGCACCCAGATAATGCACTCAACTGTGGCTTGGGAGCCAGTTGGTTCATTTTTATGCTTTGAGCCAGTGACTCCAAAGCTGTTGGGGGCTGTTAGTCCCCCAGGGCTAGCTGATTGGCTGGACCTAGTTACTGCAACAGTTGTGGTCAATTTCCCCTGGCCTAAACAGGCCAGAGCAATTGACCTGACCTCTTGATTGCCCTAGTGGCTTGGCAGGGGTTTGATTTCCCTGGCAAGCTTTTGCAGCTGCCCACACAGGCGCTTGCTGAGCACAGGTGCAAGTTTAAACCCTGTTGTGGTTGCTTTTGGGCCTTAAGCCCTTACACTATTGTAATTTAATCCAAATTTATAAATTTATTTATGTTCTGGGTTGATTTTGTCTCAACTGGATTAATACTCTTTAGGATTAAATTCTTTGTTTATCCTCACATCTTCCAGCAAGCCAGGTGCTGGGCGGGACAGTTGCAGACATGGGTGGTGGGACCGCCAGGCTATTGGGAAGCATCCATCACAATATTTGGGCTAACTTGATAATTTATACAAAAGACTGACCCAGAAAAGACCAAGGACCACTTGATGGGGTCATGAGGTCCACTAATCCTACCAGTGTAATGTAAATTACATCAAATAGTTGAGTGGACATGGTCTAATTAGTAATCCCAAGACCTTGCAGGTGGTTGGGCTGGGAATGACAAAAGGGGACATAGGAACCAAATACATGGGAGATAATTGTATTTGTCATTAAAGAGGCGGTGCTGTACTATGTAAATCTAGTTCTCTCATCTAAAAGTCTATGGCTTGTGTGATCTTTTCAGGGGGTTATCTATAAGGATGTTCTCTAGGGTAAACTTAGAGAAATCCAGTTTCAATGGATATTTGGTAAAATGCATAAGTTCAAAAAAAGCACCAGGATGATAGAATAATGTGGTTGTGTGGTCTTCAGAAGTCATGACAAGAGTGACAGGACCTGATGGTTATGTCTGAAAGTGATAGAAAAAAAGCACAATATTTTGGAGGATTTGGTTGAACCAAATGTTGATAAAAGCTTTATTACTCAAAATGACAATGGGGTTTGACTTACACATGGTAACATATAAATACTATCTACCAGAATTTAATTTTTAAATTGTGATTATGAAAAATTGGGCAACAGAGTGGCAGAAACTTGAGAGGGGCAGGGTGGCATTAGACATGTGTGATCATTATTAGCCGGTTTTAAATAATAGATGGCTAAATCCTTCTGTTTACTATCCTGGTCCAGAGAGGCAGGCATGGGCGCATGGCATGCTCTAGCTTCAGAGCTTTGAAAAAATCCCTTCAGAGTTCTTATTGGCAGGACAGCAGAAATCTTTATGGTGTTTGTGGAGGTGATTTGCTACCACTTCTAAGTAGCTCCTGGTATCAAATATGGGACTTTTAATTTCAATTTCTTGTTCTAGTTGCAAGGATTTTAACATGGGCTGATTTCCATTAAAATAACCCTCAGATCTGAGCACAAAAAATGCAGGCTTCCAGGCCCTTGGTCCTCTGGACTGGCAGGCTGCAGATTGTGAGGACCAGGGCTTGTTTCTGATAATAAACCTAAATTGAAAGCAGTAATTAAAGTGTCATTTGTGATATACACCAGAGAAACTTCTAGCAAAGCCCCAACATATATATATAGAATTAACTCATAATTGTATATGTTGGATTGGATGTGCTTTACTTCTGTTGTGGATTGGGCCTTGGTGACGTCTTGGATGGTGACTTCTGGTTTACTAGCTTTGAAGAGTATAGTTGCAAGGCTTATACATGGATTAATACAAGTCTTAGAAACCCTTAAGTCTTTACCTTTAAAACTAAGGTAATAACTAAGTATAGTTTGAAAAGGCAGGTAAGTAAAAGTATGTCTTTTATTGGGAAAAGAAGAGAAGTTATATACTATGAGTGCTGCACAATAGCTGCAAAGGTGTTATTGACACCTACATAATCAGTAGGAATATTAAATAACCTTCAGGGATCCACCAGGCTCTTGCATCCACGTTCTTGCCTATTTGGATTTCTCCAGAAAATCCAACAGAGAAAGGTGGATGTGCATTACACCAAAAGTGGACTGCAGTTGCAGATATCCTGTGAGAGAGGGGGTCTAAACTAACTAAGTTTGGCTCCCATCCTGGTGAGACAAGCCACCAAGATGCCTCCCAATGTATCACTGGGACAGCTGCTCTAAAAAGGAACCAAAGAGAGAACACAGGGGATAGTTGAGGGAAATAGGTGTTCAATCCCATCAACACCAGGCCAGTAAGCAACCAAGAAGTATGTGTGGTAACACACTCCAGAACCTCATATGCCTGCAGGGAGCTGGTGAACTCTCCTTCCAACTGGGGAAGAGGAGGCACAAGGGTTTACTCAACAGAGGGAGTGGTAAGGCCAGAACTAGGGGAATACAGATCTAGGTTGTTGTAAGTCAGACTCTTGTCAAGAATCTCTCCTGAAGAGAGGAGATTATTTGAGAGGTACAAGAGTCCAGCAAGATCATCTCTCACCAGGAGTGCAGAAGAGAAAATTTGGTCCCAAAGATGTGGGGAAGTAGACCAAATAATTAGCAGGACCAGGGCCAAGGAAGGCACCACAAACTTAAGTGCAGGGAGTAGAATTTTTAAGATCTTCTGAAGATTTGAAGACTGGAGAGACTAATTTGGGGCCATAAACTATAATTTTTAGTGAAACCTGGGGTGTTACTTGTTCTAGAAGCAAACAGGGCTTTTTACAATTAATAACATCTTGGGAAGCACCACAAAACTCTTTAAAGTGATTTAAAGTGAAAGCATGGTTGAAGTTCAACAAAAACAGAATAAAATCAAGATTAAAGATTTAATTATACTATTTTTAACTCAAAATCCAGGTTCAAAGGTATTTCTGAAAGTGTAAACAAGTAAGTCAAAGCCTATATACCAACACTAACTCTAGGAGCTCAGAGAAAGCAACTGGGGACAACAGGGATAGCATAAAGGTAATAAGATAAAGTATTTTTACTAAAAATTTAACTAAAATACTCCAATTGAGCCCAAAAATAAAACTAAATGCAACAAACACCAAAGTTTATTTAGTAAGAGAATGAACAAGCAGGGGACTAAAAGTCCACTTGCTTGACTTAAAGGAAATGGGTTGAAGTTTGAGTGGTCACCTGATCACTTGGTTTGACCTGATTGGATGGGTGACAAATTTTGCTGGCAAAGCCAGGGGAACTGGAGGGGTTTGAACTAATTTCTGAACCACAATTTGATTGGCTGGTGTTGGTCTGGGTTTTTTATGATTCATTTAACTTTGTGGATGTTGATGTGGCTGTGTTTGATTGCTTATCTCTAATTGTTTTCAAAAGCAGGCAACATCATGCCAATAGATAGTCTAAATCAATTAGTGTTTCACCCAAGGAGGAGCAACAAAGGCCGGTGTCACAAGAGACAAGTTCCTGTTAACTATGCATGTGGTGGAATCCCAGCTACAGGATTTGAACCCTGATACCCTGCAGGCTGCCAGCCTGCAGTTTTCTGGGCTCAAACCAGAAATGATTTGAATTCGGGGAATCTCCTGAGACTTGATGAACTAGATTTACTTGCATTGAGGCCTCCCCCACCAAAGGTTCCTGTTAACCTGACCAATGAGAGCACAGGCCAAGCCAAAGATCCCAAAATAACTTGGGCCACCACGGTGGGGAAAGCAGAGAATCTTCCCATGGAACGCAGGCCACCCAAAGATGATCAATCCTGCAGCCCAAAAGGAAAATTTGAGTTTTCTCAGTTCAAGCCAGCCAATGAAATATCTCCCGCAATGGATACCACCAAGGGTTGCAAAACCCTGGTGGACAGTATCACCAGGCCTGAGAGAAATTGTAAAAGTTTCTCCATGGCAGATGGGTATACTTATACCCTGGGCTGCCAGGAAGTTGTCCATTGCCATTCTTGCAATAAAGTGACATGAACCTTTGGTTCATCCAGGTTATTCCATATTTGATTTTAGTTCTATTTCATTTGCAGTCTACCTCAGCAGTTCTGTACCTCACACCCACCAAACCCAAGAAACCGTTGACTGACTGCCCAAACAATATTGTCCACCAGGAGCACCCTTTTGTCACAGTAGGTTTCATAATGCCGGGTATTGTCCGTCCAAGTAAGAAGGCTCAAAAAGCCAGAAAACCTGTATCAAAATTGACCGAGTTAACGGATTTAAACCAAATGGTCAATCAAAAATGGGTCACAGCTGCTCCAGTCTGCTAGCTGAAAACAGCTCCCTCTTTCAAACTGAAGTTGATAAATTGGCATAATATGAGGGTCACCCAATATGAGCTTGTTAATCAGCATGGTTGTCAGAAACTAGTCACACAAGGGTTCTTTGCAACCTGGACCAGATACATACTTGACAATGTGGAAGGAATAGGAGGTCAAGACTCAGGTGGTATTGCTTAGTCAATTTTTCTGATATATATTTAATAGTTTTCCCTGTTTCAACTCTAAGAGTTGAGTCCTCCTAAATTTACTCAATAAAAATCATTTATCCTAATTTCTAATTTTAAATTTTAAAAAATGCATCCTGTGATCGGGTTGTTGTGGTATATTCCATACAATCTGATTCTGAACCAAATCATTTCTGGAAGATGGGGACCTTCAGCTGGAACTTTGTTGTCAGTGCCGCCAAATGTCAATTTCATGCCAGCCAATTTTGTAGCTCCTTCCCCCATTCTTGAAACTGAAAATTGTGTTACTTCCCAATGCCCAGAATTTTATGCTGAAAATGCATTGATGCTTTCCCAAGTCATTTATCTTGGACTACTTTGGTTAGGACTAACTGTTCTACTTAATCCTGGAGTTACAATTGGAAAATTCACAAAAAAATATCTGAAGCTGCGTTGGTGGTTAATCATCAATTCTATGTGGATTTGGGTGGTAATTCCCCATCACTTAAAAACAGCTTCATACTATCCAGTGATTTCTGTCACACCTTTGGCCCAGTACATTTTACTGAATATCCACCCAACCTAGTGTATTCAGAATTCATCCTAGAGGAAATCCTGATCTACAACCCAGAGGCCAGAACTAGAGAGACGGAGACCATTTACAGAAAAGGAACCAAAGCCACCATACCTCCCCTGCTATTCTGCGACAAGTACAACTACCTGTCCACATATTTGGTACCAATGACCCCATCCCTTACCCTGCGGCCTAACCACCCGCAGGAATCTGTTGCAACCAATGAATCCGCCTCCACTCAGATATTTGGGGTGATGTACATCCCCTTATTTGGCCTTATTGATTCAATGGTGCCTACCAGCAGACCCTGGGCTCTCCTGGGCAAAGCATTATCTTATATTGTAAAGTTAGCTCCTATCTTGTGGTGGGCCCTTTCCTTAGGACCTGCAGGCTGTCCACCTGTAAGTTCTCAAGAACCTCCCACAGGCTGGATCCTTGACAGCCAGGGTGTGTGTGGTGTAAGCCAGTACAAATCTTTTGTCCACAGTATGAGCTAAATTCTCTAAGGAATTGTGTGGTTTGGCTGGCTTTTGGGGAGTTTTCTTTGTGCAGCGTGGGAAAATGGTCTTATCTAAGGCCAAAGGGGTGAGTAGCTTTACATACCCATTACAACAATAGTTAGCAGTTCCCAAACCTGATCCAATGAAATTTAATACATCAAACAGAGAGTATTTACATCTATGTTAAAATTGAATCAAAATATCTGTTGGATCTGACAGATTTGAGTGCGCAACTTGGATAGCCTTGACATCAGGATTAAATCCATTGATAGTATTGACCATTCTAACATGTGATCCAATTTACAACAACTCCAAAGTCTTGCATACTGGCTGGAATATTAAAATAAGGTAGAAAGATGACACCAGTGCAAGTTCTTGTTTCTCTCTCTTTGATTAAATTGATTACCATAAAACTATATGGGCGGGTATCCACCAATTTTGCCCCATCAAGAGCTTGATTCTTCACAGCCCTTACGGCAATCACAGCCCCATGCACCCAGAAATTGACTGTTCTTTTGTTGGTAAAGATCCCATGGAGCCCCAGTTGGAGCCAAACCTGGTGAAGGGACATTCTATGGATACACTGCATGATAGCCAGCATATGGTGGTATGGTATATCCCTCTCAGCTGGCTACAGAAACCAAATGGCATCTTTGCAGGAGGGGGCACAACTGGAGTGGGCTCTCAGGGTTGCAGCCACCGTTGACTTTGCAAATCTGATTGTGGCTACAATTTTTCCAAGTGACATAAACATTCCCAATTTTTCAACTATTTTTTGATAAATTCAGAAGTAATAAGCTTTCTTCTGTGTCTCTCATGTTGATTGGCTGCAGAAGAAATGTGTCTGTTGTCAGAGCTGACTGGTTCATGCTTATTGGCACTCCAAGATTTTCACTTCTCTAAGTAATAACTTAATTTGACTGGCTGCTGATTGGTGCTAGTGCCAGATAAGGATCTAGCTAGCAGATGCCTGATTATGGTGGGTAAACAATGTTGTGCTGAATGTAGCAGGGGGAGAGATTATACCACTGGGTAGTGTTTTTGGAGTGGTCAGATGATTGTGAGTTGCCATTTAATAGGGCTTCACTGCTGGCTGACCCAGTGTGCTCTTACACAGTTTCATTGAACCCAGGGAGCAGTCTGCTGTTTTGGTTGTTGGTGAATGACAGCATAATAAATCTCATTGCAAAGCCTAGGTTGATAGGAGATCTGCATATCCTAGGCAATTCTATTGCCAATTACATCTGATTTGGTGGAATGTATGCATTGTATTCTTCCACCCTGGAATGCAGTTATATGGTTTTTCAAGAAAGCCAATAGTTCTCAGAGCAATCTGTTTTGTAAGGTCTTGCCCAATAAGGTACAAGTTTATATACTATACCATGTAAAGCATTCAGGTTTAGGTTTAAAAGATAAAGGAAAATGGGTAAAGTTTGCAAAAGGACTTTTAGAAGGCCTGCTAAAAACTTATGATTTGACACAAAAGGTGTCATCAAGTTAATTAAACCTAAACAAACTACATAAAATAGCATATTGAATAAAGACTTGTTAGTAACTAATAGGATATCTACGTCAGGATATTCCTCATGAGAATATCTTAACATAAAGGTAGAGAGATTATCCCTAAAATAAAAAATGGTGACAACAAGCCAATCGCTTGTTGTCGAGCTATCTCCATCCTAATTATCCTAGATATTTAAACACTAGAAATTATGGAAGCAAAATGAGATCTAATAAAATTGTAATCACTCTGGAACTTAATTTCAGAGAGATGAGACCAAAAATATAATTTCAAAGTTAAAATTTCAAGATTCAGAAAATAAAATGAAAAGATTAAAGTAAAAAACCTGCAGTAGTGATTAGGGAAAATCATTTAGAATTTCAGCTTAAAGGCTTACTCTTCTTGTGTCTTTGTTTATAGGTACTGAAAACCAAGTCCTGGGGAAGATCTTCAGGGCAGAGGAAAGGAGTTTCTTGGCAGGTAGGTTTGATAGACAAGGAGAACACATGGTGGTTTGAGAAAACTTCTGGTAACAGCAAACCAAAGATCTGCATATTGTAAGCGGGGAAGGCGATAGTTGCGTAAGCAGTGGAAAGAAAAAAATAAAAAACCTAATTTAGAATAGGAATTATATAAGAACACAATAAAGAAACCCTGTGTGGGCACGCAAAAGCAAAAAGCGAAGCCAGAAGCAAGCAAAAATCAATGTAATGATTGATTAAGAATAACTGTTAAAATCTAATTCAAACTGGAGTTCAAACTGTAACTTAATTGTTATTAAGAAGCCTGCCCTTTGGGGCAGGGAACAACACATTTGGATCCATACTGGATCCTTTGGCCTTGTTTTTAAGATGGCCTGAAATTAAGTTGGCTTCAAATTCACGTTGTCCATGTGAAATTGGGTTGTTGGGCCCACTAATCCTGCATCACCATATGTCGGAAATTGCGCTATTAGTGCTATTTTGATATGGCCTTTGGATAGTGATATGTGCAAAGATTTGGTTGGTTTCACACTCAACCTTGGATATCTCTTGCCTTCCATAAATGGGTCGACATCAATGTCCACCCTTT
Source organism: Entomophthora muscae (assembly GCA_014839935.2). Classification (NCBI taxonomy): domain Eukaryota; kingdom Fungi; phylum Entomophthoromycota; class Entomophthoromycetes; order Entomophthorales; family Entomophthoraceae; genus Entomophthora; species Entomophthora muscae. The sequence continues at coordinate 53,469 of QTSX02002213.1, forward strand.
CCGGAATATTTTACCTGTCTTTGACTGATCCTGGGATGAGTTCAGTTTGAAATGACCTCATCAGCCACACTGTCTACCTATTGAGCGATCATTGACCCTTGTCTACCATATAAATAGAATTACTTCTCCTAATAATGATAAGTTTATCCATATTTGTGTTGGCTTTTGTATTCTTCAAGCCTTTTCCTTTGCTTTTTGCCAAAAGGACCTCTTCTTCTTGTATTCCAGGAAATTAAGGTGCATGCCCTTAATTTTGCCCTGCAGGCTAACCCAAGGCTAGCTTTGGACCTCAAACCTTTTGGTATAAAGGTTTCCCGCTGTGTCCTTCTGGATGTCATCCCCAGGAGCCGAACACGGCACCATGCCTGGCAACTATTCCATGCCGGCATCAAATCTACAGCAACAGCAGCAAAACTGGCTGTATGGATGAAAAGGCGAGAATTCCAGAGTGAGGATCTAGAAGTGGCCAAGCTGACAGTTTCAAAGTTTCCAACTGGATTAAAACCATCTATCTGGGATCAAACACCATTACAATGTATGAAATACTGGTTATTTATCCTCTCAGCCAAAAGGCCAAGAAAAAGCAGCTCCTTTGTTACAGAAGGTCATTTGAAAATCTTAAGAGTGTCAGCTTGGCCATTTTAGATCCTCACTCTGGAATTCTCACCTTTTCATCCATACAGTCAGTTTTGCCGCTGTTGCCAAATCTACCCCATGTCTTTTCTGCTCCATAGTTCTGGCATCTGGGTCAGACTCTCCCTGGGATTCTAAGACCAACTGGCATAGATTGACATGGTTGGCTAGGCAACTCATCATACTGGTTCCTCCTGGCATAGGTTGAAAGAAGATGTAGGATAGTGTCTGATACAGCTCAATTCAACTATAACTGGACATTGGTCCTGTATAGTGAACTCAGCCACAGATTTTCAGGTATGCAGGGGTGCTTAAGAATGTCCATTTCCAACAGAATTGAGCAAGCATACCCTGATTTATTTACCCTCTTCAGTGTTACATCTGTCCAGGGTAACAGTTTTGTCTTATCCAACCCAGAAGATCTACCATTAAGGAACCAGGAACAAACTCTTGATGTGTTCTTGTATCAATGTATCAGATAAAAGATAGTATCACTGGCCCCATACATGAGTCATAAATCCACTCTAAACAGGGCTAGCATGAACCCTCCAGGAACATGTCTGTCCAACCTGGGAGGTTCAGCATCACACCACAGACCAAAATCATCTGGAGCTAGCACCAATCCCATCCAGAACTGCTACATTGATATTAAATTTCCTTTACCATTTACGCACAGGCTATCCCACTTCTCACCTTGCTTCCCTGGATTAAGCTTTACCATGTATGATTAGGTTTCACATTACTGTTGCTGTGATGGGTGCAGATGAAAATGGCTAGTAATTGCCTGCTTTAGGCCATTTGAGTCATTGGCTTTGGTAGGCATCAGGAGACTAAAGATGGTTCTGCCTGAGTAAAGGTTGGTTCTGTGAGGCATTATGGGCCACCCTCATCTTGGAGTTGTCTTATCAGTGATACACTTGGCTTGGAATGGTAATTCTAGATTAGTCTGAGATACCACAGAGAAAAGGATGTCTAGATCAACTTTTCCATGCCATATAGCCCAAGGGTAGGGTACTGCAAGGCCAATATAAATTATTTATTGGGGTGGGAAAGCTTTGACATCTTCCGGGCGTACAGCACATTCAAAGTTGGTTGACGCTTTTGAGGCCCTGCCCCAGCAGGTTGTCCTTGATCTTCTCCAAGATGTGATGGGGTTGTTGCGGCTGGCCCTGAGTTTGGATTGGCCAGCTTCTGTGCATACAGCACATTCAAAGTTGGTTGCCGCTTTTGAGGTCCTATCCTGTTTGGTTCCCGACCCCTTTCTTGATTCAATGAGATAGGCAGTGGGGTGGATGGGATCCCCTTGGGGGCTAGTGGAGGGGGAAGGTTGATGGATTGCTTTTTACCTTTGGTATGAAAGGCTGATGCCGGCAGGTCCAGGATGCCTGGCATCAAGGTTGAGGGTTCAATGGGGACAACTTGAAGCCCCATCCTTTTCATGGCAAATTCATCCCACGCTGCTGTCGTGGAGAGGCTTGTCATGGCTGCATACTCTTGATCCAGTTTGATCGAGCTTTCTGAGCCAAACCCAAGGGCATCAAAGACACAATGTTTATCTGAGGCCACAGCTTCATCCTCTTTCTGCTCACTCTCTTCATTTCTACCTAGTTAATAGACATACAAGCATATGCTTACAGTTTCTTGGAATTAAGCAAGGCTATTTTGGCTTCACTGATGCTCTGCTTGGCATCATGGTCAAGATCAGCTTGAGGAATGATCTTGGGCGGAGGTGCAAAAAGATCATTTGTATGGTTCTTGGGGGTTAGAAGGGATATAGTTAAGTACCCGGAATAGCAGCTTCTGATGGGGATTCTTTAGGATGCGATCTGATAGCAGTTGTTTATAGAGCTGTAGGTGATGAACTCTTTCCTCTATGGTACCAGCTGCCAGCAGCCGGAAGATTGAAACTTCCTTGGACTGGCCAATGCGCCAGGCTCTGGACAGAGCTTGTAGATCAGCAGTTGGGTTCTGACATCAGTAAACTATAACCATAGCTTACCCAATCTGGATCAAAGATCACCACTCGGTCAGCTCCAGTTAGATTAAGCCCCTGACCTCCAGTCCGGGTGGTGAGGAGGAAAGCAAAGATTGATTCATCGGTGTTGAATTGGTCTACCAAGGCCATACGCTTTCCAACTGGTGTACTCCCATTCATGAAAACAAGCTTATTGGCTAAAGTTTTTATCTCAGAGAGAGTAGTGGCAAAAATTACCTTCAAAGAAGCTCATGCTCTGGATTATCTCCATGGTTTGCACTGTTTGGCAGAATATCAGCACCCGGTGCCCCTGATCCTTCCACAGGTGCAGCAGCCCATCCAAGACCCGGGTCTTTCCAGATGCTTTATAGTGGCCATAATTTTCTTTCTGGAGGGGTGAGTAGAGTTCAAAGGACAATATACCAGGTGCTTATGCTTGGAGTAGATTAGGTCGGGATGGTTGCTGATTTTTCGGAGAGTGCTGATACCCACCATATGGTTGAGCTTATTGTCAAGGATCATCTGGCACTGTTTAGAGTTCAGATAGTCTATGTATTCTTGGCGCTGCCTGGGCTGAAGCTGGCAGTATACAACCTAAGCATCAGATGGGGCAGTTTCGCTTTTTGCCTTACCTGCTCATTCTTTTTAGGCAGATCTTGCGCGACATCAGACTTCAACCGGCGTAGAATATAGGTTTTGATGACAGACCGCAGGTTCCTGGCACAGGCAGCAGCCAGCTGTCGATCACAACTATCTGAGCCTTTACTCCCAATTAGCTCTATTGAGCGAGCAATGCGTTTATCAAACTCTTCTAGAGACTACAAATCAACACAAGTATGGAAGATGTGCTTACCCCAAGGAGGCCAGGCCGTACAAAATCATAGATAGACCATAGCTCCTTCAGTTTATTCTGGATGGGTGTTCCTGACAAGATGTACCGGTAGGGTGTCTGGGGTTAGTTACTCTGCAAATAATGTACCATAAATTGCTTGACAGTTCTGCTGATTTTGGTATCAGGGTTGCTAATTCTATGCCCTTCATCAAGGATAACACATCTCCAGTTCAAGCGAGTGAAGCTTGCCCCATAACTGGCTATACCTTCATAGGAGGCTAAGAAAATCACCCCTGTATGTTAGATTGATGATAAAGCTTTACCTTTCTTGTCAAAGTACTGTTCTGCATAAGATTTTGCCTTTGCACTCTTAGTGAAGTGAGGTCTGCTCACTGAAGAATGGAGATTGATGATTCTTAGGGGAGGCCACCAGGCATGGAACTCCTGCATCCATTGTTGGGTTAAGGTTGCTGGGCAGATGACAAGGGAAGGTTTTTTGAGCTTGCCAGAATAATACAAGGAGGCTAAAAAGGCAATTGTTTGGATTGTTTTACCAAGCCCCTAACTATTAGTATAAATTGCAAGCTTAAATTACCATCTCATCTGCCAGAACTCCTCCCTGCTTCCAGGAAAACAGCTTCAGAAACCATGATACCCCTGAGAGATTGGCATATACAAAACCAGATTACCTGTGACTTGATATTCCATAAGATCTTTGGCTATCTCTCCTGGCACAAGAGCTCCATTCAGCTCTTTGTCAGGGTAAAGAGGGTGAGGGGCCTCTTGTTCAGGCACCTAACAGTCAGTTATGGCTGACAACTAGTTTACCTTGATTTCACATTTACGATGGGACTTTCTAATTTTGCTCCAAGCATCCAACCTTTTCTAAACTGCATTAGTGAATGAGAAACTTAGAAGATACTTGATATACTGATGGATTGGAGTCATCAGGGTGCTGAGCAGCTTTTTTGGCACCAGTTGGATCATCTTCACTAGTGGCATCCTCTGAAAAATACTCATCAGAGCTGCTGGAACAGCTTTCATGGTAGCTTTCAGAGCTATAACTATGCTTTGCCTTTTCTCTTGGCTTCTTTGAGCTGAGTGACTGAGAAGGTTTGCTTGTGCTATCTGTAGATGAAGAGGGAACATCTTTGGAGGTGAGGAGATTGTCTTCGTGGCATATCTCATCAGAGTCTGAGAAGATAGCAAGTTCACTTGCATCAGAATATTCTAAAATATGAGCCAAACTAACTTTTGAGATCTACCTGAGCTTTCACTGGCTGTGCTATTATCTATATCAACATCAGATGACTTTTTCCCTCTGCAAGCTGGGTTAGAGCTTGTGAGAGAATATTAGCTACCTCAAAGGTTTCTTGTCCTTCTTTCTATAATTAGAAGCTTTAGGTTGGGGTTTGAGCAGTGAGGCCTCAGCTATCTTTGCTTCGATCTAAAATGGTTTAGTGCCATAAGCTGTAGGATATACCTTATCTTCAACTTCTTTGACAAGGTTTTCTTGCTTTACTGTGCTACACCCTAAAGATTGAAGCAGATCCTTTTCATCATTTGGTCTAGATGGCTCCATGGATAAAGCTTATATTATCAATTAAGGTTATAGCTTGAGCTAGGGTCTGTACTTTTAATATTAGATTTTTAACCCAAGGTTTAAAGGAAATGAAAGTCAAAAAAGCAAGTAGTTATTAAAAATAAAATTTTATCTGGCAAATTTCCTTAGTTTTAGCTAATTTGGCTATTTAGTTTGAATGAAAATACTATACTGGCTTAAGCTTTAGATTTACATCTTTAAGATAAGGGATTAAAGTAGCTTAGGTTTTTTTGGTAATCTAGTTGTAACCAAGCTCCGAAAGATTAGATTAAAAAAGTTAGCCCTAACAACAAAGCCTTAGTTTAAAGTTTAAAGATAATTACTTTGAATATGCGAAAATGTGGCAGCAGTGGTAAAGTTGTGTACCGATCTGGTTTTTAAACCTGTTATGAGAGAGCTATTATCTCCTTTATTTAGGGTTCAAGGTCAGGAATTTTTGTCACTCTTAGCTGCGAATAAATTAATTAGGCGCTGATGGACTGGATTTGATCGGAGCTTTGTTGGATGGGTCAAAGACCCCTGTGAATTGAGGCTTGGGACGGCATTCCGTATAAGTGTTAATTTAAAACTTAGATTTAGAATCGAGGATGGGATTCAAAAAGCCATCACCAAAGGCTTGGCTTTCGTTTTGGTGTCACACGCATCGCTAGATTGATTTATTGGCTTGGTTTCATTACTATCCAGCCCTGACTCAACATTTAGTAAACCATTCAAAATCGTAAACTCTATTGGATTATCTTATAGTTGAAACTAGGGCTGCGTCGTCCCACCCCTGGACAAAGATCTTCTTTTTTCCGGCATTCTGGAAGATCTGATTTAAAATCAGCTTTAAATAGAAAATATAATACCTTCCACATTTTCAGAAACTTCGGACAGAATCCGGGTTTTGTCCGGGGGTGGGACGACGCAGCCCTAGTTGAAACCAGCAAGGCCAAGCATACCCCGATCAACTAAGAAATCATGTTGGAACAGCTTGGTAGCTAGGGCGATATCCTTTACTTATTAAATATAAATGTTAAACAAAACCTCCTTTTAAAAACAAAGGAATTAAGATGGTAGAGTTCTAATTGGCAATCGACAGATGATCGATCGCAAACCAAACAAAAAACTAAACCATACCAAAGTTCATTAAAACCAACTGAGATAATTAAAGCTGTTTCTAATTCCCAAAAAACCATTTTTGCTACATTTTGGGTGGCTTCGACATGGGACTACCTATGCTTCACTCCATTGAACATATATTTAAACTAAAGCCTACGCTTTGACATCAACATGGTTAAAACTAAAAGCCCAACTTCAACACAAACTTTAATTCTCCAACAGCAGCATAGAAATACTCAAAATTCCCAAAATAAATGGTATTGGAACATACTTCCCCGAGTTTAGTGCTTTCAGACCTGCTGCTTCCAAAGCCAAACCTCGATCCATCATAAAAGGCCACTAGATGTTTTCCAAGCCATGATTCTATATCAGGTCTCCATGCTAGCAAGCAAATTAAACTTCTCTTTGACCCCTTCACCAGTTCATACTATCCCATAATTAAAGAAATCATGGTACCTTAATCTGGCCCTTAAAAATAAGCCTGAGCTTTTTCAGCTGTGCTGCTCTATTCTAGCTGCAAAAGAGAAAGAAATAAACCATGGTTTTATTTTATATAATAGCAGGTAAAGTGATTATGTACAGAACCCTCTTTATAGAGAAGAATACAGTTGTGGTATCAAACAAGGGTCCATTACTCTCTACAACAGGAGATAGCTCTTCAAGCTGTAGGGTAGGGGTTGGGCAAGGACCAGGATACCACAAGGTAGCTGGCCCCTGAGACCGGATACAAGACGGGAATAACAAGAGCCAGATGGTAACTAAGGACCATAAATGGGGGATTCCAATCACCTGCTCTAAGAAGATATTATTAAATGCTCAAGTGAATTTTAGAGCAATATTGCTTTATTGTAGAAATAAATGTTAATTGTTGTAAATTGTGCCATTCATAGTCTTTTGATATGGCCTTCAAATATTGATATTTGCAAAGACCTGGTTGGATTTGCTTTTGACTTCAGAAATTCCTCACCTTTCTCAAATGGGTTGACATCAATGTCCACCCATTCCAGATTACTCTACCTGCACCTGATTGATCCTGGTATGAGTTCAGTTTGAAATGACCTCATCAGCCACACTGTCTACCTAGTGAATGATCAACGCCCTCTGTCTACTATTTAAGTAGAATCATTTTCCCTAATAAAAACAAGTTTATCCACATTTGTGTTGGCTTTTATAATATTTAAGCCTTTTCCTTCCTTTTTGCCAAAAGGAACTCTTCTTCTTGTATTCCAGAAAATTAATGTATGTGCCCTTAATTTTGCTCTGAAGGCTAACCCAAGGCTAGCTTTGAACCTCAAACCTTTTGTAGTAAAGGCTTCCTGCCGTGTTCTCTTGGATGTTGTCCCCAAGAGCCAAAATTGACATTAATTAAACAATTAACTTGGGATTTGGAGAGGAGTTCTTATACTAAGAAGAGTGGAGATGGGGTAAAGTCTTAATGAGTTAGAAATCAGGGGTAGTGCTCCACATGAAGTTGCAGGAGTCATGATGCAGGTTATTTTTAGATACATTATGGTACTGGTCCCTTGCAGGTTGTACAGTAGTTTTAAAAGCTATGGCAACAACCAAAAATACCTCAGATTTAAACAAGATGATTTCAGATTTAAGCAAAATCCAACTATCAGGTTAAAATATACACTCTGTCAACAGAGATTTTTGGTGTCAATGGAAAAAATGGGTCAACACAGCAACAAAGTGCTCACACCCTAAACAAAAATATTCAAATTACAATCCAAAATACATTGATTCACAACCAAAATGGTGTGAGTTGAATTTTGGTGTACATATGGGTCATTATTTTAGAGATTAGGCCATTTTCTAATGCACATGCTGCTCAAGTCGCAGCATAACACAGTTCGATTTTGAAAAAGTAACTAATTACACAATTTATATTTAAAACATTAATAACTCAATGAAAAATTAATATTTTTTCACACTGTAAACTATCAAAATGAAGCTAAGAATCTTATCTTCCTATTGGTTTAAAAATTTTAATATGTATACTATGCTCAATATTAAAGCAAAAGTAATTTAAAAGAGCATAATCCAGATTTTATTATATGATTATATCTAATGATATAAAGTAGATCACTTCAAAGCTAATAAATACTCTTTTTTGAATACACAACAGATGTTTTTTATTTGATGAAATTAAAGATAAGATTGAGAGCTTTATTTTCGCATTTTATTTTATTTAAAAAGCTCAATTCTCTAGGATTTTATGATAGTTTGAAGTTAGGATGTTTTTATCACTGTTTAGATTGATTTTAAGGTTCAAGTGAGCTTCGAACGTCAAATTGAGCATTCTTTAAATGGAATTCTTTAATATTTTATCATTTAAAAATATGCGGAAGAGTTACAATTAACTGAATACATCATTTTAATTGATTTGCATTGATTACAAAGAGGATATGATGTAATAATAATGCTTAGCTGCTTCACATATATCACTTGTGCATGAAAACTGGGTATTTAATTAATTTCTGCAAACATAAATTCAAGTTCAAACTATAATAAAAGCTATCACACCATTTCTTTCAGAATAGTGTCATTTAGCTTGGTATATAAGAGCTAAAGTACCACAAAGCTTCTAATCCAAATAACCCAATTCAAAGACCACATTCTGATCATAACTACTCCATCATTAAGGCACACATCAAAGATCTGACCTAATTACAGATTCAAAATACTACCATGTCCTCAGTTAAATTTACTTCTTCCATGCTACCCTTTTTTTCCTTGGGAGCTTCAACAAAAAGAGAGAGAATTGCAATGTTAAAAAAGGCATTCCTCTTTATTGGTGGTGATGATCTTGATAATTTCATCAAGCACTTCCTTACTCAAACTGAATTTGGGAAAGCTCAGTTCCTGCCAACTATTCAAAATCAAAAAGGCAATGAGTTCATTGAAAACTTAAAGGATCTCATGAAATCTTCTCCCCAAAAACATCTCCCAGCCTTGTGATCTCTGGTTACTTCCAGTTACTCTTTAAAAGAGCTTAATGATATGGGGTTTAATATAACTAAAGTGAGTTTGAATACTCAAGAAAAATAAATAAAAATAAAAATGTAAGCTTAAACAAAAAAAGCCAAAAAAATAATAACTATTCATTAAAAAAAGAAATAACTAAAAAAATAATTAAAAAATTGCTGGAAAATTCTTTTGAAACAAGCCAGTTTACAAAAAAAGTGCCTGAAAAAATTTATAAAGATATAGAAAAAGAGATGAGTAATTACTCAACTGAAATTAAATACTCTCTACTTAAAACAAAAAAAGAAATATATGAAAATATGAAAATAAAAAATGAAATTTCAGTTTCAATTTCCACTTACTATAAATTAATCCCTAAAAATATAATAAAAAGTAAAAAACAAACCGATATGTGCAATATTTGTAATTTAAAAAATTCACTAGAAAAAAAGAAGGAAGAATGTGAAAGTAAAAACTTACCATTACCAGAATCTATAGACAATGACTTAAAGACTATTAATCAGCACCAAGACTTTTATGTTCATCAAAATTGTGAATATAAAAAAGATATTAAAGAACTAGATGATGAGTCTTGTGTTGTAGTTATAGATTATAAAGAAAACTTAAAGGTTGGAGGTGGTCCAATTGAGACCAATAATTGTTTTTATTCAAAAAAACCAATCTCATTATTAGGGTTTGCATTAGTTTTTAAAGAAAACAATAAAATTAAATATGAATATCATGATTTTTTTGTCTCAAATATTATCACATGATTCTTTATTTTCAGGTGAATGTCTAATAAGTCTTCTTAAATTAGATAGATTTAAAAAAATAAATAATATAAAAGTATGGACAGATAATGGAAATTATTTTAGATCATATGAATTTTTATATTACTTATTTAAAGAGGCACCTAAATATATTAAGGGTTCCATAAAATATAACCGTTTTGTTGAATGCCATGGAAAAAGCATTGTTGATGGTCACTTTGGTGTAATATCAAAAATTTTAAAGGAAAAAGAAAATGTACTTTATATTAACAACATTAATGATCTAAAAAATATTTGTGAGAAAGAAGAAAGAAGAAAAGAATTATACAATTCAGCTTTAACTGGTTCAATTGTTTCCCAAAAAGCATTTTTTTATATTTATGAAAGGAAATTTAGGCCTATAAAAAGAGAGCTTGAAGTTAAAAATCTGCGCATTAATCTTTCATATTTGATGAAAGATGGGAAGTTATATACTTCACCTTTAACATTTGAAAGCTTCTCAGAATATTCTGAGATATTTTATCATTTGAAATCACGTGATGATACCAGAGAAACAAAAATATCAGAAGATGCTAGTAGTGTATTGGGGCAAGTTCATGAAGTAGGGCAGCTTACTAGAGGGTGTATTTTAAATAGAGTTATCAGTCTTTCAAAAACAACAACCTTTTTTTTCTGAAACAAACTAAGAATATTTATGATGAGCCAAAGATAGGGTAATAGCATTTATAGCTTTGGGGCTGCTATTACTCTCCCATGCAACTCATCATAAATATTTTTGGTTTGTAGTAGCACTTAAGATATTTTCAGTAGTACTATAAGTTGCAATTTTCAATTATAAAATCAATGAATTATTTTTTAAAAAATCACCCAAGCCCAAGATCAATTAAATATTTGGGATTGATTGTATTTTACTCTTTCTGAATAATTTGAATATGAATAATGTGATTAAGTTATAAAATAACCAATCTGGCGCCTAGGCATAACAAGAAAAATAATGTCCCATATGCTTACTATGTGAATTGGTGACAAAATACACCCAAGCAAGGTGAGTCAAAACTCAATCCAAAAATGAAACACAATAGAGACTCACTATGTAAAAAATTCACTCACTCAGAGTGTGCAATGGATTGTAATCAAGAATGATACCAAGGTATCTAAAATAAGTCACACAATCTGAAACATAATTTTTAAAAATATTGTGTTGGGTGCTTAATTTGGCGTAAAATCTGGGGTAAATAGGAGGAAATTATTTCAGGTATTCTAAAATGGGTGTTGTAAAACCAAAAACAACTAAATAAGAAATAAAAAATCTATAATTGGGATATTAGATGGGGAAACCTGTAATTAAATATCCATATTCAGATAAAAACAAAAATTAAAGCAGAGAGTCACTTAATTAAAACTTATTTAGTATTTTATTAAATTTTAAAATGAAAGGAAACACAACAACAGAGTAACAATGCACCTGTTGTGCACCGCAGTTGTGGTTGCCCCCATGGGTAAAAAGATTGAGTCAGTGCAACACAAGTGCCTACCCAGAAAGGAGACAGGAAAGGAGAGTTAAATAGTGAGGTTGCAGTGAAACAACCAGCTCAAGGATCACAACATGCAAGGATGCAGAGCATCAACCCTAGGGTCCCCAAGCTGATCCAAAAGCCCACTAAGGTTACAACTGCCAAAAAAGTTAACAGCAAAGAGGTAGAAGACTTTGCTTGTGTTCAACCCTGTCTACCGCCAGTAGTTGATCCTGTCAGTCATGATGGAGAAGGTTAAGCCTGTGCTTGACATCTCATATGATCCCTATGTCAGTGATGGCAACCAGGAAGACAATGACAAGCCTGGGTTTTATAGAACCACAGAGGGACAGTTGGTTTTTAAAAAGGACACAGCCTTCTACAACAAGGTGCTCATTGTCACGGTAAATTCCATAATGCCGGGAATTATATGCCAAGTAGGAAGGCTCAGAAAGCCAGGAAACCTTTAACAAAATTGGCTGATTTAACAGACTTAAATCAAACAGTTGATCAAAAATTGGTTACATCTGCTCCAGTTTGCAAGTTGAATCCAAAATCCCCTTGTAAGCTGATGTTGATAAATTGATATAATTTGAGGGTCACCCAATATGATCTTATTTATTAGCACAGTCATCAGAGGTTGGTCACTAAAGGGTTCTTTGTAAACTGGACTATATACTCACTTGACAATGTGGAAGGAATAGGAGCCCAGGATCCAGGCAGTATTGCTTAGTCAAATTTTGATATATATTGAATAATTTTCACTGTTTCAACTCTTGAGAGTTGAGTCCTCTCAAAATTTTTACTCAATAAAATCAAATATCCCTTGGTCTAAATTTTATTTCAAATGCATCCTGTAGTTGGCCTGTTGCACAACAAACCTACAATTTAATTTTTAGCAGAATTATTACGGGAAGATGGGGCCCTGCTGTCAGTACTTCAACATCACCTCTGCCCAATGTTAATCCAATGCCTTCCAATCTTGGAGTTGCTCCTCCTAAATTTGAAACTGAAAATCTGGTGATATCACAATGTCCTGAATTTTATGCTGAAGACACTCTGATTCTCTTGCAGGCCATTTATCTTGGGCTCTTTTGGTTAGGGTTAATCATTTTGCTTAACCCTAGTATCTCATTTGGAAATTTCACAAAACGGTATTTGAAGCTGTGTTGGTGGTGTTACAACATCTTTGATTACTCCCTCTTGGGGAATTAATACCCCAAGTAGATCACTAAATGGTTCACCAAATGGTTCACCGGCCAGCCAGTAAACTGGTGGCACCATTATCAGTCAACCATTTATGACAGGGATCACCCAATCCAGATCCTAAATGGAACACAACTTGAATAAGCCTCGTGACCCAAGAGGAAAATTACTCAGATAAGCCCCATGGCCCCCATGACGTACATGGACAGCATGTGGCTTGTCATGATACTATATATTCTTCTATATTCATATCCAATAAAGTATCATTCTCTTCTTAAATCTTCCCATTATCTCGTTTATTATACTTCCCAGAAGTATAAACTCAACAGTGGTTAATCATTAATTCCATGTAGATTTGGGTGGTGATTCCCCACCACTTGGAGACAGCTTCTTATTATCTGGAAATTTCTGTCACATTACTCAACTCTTCTATGTCTGAGTTTTTGGAAGCAGTTTGTCAGGAATTTGTGTTTATTTTTCTCCAATTCCATTGAGATATCTGCATTTACCATGTTTATTTGTATCAGCTCCTTTCTGAGTTTTCAGTTTGAGCTCTTCTTTAATTTGTGGTTTCCATCTCTGGTAACAGTTGTTGAGACTGGATTATCTGTTTCTTATTTCTGTCGTGTCATGTATTTTGGTGCCTGGATTATTTTACTGCTCCACCCACTGATGAAATTTTGCATGATCTTTTTTTGGCCTTATCATTCTATTACAGCTCTAGCCTTAGTCAAAAATCTCAAGTTTATCATGTCATGACAAAGGTTTCATAGGATGCTTGAAAATAGTTGTTGTCTGTGGTGGAGCGCAATCCACGTGTTTTAACTGAAAGTGCATCTTTGCACCTTTTATTAAATGATGTGTGTGTATCTATTGAGGAGCTCAAAGTATATTGTAGGTTGCACCTCTTCCAGCAGGATACTACTCTGCTCTCAATATTCCTTTCTCAGTTTCTTGCCTACTGCCGTACAATTGATGTTCCTGAAGTCAATAAGCTCTCAGCGTTGTAGTTAGCAGTTGACCAGACTGCCCAGGATTTGGCAGTTTGGGATTCCCTGTTAACCACAACTGAGGCCCTAGTAAACCAAATTCTTTCTCTGATCTCAAATCCATTGACTTCCAAACAAGTTGCTATAGAAATTAAAGCCAAACCTGCTTCACACTCCTGGTTTTCTGGTCATTGTTCTTTGGTGGCTTTGACTAGTCAGAGTCAGGATTGCTTCCCTTGTGTTTCTTCTTGGTTGCAATTGGCAATTTTGAGCGGTCCCACCAAGGTAAAAAAAGCACCAGTGGTGGCAACCACCAAGAGCTTGTTGGCTATGCTTCAACACATTGTTCCCTCAAAGTCTTTGGTAGTCAAGTCTGAGGAGTTACCTCTTGTCCCCATTCATTGTGATCATCCTATACTACCTGAAGCTGTCTAAGAAATGATTGAGTGTTACTTTCAGGAGCACCTTGCCTCCTTAGTGTGACTGTACTACAGTCCCATTGGGCTGTGGTTTCACAAAGAGGGTGAATTGTGATGAATTCCATAGGTTGAAATTCAAAAAAATAGTATTGGCCTTGGAGAGATTTTACAGTGCAGTAATGGATTACCCAGGAATCAATTAGGCTGTACTAATTAAGGGCCAAAATTAATAATCTGAACAATTCAGATTATGAGACTAGGTGTCTCAAACCGTCTAATTAACCATGGAGTTTAATTGATACCCAGGAATCAATTAGGCTGTACTAATTGAGGGCCAAGATGAATAATCTGAAAAATTCAGATTATGAGAGTAGGTGTCTCAAACCATCTAATTAACCATGGAGTTTAATTGATACCCAGGAATCAATTAGGCTGTACTAATTGAGGGCCAAAATGAATAATCTGAACAATTCAGATTATGAGACTAGGTGTCTCAAACCATCTATTTAACCATGGAGGTTAATTGATACCCAGGAATTAATTAGGCTGTACTAATTGAGGGCTGTAATAAATAATCTGAACGGTTCAGATTATGAGACTAGGTGTCTCAAACCAATTGATCAACTGGGAAGGTTAATTAATTGATACCATTGAATATGATTAATGAGGATTTAATCATAGGGCCAAAATGGACTTGACTATGTCAAGTAAAGACTTGTTGTCTTCAAATAATTAATTAACTGGGAAGGTTAATTAATATATGCTGGGAATATAATTAATGAGGATTTAACTATATTGTTTAATTACCTTGACTGTGTCAAGAAGTTTGATTAAGGTTAGACAATAGTAAACCCCTGAATTGTGGTTTAAAAGCGCTGTTTTGGCAAATTAATTAGGTTAGAAGCGCTGCTGCACCGCCTAATTGATTTGTAAAGCGCTGAGGCGCCACCTGAGAAAGTTCCTGGGCGCTGCAGTGGCGCCTGGTTTGAGTTTCAAAGTGTTTTAATGGATTTTTAAAGCAAAAAATCATTAAATGCAAAAAACAGCTAATTGTAGACAATGGTGTATATGCATTCAGGATTGATCAGCTGGTTCTCAGTTGGAACAAGGATAACTTGGATCAGGAATACATATATTCCACAAGGTTTTGACACCAGAAGTCCGGAATGCTTCAAGCCAAAGCGATACATATCCACGGAAGGAATCAGGTGATTCTGGAATGTATTAGGACACATTCTTATAGGTTTAGAGTGTGAAGATCTTTTTGGTAAAGATCTGGATTAGATGATGCTGTTATGTTATGAACCATATGATAGGAATACAGGTGTGATTCCAGAACCAGAGGGGGTTTCAGCCAAATGTACCCTGATTGGTATATAATGGAAACATGATAATAATTAATAAAAAATGATACTTATGTAAGGTCTTGCCCTAGTGGTGCAAGGTTATAAACTAGCACATGTAAGGCATTAGGATTCAGATTTAAAAGGTATAAAAAGGTGAGAACTGTCTGCAAAATAATCTTACAGAACCCTGCTAAAACCTATACTGAGTTACAAAAGGAGTGATTGAGTTTAAGAACCCTAAGCAAAGAAGTAAAATAAAGTGTTTAATAGTGAACAATTTGTAACTAAGGGAATGTCAATATTTGGATATTCTCCATCAGTAAATTGGTACATATAACTATTGAAAGATTCCTTAAGGGAAAATAATGGATACAACAAGCCTAAGGCTTGTTGTTTTACAAGTTCCATTTGTTCAAGGAAAGAAAAGGCTAAACTTTAAAATAAATTTAATAAAAATGTATAAATTTCTAAAAATTAAGATCTCAAGTTTAAATTAGATTAAGAATTGAAGGGTAGAAATCACTTAGAATTTTGGCTTGAAGCCTACTCTTCAAAAGCTCTTTATTTATAGAAGGAAAATTCTTTCCAGTTGAGATTGATAGCCAGGGAGAAAGCAGCCAAGAAGAGGAGCAACTGGGGAAGTTTGGCAATGACAAAAGAAAGAAAGGGGAAACAGACAACCAGTTTGAAGTTGATCTGCAACATGAAGCTGGAGGAAAGCAGCAACAATGTAACCAGGAGTTTTGAAAAGGTGAGTGAAAATTAAAATTTCTCTAACTTTAAAGTAGAGAATATAAAGCTAATATAATAGCTGAAGAGAAAAAGATGTCAACATCAATTCAAACGTGAATCAACATAAAACAAGGTAAATTACTTTAAAATACTTAAATATTAACTATTAATTCAAAATTTCAATATTAAAAAATAAAGAAAGATTAAATCAACCAAAAACAAATAAAATATGATAAGTTTTAAAAAGCATGTCCTATGGGGCAGGGCATGACAACTTATGTGTGACAATGGTCACTTTCCCCTCAATCTTTTTATGCTTTGTGTTTTTGGCTTTTAACTGAAATAAGACTACCATGGAATGAAAGAGATGGTCTGCAGCTAAGATTATGGGAAGCAAAAAACGGGGAAGTGATCACCAGATGGTGACAAGTTCAACGCCAAGATTGCTTGCCTGGAATCCAAGCTCATCAAAGCTTACATAAAGGATTCCCTGTCAAACTGTAAAAGAGTCAGACTGGGATAATGAAGAAGCAAGCATGAATTTCCTGGATCCGTCACACTTAGTCACCATCTGTACCACCAAGGAGAAGCAAGATCCTGCTGAGGTTGCATTTTTTGCAGCAAATAAATCTACTTATGGTTACTTTTTATTTCATGGTAGCATCAGTAATGGCCAAACTATCTTCCGGCCAGCCATTTTGTTGGATACTGTTGCTTCTGAGAATTTCATGAGCGTTGAGACTGCCAATTTTTTACAACTCAAGTATCATCTTGGAATGCTGGTTAGGGGTAAAAACTGTCAAACATTTCCCTCTTTCCAACTTAAGAAACCAGTGACATTTGTAGTTATGGTACAATCTTTTACTGCAAGGTTCTCTATATGCTCTACTCTTATGTACCCTATCATCTTAGGAGTAGGCTGGTGGTGGGACCATAATGTATCAACTCTTCTAAAAGAAAATGCATTACAAGTGGACCACTCTTCAGGCATTACCATTCATATACTGTTGTAAGATATGTCGGAATTAGAGCAGTCTTCACAGACAATTCAGTTGATTCCTGTTCCTACTCCTATGAGTTCAGACTTACCAACATGCCTTCAGCCTTGATCCGCAGCATTTAACACCACTAGGGGTGAGGTTCTCCCAAAGCATACTCAGTTTGATTTTGACTTTAAAGTAACTGTTAATCTGATTTTTATTGTGTCTCCTATTTACCCTTTGACTTTAAAGGATGATGTATGTTTGGATGAGTGGACTTGTGGCATGTTGGTAAAGGGATACATCTTCAAGAAGGCTTGATTGATTTGCACTCTGTTGTTGTTTGTCCAAAAATTTGATGGATCTCTAAGACCTTGTGTTGACTATGAAAATTTGAACAACATCACAATCCCTGACCCCTACCCTTTTCCTCTTGAAGCACAAATTTCTTGGGGTGTTGAGAAGGCAAAGGTATTATCAAAATTTGATCTCTTGAATGCATTCAATCAGATTAGGATTGCAGAGGGAATGGAGTGGTTGATGGCATTCAGAATAAAAAAAGGTATCTTTCAGTTCTGTGTTATGCCTTTTGGATTGAAGAATGTCCCAGATTGCTTTCAGTGGTTGATTAACTCAGTTTTGGGAGATCTCCTGGGTGTATGTGCCATTGTGTACATGGACAACATCTTGGTGTTTTCTATGGATGAGAAATCTCATAAGGCTCATCTGTCAGCAGTTGTAGAGCGTATCCTCCAGGATAATTTGATCATCAAAAGTAGTAAGTGTGGATTTTTTAAATGTAAGGTTACCTTTTTGGGTAATATTATCTTTGAGGATGGTCACACTATTGCCCCTGACAAAGAGGAAGCAGTTTACAAGTATGCTACTCCTGTGACAGTATCCCAACTTCAAAGTTTCCTGGGTACCTGTACCTTCTTGAAGAAGTTTACCCCTCATCTTTCTGAAGTGGCGGCCCCTTATATTCAGCTAGCAGGAAAACAACTTTGGTCTGGACACCTGATTACGCAGAAGCGTTGGCAGCAGTCAAGGATCTTTTGTTGTATTCTCCAGTTTTGCAACATATGGACCCAGAGCTTCCTTTTGTGGTCTTCACAGATGCCTCCAAATATGCTGTGGCTGGTGTATTGCTACAAACAGCCAACAATGGTGTTGAAAGACTGGTGGGGTACTTCTCCTGGAAGATGGAGGCTCAGGAACGCAATTACATGATTTACAACAAGGAATTGTTGGCAGTTGTGGAATTGTTGAAGAATAGGAATCATCACTTTATGTTGGTGTGTCATCCTTTTGTGGTAAGAACAGACCATAAAGCTCTCCTGTACTATTGTCAAACCAGGGTTTTATTGGTTTGCCAATCTAGATGGCATATGGATCTGACAAGATACAAGTTCTGCTACAAGTTCATTAAGGGAATTGACAATCACTTGGCGGATGCGTTGAACAGAAACCCTTCCCATCTCCCAGATGCTAGTATGGACGTCAAGTTTAACACGCATACTTTGATTCCAGGTGAGGCTTTGGTCTTCGTTGCATTAACTCTGCCCGCTACGCTTGCTGCCATGTCTTTAAATGAGGGTGCAGACTTAGACTTATATTCCAAATTCAAGTTCTTACAGCCTCTGTCCAAGGGTTATGATAGGTTACTGGAACTAGCATGTGCACATCCAGTAGGTCAGCTTCAAGTTATAACAAGATAGGACCAATTCCTTATCATCAAGGATGCTTGTGGGTTCCAGAGGGAGCTATTTGGGACAAAATCATGGATGCTTATCACATCTGTCCTACAGCAGGCCACCCAGGGAAAAATAAAACAGTGCAACTAATTTGCCAACAGGATTCTTGAAAAGGTTTGACAGTGCAGGTATCAGCTTTTGTTTAAGACTGCCTGGTATTTGTTTGGTCTAAGACAAACTGGAACAAGACTAATGGATTGCTGGTTCCACTGCAGCCTGCTGCAGGTCCCTGGACATCAGTGTTGGTGGATTTCATTGGTGAACTTCCAGATTCTAATGGGTTTAATGCAATCATGGTGGTGGTAGATTGTTTCATGAAAATGGCACACTTTGTATCTTGCTCAACCACAATTACTTTGGTGGAAACAGCTAGGTTGTTTGTGAATATAATCTTCTCCCTACATGGCATCTCAATGGAGATTGTGAGTGACTGTGGGCCCCAATTTATTGCTCAGTTCTTGGAAGCTTTTACTGGAATTCTTGGTATCAAATTGTGTTGTTCCACGGCTTTTCACCCCCAATATGATGAACAAAAAGAGAGGGTAAACCAAAGTTTGGAGGTTTAAATATATTGCTACACTAATGCGCAACAGGATGACTGGTGTGCTAACCTACCCATGGCAGAGTTCACATATAATAACGCCCCACACACATCAACTCAGGTCTTGCCATTTCATGCCAATGTGGGCTACAATCCCTCATCCAACATGGGTCCTCAATTGGTTAGCAATGTGGAAGCTGCAACTGATCAAGCTGCTGCGCTGAAGCAGGTCCATCAGGAGCTTCAGATTACTCTTGCTGCCACTGTGACAACTTACAAGGAATACACATATTGAAAATGCCAAGAAGGTACTACATACAGGCCAGGTGACCTAGTTATGGTGGATGTCCGCAAAATGAAATTGAAGGTTCCCTGCTGCAAGTTAGGTCCCAAACAAGTTGATCCCTTCAAAGTTGAACATTAAATTGGCCCCTCTGCATATTGATTAGATTTACCCCCATCATTTAAGATTTTCCATACTTTCCATGAATGCCTACTTACCCCCTTTAAGGGCACTGAGACTCCTTCTTCCCAACCCATTCTTGTGAAAGGAGAACTTGAGTATGAGTTGAATTTTATTTTGGCCTCCTGTAAGAACCAACATCAACTGGAATATTTGGTTTCTTGGAAAGTTTATCCCAATTCTGAAAATTCATGGGTTCCTCACTATTATTGTTCCAATTCCACAGATCTTATCCAAGAGTTCTATAAGCGCAATCCCACTGCCATGGGTCACCCTGAGCTTACCTTAGCAGCAATGAAACTTTCTCCTTCCCATAAGAACTTCTCCTTGTCCCATCTCCCAGATAGTGGTATTGTGCCTCAGGCTAAAGCAGAGGATAATGTCTTGGTAAATTCCATAATGTCAGGAATTATTTGGCCAAGTAGGAAGGCTCAGAAAGCCAGGAAACCTTTAACAAAATTGGCTGATTTAACAGACTTAAATCAAAAAGTTGATCATAAATTGGTTACGTCTGCTCCAGTTTGCAAGTTGAATCCAAAATCCCCTTGTAAGCTGATGTTGATAAATTGACATAATTTGAGGGTTGCCCAATATGATCTTATTTATTAGCACAGTAATCAGAAGTTGGTCATTCAAGGGTTCTTTGCAACCTGGACTAGATACTAACTTGAAAATGCGGAAGGAATAGGAGCCCAGGATCCAGGCAGTATTGCTTAGTCAAATTTTGATATATATTGAATAATTTTCACTGTTTTAACTCTTGAGAGTTGAGTACTCCCAAAAATTTTACTCAATAAAATCAAATATCCCTTGGTCTAACTTTATTTTATAATACATCCTGTAGTTGGCCTTTTGCGCTACATTCCCTACAATTTAATCCTTAGCCAGATTATTACAGGAAGATGGGGGCCTGCCGTTGGTACTTTGTTGTTGCCTCCGCCAAATGTTAATTCAATGCCTGCCAATCTCAGAGCTGTTTATCCTACTGTCAATGCTGAAATTCTGGTGCTATCTCAATGTCATGAATTTTATGCTGAAGACACTCTGATTCTCTCACAGGCCATTTATCTTGGGCTCTTTTGGTTAGGGTTAATTATTTTACTTAACCCTAGTATCTCATTTGGAAATTTCACAAAATGGTATTTGAAGCTGTGTTGGTGGTTAATCATTAACTCCATGTGGATTTGGGTGGTGATTCCCCACCACTTGGAGAAAACTTTCTATTGTCTGGAAATTTCTGTCATACTCATTCCTTGTGTGCCAGTCCCTGAGCAGAATCCCAGTTCAACTGAACCCGCCAAGGTTGCCCAAAAGCTCATTCCTGACATCAAGTGTATCATCCTTCTCAGGCCTATGCAAGAATCTGGGAACTACAAGACAGCTGCTGCCCTTGTTGGGGTAGATCCCAAATATGCTAGCAAGGTATTCAACAAGTACATTGATATTGGATGAGTTATTGCTGTGGAAAAACCTTGCGTATTTCTACCATGCTCACCAAGGAGCACAAATGGGCAATTAACCAGTGGGTTAATCAAGACTGTCATCTTCAACTAGGAAATATACAGTTGATGGTCAAGTCTACTTTTGGGGTTGAGGCTTACATTTCCTTTTACTGCCACATAGTCAAGGGTCTACAGTTTTTGTGAAAAAACTTGGTGTATATCCATATAACTGAAACAGCCCATCCAACATTGATGTCCATAAAAAACTGCAGAGGTGTACACTGCCCTCAAAGCCAAGGGAAAAGTCAAATTCTATTACATTAAAAATTTGGCATTTGCATTGTCTATGCAAAATGCCTATGGCTATAACCCAAAGGCTCCAATGACAGGGTGGCTTGGCATGCTGCAGTCTGCACCACAGCCTATTCAATGGTGGCTTTACTTGGTCCAAAGGGGATTGAGATTTACCAAATGATCTTGGGATCATATAACAGTAGGACCTTCTTGCTGTCCCTCTAATTGAGACAGGAGCACCTGAGGCGCACAAGCCTGGGCTTTACCAATGTAATTGTGCTGGATAATGTAGTCTCCCTAAGGTGATGGGTATTATTGAGGAATTCCCAATAATTGATATCATCATTGCATTTGGCCCCCAACAATTGGCCACATCAGAATTTGTGCCTCCTATTTCTCCCTGCCTATTCCCCATTCCTAAATCCTATTGGAGGGGTCTTTAGGTGGCTCAAGAAAATTGTCAAGCAGGGGAAGCCAACTGGGACCAAGGACCTCTTTGATTTGCTACAGGCTGGTATCCACACCCTTCCAGCAGAGACCATGGCCAAGTTTTATGGCCACGCTGATTTTTTCATCCCTGTGTGCCTAGCCAAGGAGCCAATAAACTAAAGGGTGTGTCTATTCCAAATATATTTTATTTTCTTTAATTGTTTTTTAAATATATATATACAGTAGTTTTAGAAGCTATGACAACAATCAAAAATACCTCAGATTTAAACAAAAATGATTTCAGATTTGAACAAAATCCAAGTTGCGTGAGTTTCAGGATTCAATTAATTTAAATAATTTTGGTTAATAAATGAACTGTCAAACCAAAAACAAAATTTCACTAGCCCATTATATAAAACTATATCAAACATCAATCAGAATAGTTTAAACCATAAAAAAATGAACTGACACAACAAGTGAGACAAATGGATGCTGTTCCAGAGTATATTATAATCCAATCAGGATTCATATGAGGAACCAACAGAAGGACTAAACTGAAAAAAATTGGGCAATATAGAAGCAAGATTCAACAAGCACAGAACAAAATGAAATAACATAAGATGTGTAGTATGATTAGCCTAAAATAGAAGTATAATAGTTTTACAGCCAATCAACAGCTATTCAATTTAGGAACAGAGACAATTTATTCATTTTCATGGATCCTTATTTGTGCATAATGGTTTTGAGAACCTTCCAAATATGGAATGGTGATAACAATAAAATTAAATCATAAAACTTTAAATTTCAACTTTTTGTGATTTTATTCTAGGTTTTTTACAATGGTTTTTAACAGCAATATCTTGATGGCGCCAGCAGCCAAGCCAGCTTCAATGGAGGTGAGGCTAAGGGCGTGAAGGCACCTGTTTATACCCAAGCCTTTGAGGTAGGTAATGAGGAAGCTGACCTATACTTGACCCCCAACCCCTATGGCTTTGACTTGTTCAGTAGTCACGTAGTGTCTAGCTCTGCCCCTGCTCCTGTACCCACCCCCACACAAGCTGCCCGCCAACCAAGAAATCAGGATGGCAACCTCAATCCAGAACAAATTGCTGCCACCACCCAACCTTCCCCCCTACAGCCAATCAGGCTTCAGCTCCCCCAGCCCAGAACCCCAAGCAAAAAATCATCACCGCTCAAAATCTCCAGGAAATTGTGGCACTGAATCTGCAGGATCTTTTCTGGGATCAGATTGCTGACCAATTGAAATTTACCCAAGCCACCATAATGCAGGAGTTTAACAACCTAATTAATAAAAGGAATCTTATCAGGACAGCCAAGAAGCCCAAGAAGGCCCCCAAGTCCCAAATCACAAAAGCCTATCCAATTATGCTTGACCTCCTCCAGCGGGACCCCAATCTTCCCTTGACCCAGGTCCAGAAGCAACTTGCGCACCATGGCATTTGGGTGTCTGAGCTCATGGTACAGCTCTGGATGCATGGAAAGGTGGCTTCAATACGGATTCTTACCTATTTTGCCGGCAACCAATGGGATGGTGCTGAGGATTCCCTGTATGATCTGCCATCAAATCCACCCTGGTCTGATGCCTGACAAGTTTTCCAGATGACATCCTGTTTGTCTCCTATTATAAGATATCAATGGCTTTTGACAATTTTGGCGCCCAAGGAAGAGCCACCACCCAAAAGGGAGGAAGAAGGTCAAGGAATGGACATTCATTGGTGCGTTTCTGGCTGTTTCAGCCAAGGGTTTTGTCTAATATTGGACAAACCCAGATTTCACCAATGGCTATAAGTGCAGCCACATCCTTGGTGGATTACTTGACTCCTGGGATGGCTCAAATTCCAAACACCGGGTTTTCTTGAGCCATCAGATAGAGGGTGGCTCCACAGCTCTTGAGGCAATCCAGGGGCGCAGACATCAGGCATCAGTCTACCCAGCTGGTCACACTGACATCCATCTGGCTGATGTTGTGTTTTTTAATATTGGAGATACACTCCAGGAGCGCCACCCTCAGGCTTTCAATAACTATCAGGATACCAGGAGTACCGTGGAGCTCCAGCAGGTGAGGGAGGAGTCAAAGCAGGTACTGGCATGGCCCACCAGATGATGGGACCTAACTTTACCAGGTAGGAAAGGGCCTTCCCAGCCACAGCCCAAGGTCCAGCCTCTGGTAAGACAGAGGCAATCAATCCTGTGAGCGCAAGGTAAAGCACTCCCAGGAATTGACTACTCTGGCCAATGGCGTCAGAAGTGGGGGGTTGAGATGGTTGGGTTGGGTGTCAGGGGCGGTTCCATGGGGACCAAGTAGGCGGCAGGATTGTTGTACTTCCCATTGAAGATCAAAGGATAGATGGTGATTGCTTTGCTGTCACAGACAATTTGGTAGGGTTCCTTGGGAGCGTTTGGGCAGGTGTACCACTGCAAGTCTTTCAATTTCCAGGGTTTGTGGTCATGATTGGCGGGATACTCAGTGAAATGCACAGGGCCAAAGGGAGTGTTGGGTGGGCGGTAGTAGTTAAAGGCTTTGGTTTTATCAACTGGAGTCTGACTATTTATCCCAGTAGATGGGTACTGACACTTGGGTGTATGCAGATGAAAGAGTATCAAAAATAGGTATGTAAACAGATTGGTGAACCAAAGGTTTATAACAACTTTATTTGGTAAGGATGACAATACAGAACTTTTTCAAGTGCTTCTGATTTATATACTTACTCACATGCAGGTGCCTCTGGGTATTCTTCTGATGCTATCTGTGTGGCAAGGCTTGGCATCTCAGGCTCTGCTGTTTGGTTGGCTGCTTCATGGTTATTTTTGGGGTTTTCAGGAACAGTTGTTTGGCTTTCTGATGGTCCATCTTGGCTTGGCTGGTCATTGATTTTGGCAGGTTTGGCTTCTGGGGTTTTGGGGGTTTTCCTAATTTGATCACCTTTTTTGGACTGGCTTTACAGGCTCTCTTGAGCCCAAAGAACTTGATTACAAAAGGGGTCCCTAATTGGTGACCCCAAATTACTTAATGGAGGGTGGGCTTGATCTGGGTTTACTGGGCAGCTAAAAATAGCCTGCCCAGCCCAGCCAAACCCACCAAGGCTTGGGTATAGCTTTTGGGGCCCAAAGCAGGCCCCTAAGCTACCACCAGGGCAGGAATGGTTCCTGCACCTGGATTTTTGCTTTTTGAAGCAAATCCAGGTGCAGGCAAATCTCCCTCATCTGCTAGCCCTGCCTGGTGGCTTGGAGCGGGTTCAATTCCCACCCGGGACCTCAAAACTGTTACTTTTGTAACAATAACCTCTATCTTGGGGTCCTTGATCACAATTCTCTCTTTGGTCACCAAATGGTGGCTGAATTGTTTGCCCAAATGATTTTCCACATGAACATGGGCAACCAATCACACAAGGATAAGCGCCTCCCACCCTGTGCCACAGCCACCTACCTACCAGCCAATCAAGGCAATGACAGACGAGAAATATGACAAGCAGCATATGGTGGCCATCACGCAAAATTCTCCTACCCCTACCCTCACCACCACTACCCCCCATCTTCCAGCCCCACCCACCCAATCCCAGACCCTCCAGGCAGCACCGCCTCTTTGTCTTCCTTCTTGCGCTATTCTGCCTACTAGGCATCACTCTTCCCTGCCCCAAAAAAACCCTCTGTTGCCAAACATTTTATTTTTATATTATCTTTATTTTGAATTTCAATTGTTCATGTTCTCTTTGTTTATAGTTGGTTTTATTCTTTATGTTCAGCTTATTTCTATAAAATTATATATTTACTACACCATGTATTAAGATCCAGAACACAGTTATTTTTAACAACCAAACACTACCCCTTGTGAAAATATTAACAACAATTTGGTGGTTGTCAAAATTTGAATTATAAAACTATAGGTTAATTGTGTTTAGATAAAGTTGTTACTGATCTGAATTCAAAACCTTAATGATAAACTTTAAGCCAATCAGGAGCCAAGTGATAAAGTGATTGTTGTGACATAAAGGGACATTCAATAATTCTTTGGTGTATGTGTGCTAATTAATATGATTGGCTGGTTGTTTTGCTATTGTGCGCCATTGCCACTGTGGATAGTTGTAGATGGACCTGTGCATACCCAGAAGCTGATTGAGCACTAGTCCATCAACAACTTGCCACAGAAACAATGGCACACAATGGCAAAACAACCAGCCAATCATATTAATTAGCGCACATGCACCAAAGAATTATTGAATGATCCTTTGTGTCACAACAATCACTTTATCACTCAGCTCCTGATTAGCTTAAAGTTTATCATTAAGGTTTTGAATTCAGATCAGTAACAACTTTATCTAAACACAATTCACCTATTTTTTTCTAATTCAAATTTTGACAACCACCAAATTTTTGTTAATATTTTTACAAGGGGCAGTGTAAAGTGCCAAAAATAATGTCAATTAAGGAAACAATGCTAACTAAAACAAAAAACACATATTGGTTTGAGCGTAAAACATATACACAATGATTAAAAAATGGGATATTAGAGTAATGTGAAAACAAACAAGAATAAAAAAGTGGCAATAGTATCATAATAATACAGATTTTATTGGTATGAAAGCTATAAAAACACATGGAAAGGTTAGTAAAAAATCAATGAGAGAATTTGAGAAGCTTTTGAAGGGCCTTGACTCTGCAATTGCAGAGATCAAAGAAATTGACCACAAGGTCAAAGAAAGAGTTAAGTCCCCATCTTTGAAGGAGACAAAATAGACAAGGTGTCTGCAAAGGCCCTTATGATCAAAATACCAGACACCCCTGATAAGACAATCAAGCACTTACTAAGCATTCAGAAGATAGTGTTTGAGGGCCTCTAGTTTAAAGTGTACAATCTTTCTGCACCATCCGTCTAGACAGATGACCCCAAGATTTATGCCCACCTCAAACCCATAAAGTGCACAAGAACTGAGGATACAAAACTGCCTGATCAACTTCTTGTGCCAAGAATGGACAAGCCAGCCAAGGCTGCAGGCAAAGAGGAAACATGCAAAGGTATCATAAAAAAATAAAATTAATAAAAAATTGAAAATACTTACCTGTTTTTTAAGAAGCATAGACAGTGAAATCCATTGGTCCTGGTCCTGTTTGTCCCTGCCACATTCTACGCCAACTACGCCAATCATGTGGCTAGGCAGCTGTTTCTGTCTCCTCCTGTCTTGCAGGAGCTGAAGGACCACATCTACAGGTACTTCTCAATGTCCAGGGAGGCATTGGCTGAGCTTACACATGCTGAGGGGGCATCTGAGTGGGCAGTTACTGCCTACAAGGATGCCCAACTGGTCTGCCTGGACCCGGTATCCCTCAGTGGAGTTTACTGTGTAAACTCCATTGAACTTGTTTGGGACATCCTGGCAACACTCCCATTCAAGAATATACCAGAGATGGGCTGGGCCCATGAGGCTGCTTGCTTCTGCTACCCCCTGGAGCACACCCTGTCTTACCTGTTGGAGAACTTCAGGTGCAAGGTGTTGAAATTAGCTGTTGCAGATGCAACAGCCAAAATGAAGACAAAAATCCTCCTTGCCGGCTTTGGGTTGGCCTGGAGTGCCAATGAGACGGGGCTTCCTGCGGCCATGGAGCTAACCTTAGCTAAAACCAAACACAAAAAGAAAATAAGTACAGTATACAATAAGCTATGCACGTTCACTGAAGCCTTTGCTGGGAAAAGGATTCACCTTGTTGTTTACCTCAGGTATCTCTTCTACTTTGGAATGGGCACAAGCATGGAGGACCTAGACAGGGTCCTTCTTGGGATTGACAAGGCCTGGCTCTCCCTGGACAACAAGAAGGTCCCCCTGGGTACAACTCGGTTGACCATGTGATCCAAGACGCCCTGGTCCTGGCTGGAGTTTACAGTTTTGCAGCCCCGCCAGAGAAGCTGCTGATTCACTCCCACCTCATCATACTCCCTTTTACTAGCCACCAAAAATATTTTAAACAGGTTGTATCCACTGTATACAGTGTGGCGGTGGAGGTTGTGTGCCACCTCCATCACCAGGTGGGTATTACTGAAGGACTCACTATAGGCGCACCTAAAAAAGAATATTGTTCCAATAAATTTCATTACAAATTATAGTATTTTTATTATAATAAATTTTTATAATTTTTATTTTAACAAACAAGTTTTGCAAAATATATTGCAGAAACAGTTTTCATAAAAGCAAAAACTTATATGTTAATAAAATATTATTCTAATTTATACATCTTACATTTAATTTTTTAATCCCATTTTTATATTTATTTGATAAGAGTGTTATAAATATATTCACACAATCAAGTATCAAGTGTTTGGGATAACTTCAGATGTCATAATAGAAAAAATATAAAATAAATAAATTACATACCTTCATTGATGGTCCCGCTGAGTATGATTGTGAGCTTAGAAGCTTCTAAATATAAAATGATAATTAATAAATCTTAAATAATAAATTATAGAATATAAAAAAGTTGGACACACTAAGCCTTTAATTGATTGACTGTTTGGCTAGGCACGCAGGGATGAATAAATCAGTGTGGCCATAAAATTTGGCCACAGTCTCAGCTGGGAGGGTGTGGATCCTGGCCTGCAGCAAATCAAATAGGACCTTGGTCCCAGTTGGGGTCCCTCGCTTTATGGCTTGCTTGAGCCACCCAAAAACTTCTTTGATGGGATTTAGGTAGGGTGAATAAGCAGGGAGGAAGAGAAGGCAAAAATTTGCCATGGCCAATTGCTAGGGCCCCACTGCAATGCTGGTATCAATCATTGGGAATTCTTTGAGAATATCAGCACCTTGTGGAGACCAACTTTAATCAGCACAATAACATTGGTTAAGCCTGGTCTTGTGTGCCTCAGGTGCTCCTGGACCAATTGGAGGAATGACAAGAAGGTACAGCTGTTGTGAGAACCCAAAATCATTTGATACAGCTCACCCCCTTTGGACCAAGGTAAGCCATCATTGAGTATGCTGTGGCGCGGACTGCAGCACGCCAAGCTACCCCATCATTGGAGCCTTTTGGGACATACCCATATGCATTCTGCATAGCACAGCCAATGCTGATTTGTCAATGTAACAGAATTTGGCTATCCCATTGGCTTTGAGGGCACTGTACACTTCTGCATATTTTTCTGGACATCAATGTTGGAAGGGCTGTTTCAATTATATGGATATACCCCAAGTTTTTTTTCAAAAAAACTACAGACCCTTGACTATGTGGTAGTAAAAGAAAATATAAGTCTCAACCCCAAAAGTAGACTTGACCATCAACTGTATATTTTCTAGTTGAAGATGACAGTCTTAGTTAATCCACTGGTGAATTGCCCATTTGTTCTCCTTGGTGAGCATGGTAGAAATACGCAAGGATTTCTCCGCGGCAAGGACACAGACAGTATTGATAAATTTGTGGAAGGTCTTGCTGGCGTACTTGGGATCCACTCCAACAATGGCCACAGCCGCCTTGTAATCACCAGATTCACGCATTAGCTTGAGCAGGATGATGTGTTTGATATCTAGGATGCGCTTCTGAGCGGGCTTAGTAGGCTCAGATGAACTGGGATCCTGATTGGTGACAGGCTTGCAAGGCATGGGCACCTTGTTGTAGAAGGCTGCAACCTTTTTGAGCACTAACTGTCCCTCATTGGTTTGATAGAACTTGGGCTCCTTGTCATCCTCCTGATTGCTATCACTGATGTAGGGCTTGTAGCTAGTATCAAGTACAGGCTTCACCTTCTCCAGCATGGCTGACGGGACTGATTTTTCCAGTACACAATGTTGAACACATATGAAGTAAGTTCTACCTCCTTGTTTCTAACTTTCTTTGTAGTGATGACCTTGGTGGGCTTCTGGGTCAGCTTTGGGACCCAAGGGTTGATGCTCTTCACCCTAGAAGCTTGTGCTCCTTGAACTGGCTGTGTCAGTGCAGCGTCACTATGGAACTCTCCTCTCCTGTCTCCTTCTTGAGTAGGCACTTGGGTTGCACTAACTCTATTCTTTGACCCGTGGGGGCGACCGCAACCGCGGCGCATAACGGGTGTATTGGTAGTCTGTTGCTGTGTTCCTTCCATTTTACAATTTAATGAAATATTAAATAAAACTCAATTGAGTTACTCCCTATTTTTAATTTTTTGCTTTTATCTGAATATGGATATTCAATTAATATTTTTTCACACACAATATCCCAATTATAGATTTTTTATTTCTTAATTAGTTGTTTCTGGTTATATAACGCCCATTTTTGAATACCCAAAATAATTTCCACCCATTTTCCCAGATTTTACTGCCTAATTCAAACACCCAACACAATATTTTAAAATTTATGTTTCAGATCTTTTGTTTAAATTTAGATACCCTTGTATCATTCTTGATTACAATCCATTGCACACTCTGAGTGAGTGATTTTGTTTACATAGTGAGTCTCTATTGTGTTTCATTTTTGGATTGAGTTTTGACTCACTTGCTTGGGTGTATTTTGTCACCAATCCACATAGTAAGCATATGTACACCAAAAGTCAACTCACACCATTTTGGTTGTGAATCAATGTATTTTGGATTGCATTTTGAATGGTTTTGCTTTGTGTGTGAGCCCTTTGTTGCTGTGTTGACTCATTTTGCCCATTAACGCCAATAAACCCTGTTAACAGAGTATATATTTTAACCTGATAGTTGGACTGTGTTTAAATCTGAAATCATTAAATTAAATCTGAGGTATTTTTGATTGTTATCATAGCCTTTAAAACTACTGTAGTTATATTGTTCAGCTTCTGGTAATTAACGCATGAGCGCATACCGCTGTCCTTCTTGCCCACAAACAGCATTAGTGACAAACAAGGGCTCTTGGACTCACAGATAAAGTCTTTCTTAGACATGTCTTTGATGTACGTTTTCAGTGCCAACTTCTCTTTGTGATTGCAGCTATAGATGGGGCCATGTTTGGGCTCAATGCCAGGTAGGAGGTCAATGGTGTGGTCATACTTTGTGTGTTCAAGGAGGCAGGTTGCTGCTTCCTTGCTGAAGATGTGGTTCCACTTCTCTAATGGAGAAGGTAGAGCCCCCACACTGGGTTCCATTTTCAGGGTCAGGAGCTTGATGGGGTTTCCTTTGGCTGGACCTAGCTGGAACAGTGCTACGTCACAAGAGGTGGCCCCTTGTAAGGCAACTGTTTGATTGCAGAAGTTCAGGATGGCGCCTTGCCTTTGGGACCAGGAATCTCCCAGGATCAAGGGGTGAGGAAGTTTGTTCAGGATTATGGGAAGTGCTGGGTAGATGTTCTGACCAATTCTTAGTGGCAACTTGGTTCCACACCTGAACCCAAGGTCATGGGAGCTATTTCTCATGATCACCTTAATGCCTTTGGCAGTAGCCTTTAGTCCTAAGTCCTTTTCAAGAATAGTGTCAATAAAGCTTTCTTCAGATCCTGTATTGATGAATGCCTCAATAATCTGGGATGTTTTGAGTGTTTTCACTTCAGCTTGGATAAATTTTTAATACTAGGTGGAGGTGTTTATTTGTGCCAAGGAAACTGTGGGACCACTCTTCTTGGGGCAAGCCTTAGTGAGGTGGCCAGGTTTGTGGCAGTAGAAACACAACCCTTCACAGTAGTGGTGTTGTAAATCATCAGGGGACATTCCTGGTTTGTTGGGCGTCAGGGCTCAATTTGTGCGCTGAGTGTGAGAGGGGGCACCTTCCTGGTTAAGGCTCAACCCTCTATACAAAAGGAGTAGTTAATCTAGGCCAAGCGTGGGGGAGTGGTGCTTAAGGAGCTCCTTTGAGGCAAGACAGGCTTCTCAGCCGTACAAGATGGCTGATAACTTGTCCTCAAGTTGGGTTCTGGCTTTAAGTTTCAAGAATTTGTCAGTGTAGGCTTGTAAGGTACAGGATCCTTGTTTAATGTCCAGTAAATTGATGGGGTATGATTGCAGGTGTCTTGGTTGTTGCCAGTGGCCATCAGTTCACTTTTTAATCAGGAGTAGTATAGGAAGAACTCAACGTCTTTAGTGGTGGCCTTCCCAAACCAGTCTAGGCCATTGCCAGAGAGCATGGAAGCCATACCAAGGACCTTCTCTGTGTTGTTGGAGTAAGATTTTTCATTGGCCTGTAAGTGGAGGCAGAGGACTGGCATAGCTCTACAGGCTTCTTCCAAGGTGAGCTTTCCCATCTGTGACATGTCCACCTTGGTTGTAGATTGGTTGACTATAACATTATGGACTTGCAAATTTGGGGTCTTGGTTTTCTTGACTCCAAGTGTGGCGTCCTTTGGTTCTGTACTGCATTAGTGTCTAATTGCTGATGCAATTAAGGTGGTAACTAGCATGTAGGTGTAGTAAGCTGAAATCAATGAAAATAGCATACAAGATGCCCCAAGAGTTATCAACATCTTGCGGCTTAGTCTACTATGGTTAAGGTAGATTGACATAATGTCAGGGATCCAGCCTGTGGGGGGTTCTTGAGAACTTACAGGAAGACGGCCTGCAGGTCCTGTAGGGAGGGCCCACCACAAGATTGGAGCTAACTTTACAATATAAGATAGCAATTTTCCCAGGAGATCCCAGGGTCCGCTGGCAGGCACCATTTAATCAATAAGGCTGGTGAGGGAGATTTAAATCACCCCAAATATCTGAGTGGAGTTAGATTCATTGGTTGCAACAGATTCCTGCGGGCAGTTGGTCTGCGGGGTAAGAGGTGGTGTCATTGGAACTAGGTAGGTGGGCAAGTAGGTGTACTTGTCGTGGAACAGAAGGGGAGATATGTGACTTGGGTTCCTTCTCTGCCAATGGTTTCTGTCTCTCTAGTTTGGGCCTCTGGGTCGTAGATCAGGATTTACTCTAGGGTAAATTCCAAATATGTTGGTTTGGGTGGGTATTCAGTGAAATGTACCAGGCCAAAGGGAGCTCCTGGTGGACAATATAGTTCAGGCAGTTGGTCCACAGTTTCTTGGGATTGATGGATGTAAGGTACGGAACCACAGGAGGTAAACTGCAAAGAAAATAGAGCTAAAATCAAATATGGAATAACCTGATTAAATCAAAGGTTCATATCACTTTATTGCAAGAATAGCAATGGGCAACTTCCTGGCAGCCCAGGGCATAATTATACCCATATGCCATGGAGAAAATTTTACAACCCTTTCTGGGCTGGGTGATACTGTCTTTTATGGTTTGGAAATCATTAGTGGCGTCCTGTCCGGAGGGTCTCTCATTGGTTGGGTTGGAATGGGGAAACTCAAATTTCCCCATTTGAGCTGCAGGATTTTTCATCCTCAGGTGGCCTGCATTCTATGGAAAGCTTCTTCAATTCTTTACCAGAGGTGGCCCCAGTTATCTCAGGATTATTGGCCGGGCCTGCACTCTCATTAGCGGGACTAACAGGATCCTTTTGCAGGTGAGGTGTTGGTGCGTGCAACTCTGGGTTTATTGATCTCAGGAGTCTCTCCAAATTCAAATTTGGCTCTGGTTTGAGCCCAAAAAAATGCAGACAGCCAGGCAGCTGGGCCTGCAGGGTATTGGGGGTTGAATTCTGTAGCTCAGATTCTATCACATGCATATTTAACAGGAACTTATCACTCATGACACTCTCCCTGATTCTTGTTCAGATAAAAATGGCATGGGCAACCAGCTCAAATGAAACTATTTCTTTTTCAAGAGGGATAAATTGGCGCAGGAACCATCACATTAGATAATAGGTTATATTATATAGCCCAAACAGTGATGCAAAATTGTGAGCTCTTTAACCTTTGTGAAGTCAATAATAGTTAATATGGCAGGACAGCCAGGACTATTATAGTAATTTTGATAATGGGCCATATTTTTCTTCTGAACATTGCAAGAAAACAGGAAGATGTCTTTGATAAAGCAAGCAACCCCTTCTTGTTCATATTGGAGAATGAGTTTGGAAAAAAGTCTGGGGCTTTGAATTCTCCAGTGATATTGTAGATATTGGTGATTGTATGCAAGTATTACTCTAGGATGGGCTCTTCTTCTGAGGCAGCTGATTCATGACCATTATAGTCCCCTTCATATCTTATTCATCATTGTAATGAAGCTGTTGTTCCTGTTTTTCTGATGGCAAATTCACAAAGGGATAGTGGAGAGTGATGGGGCTGTCAGCCTCAGGCTCAGGGGAAAATGTGAGCATCTTAGCAGATGTTTTTCCCTATAAGGCTACTTCTTGGGGTAACTTTGATCTTTATGGCCTTAATTAGAGTGGAATTGTCCTTGGGGACTTTTGATGTAGCTTTGGGAATAGACTTGGGAGGCATCTAAGAGTAAATTAGTATAAAAAAGCTCAAATTATGGGAAACTTTCAAAGTAAAAATAAGAGCAATCCTAATATTAAAGTATGCAATATTTTTACATTGGCTTGTACAAAGCAATATAAAAATATATAATAAAAAGATAAAGAACTATTTTGGTCTAAAAAATTATTAGCAAAATTATACAGAACTTTATGTTTTTGGCCGCAAATGTGTTTCTAGATGCTGTATTTGAGATGTCGTTTTTGAGATGCAGTTGGCCAAAAACATAGGGATTTTACATGGTTTTTATTTTTAACTTAATATAATTACAGTTGAGCCACTACAACCAGACTAAAGTTTAAAAATTAAATATCTCAAAAACTAACATGTAAAACTGAGACTAAAAAGTGCTCATCTGTTTAGAAGAGGGCTTTATGCATATAAATGCCAATTTTTAGAGAATTTCTTATAGCTTTTAATATAGGTAAAAGTAAGGAAAAATATTAAAAAATTAAGAGTGGAAACAGCCAATCAGAGATCAAATGTTCTAGATGGCATAATATGACACCATATGTAAAAAAGGTTATTCATCAGTGCTGCATTGGTAGTACTACTCCTATTTAATGCTTATAAGCCTAGTGGATTTCATAATGATGTGTTTTGCAATAGTGTAAAGTCCCCTTTACTATATAAATTCATCAGAAAAGCATTTTATTGTTGAACCCCAAATATCAAAGATCCTTCTATGATAAATAATAAAACCAGCATATTAAAAGTGGTTTTTTGAATGATTGTGATATAGGGTGATAGTAATATCAAAGTGGCGTTAATTTGGGTTGATTTATTATGTAGGATATTAAATTAATGTCACAATTTATTCCCAGATAATAAGGAAAAGTCTAAGATTTAGCACAAAAAGGATAGTAATTATTGCATTCTAGATGCCATCTTTTTATGATAGAAAATTTTAAGCATTTGGTATGTAAATTTATAACAAAAAACTTTATTCAGATAACACCCTTTTTATTTCAATGAGTGATAGCGTTTTGTGATATGTTTTTTGAGATGCCATATTATAAACTACTTTGTAAAGATTAAATATTTAACAATTTCTATTAAGCTTTTTTAATTTTACTATAGCAAATCCAGACTTTATAACAAAAACTTTTGAGATGCTGTTTTCAAGATGCTGTATTGCACCAATAATAACTGAAAAATCCTCATGACTTCCATGACTTTCATTGACACTATGTGACTTATCATTATATTATATACAGTAGTTTTAAAAGCTATGACAACAACCAAAAATACTTCAGATTGAAATGAAATAATTTCAGATTTGAACAAAATCCAAGCCACGCAAGATTCAGGATTCAAATAATTTAAATATTTTTAGTTAATAGATTAACTGTCAAACAAAAAACAAAATTTTACTAGCCCATTATACAAAATTATATCAAACATCAAGCAGTGCAGTTCAAACCACAAACAAAATGAACTGACACAACAAGTGAAATGGATGGATGCTATTCCAGAGTATATTATAATCCAATCAGGATTCATATGAGGCACCAGCAGAAGGACTAAAATGAAACAAAATTTGAGCAATCTAGAAGCAAGATTCCACAAGCACAAAACAAAATGAACTCACACAAGATGTGTAGTATGAGCAGCCTAAAATAGAAAACTATCAATTTAACAGCCAATCAACAGCTATCTAATTTAGGAACAGAGGCATTTTATTCATTTTCATGGATCCTGATCTGTATGAAATGGTTTTGAGAACCTTCTAAATGTGGACTCAAGATTACAATAAAAATAAATCATTAAATTTTAAGATTTCTACTTTTAGTGATTTTATCTTAGGTTTTTTATAATGGTTTTTACTAGCAACATCTTCAACGGCAAAAGCAGCCAAGCCAGCTTCAATGGAGGCAAGGCTCAGAACGTGGAGGCACCTGTTTACACCCAAGCCTTTGAGGCAGGTAACAAGGAAGCTGACCTGTTACTGACCCCCAACACATATGGCTTTGACTTGTTTAAGAGTCACTTAGCGTCTAGCTCTGCCCCTGCTCCTGTACCCACCCCCACACAAGCTGCCTGCCAACCAACCAATCAGTATGGCAACCTCAATCCAGAACAAATTGCTGCCATCAGCCAACCAGCCCCCCTACAGCCAATCAGGCTTCAGCTCCCCCAGCCCAGAACCCCAAGCAATGAATCATCACAGCCTAAATTCTTCAGGAAATTGTGGCACTGAATCTACAGGGTCTGTCCTGGGAACAGATTGCCGCCCAGTTGCAAATTACCTGAGCTACTGTTGTGCGGGAATTCAACAACCTGATGAACAGGGGGAATTGGATTGGGATGGCCAAGAAGCCCAAGAAGGCCCCCAAGTCCCAAATCAATGAGGTATACCCAATAATGATTGACCTCCTCCAGCGGGATCCCAAGCTTCCCTTGACCCAGGTCCGGAAGCAACTTGTGCACCATGGCATTTGGGTGTCTGAGTGCATGGTGCAGCTCTGAATGTATGGTAAGGTGGCTTCAATATGGGCTCTTACCAATTTAGCCAGCAACCAATGGGATGGCGCTGAAGATTCCCCGTATAACTCTAGACATTGAATCAGCCCTGGTCTGAGCTTGACTAGTCTGTCAGATGATGACATCTTATTCTCATATTATAAGCTATCAATAGCTTTTGACAATTTCAGTGAGCAAGGAAAAGCTGCTGCCATAAATAGAAGGAAGAAGGCCAAGAAGAGGACATTTATTGGTGCATTTCTTGCGGTTTCAGCCAAGGGTTTTGTATACTATTGGACAAACCCAGATTCTATCAATGGCTACTTGTACAGCCACATCCTTGGTGGATTACTCAACTCCTGGGATGGCTTGAATTCAAAGCATCAGGTTTTCTTGAGCCACCAGATAGAGGGTAGCTCCACCACCCTTGAGACCATCCAGGAACGCGGACACCAGACCTCAGTGTACCCAGCTGGCCACGCTGACATCCATCTGGCTGATATTGTGTTCTTTAACATTGGAGATACACTATGGGAGCACCACCCTCAGGCTTTCAATGACCTCTATCTTGGGGTCCTTGACCATAATTTTCTCTTTGGCTGCCAAATGATGGCTGACTTGTTTGCCCAAATTGTCTTCCACATGAACATGGGCAACCAATCACACAAGGATAAGCGCCTCCCACCCTGTGCCACAGCCACTTACCAACCATCCAATCAAGCCAATGATAGATAAGGAATATGACAAGCAGCATATGGTGACCATCACGCAAAATCCTCCTACCCCTACCCTCACCACCACTACCCCCCATCTTCCAGCCCCACCCACCCAATCTCAGACCCTCCAGGCAGCACCGCCTCTTTGTCTTCCTTCTTGCACTATTCTGCCTACTAGGCATCACTCTTCCCTGCCCCAAAAAAACCCCTGTTGCCAAACATTTTATTTTTATATTATCATTATTTTGAATTTCAATTATTCATGTTCTCTTTGTTTATAGTTGGTTTTATTCTTTATGTTCAGCTTCTTTATATAAAATCATATATTTACTATGCCATGTATCTAGATCCAGATTACAGTTATTTTTAGTACCCAAACACAGCCCCTTGTGAAAATATTAACAACAATTTGGTGATCAGCTAAATTTGAATTATAAAACTATAGGTTAATTGTGTTTAGATAAAGTTGTTACTGATCCAAATTCAAAACCTTAATGATAAACTTTAAGCCAATCAGGAGCCAAGTGATAAAGTGATTCTTGTGATATAAAGGGTCATTCAATAATTCTTTGGTGTATGTGTGCTAATTAATATGATTGGCTGGATGTTTTGCCATTGTACGCCATTGTTGCTGTGGCAAGTTGTTGATGGACTAGTGCCCAATCAGCTGCTGGGTTACCACTAGTCCATCAACAACTATCCACAGCAGCAATGGCGCACAATAGCAAAACAACCAGCCAATCATATTAATTAGCGCACATACACCAAAGAATTATTGAATGACCCTTTATGTCACAACAATCACTTTATCACTTGGCTCCTGATTGGCTTAAAGTTTATCATTAAGGTTTTGAATTTGGATCAGTAACTACTTTGTCTAAACACAGTTAACACCTAATTTTCTAATTCAAATTTAGCTGATCACCAAATTGTTGTTAATATTTTCACAAGGGTCTGTGCAAAGCGCCAAAAATAATATGATAATTAAGGAAACAATGCCAACATAAAGCAAACAACACATATTGAGATGAGCGTAAAACATATACAAAATGGGTAAAAAGATGGGATAATGTAGTAAATGGGAAAACAAAAAGGAATAAACAAAGAGGCAACAGTATCAAAATAATACAGAATTTATTGGGGAAAAAGCTATAAAAACATATGAAAAGGTTAGTAAAAAATCAATGAGAAAATCGGAGAAGCTTTTGAAGGATCTCAGCTTGGCAATTGCCAAAATCAAAGACATTGACCGCAAGGTCAAGGCAAAAGTCAAGGCTGCCGTCCTTACAGGGGACAAAATTGAAGATGTGTCTGCCAAGTCACTCATGGCCATGATGCCAGACACCCCCAAAACAACAATTGAAAGGCTTTTAAATGTCCAGAAGCACGTCATGGAAGGCCTTCAATTCAAGTCCTTTTCCCTCTCTGCGCCATCCATCTGGGTTGACAACCCTGAGATGTATGAACATCTCAAACCTGCAAAGCGCGCAAGAACCATGGACACTGAATTACCAGCACAATTACTTGTGCCAAGAATGGTGAAGCCTGCTGAAGCTGCCGGCAAGGAGGAAACCCGCAAAGTAATCAAAAAAAATAAAATTAATAACAACTTCAATATACTTACCTTTTTTTAGAGAACATTGATGGTGAACTCCACCAAGTCCTGGTCCCCTTTGTCCCTGCCACATTCTACGCAAACTACACCAATAATGTGGCAAGGCAGCTGTTTCTCTCACCTCCTGTCTTACGGGAGCTTGAAGACAGGGTCTCCAGGTCCTTTCCAATGTTGCAGGAGGCGTTGGCTGAACTTACGCATGTTGAGGGGACATCCAAGTGGGCAGTTACTGCCTACAAGGATGCCCAACTGGTCCTCCTGGACCTGGTGGTCCTCAATGGAGTTTACACAGTAAACTCCATTGAGCTTGTTTGGGACGTCCTGGCAATGCTCCCATTCAAGAATGTACTGGAGATGGGCTGGGCCCATGCGGCTGCTTGCTTCTGCTACCCCTTAGAGCACACAATTTCTTACCTTTTGGACAACTTTGGGCGTGCAGTGGGAAAATTGGCTGTTGCATCTGCAACAGCCATCAAGAAGGCAAAAATCCTCCTTTCCAACTTTGGGTTGTCCTGGAGTGCCAACAAGACGGGGGTCCCTGCAGCCATGGAGCTGATCTTTGCAAAGACCAAGCATGATAAGAAGATCAGTGTGGTTTTCAATAAATTATGCAAGTTTACGGAAGCCTTTGCTGGGCAAAAGCTTCATCTGGTGGTTTATCTTGGGTATCTCTTCTACTTTGGAATGGGCACCAGCGTGGAGGATCTTGACAGGGTCCTCCTAGGAATTGATGAGGCCATGCTCTCCCTGGACGGGAAGAAGGTCCCCCCAGATATGACTCGGTGGATCACGTCATCCAGGACGTCTTGGTCCTGGCTGGTATCTACGGGTTTGCAGCCCTACCAGAGAAGCTGCTCCTCTATTTGCACCTGACCCTACTCCCTTTTACTAGTTTCTATGAATATTTTAATAAGAGTGTATCCATCATCCACGGTATGGGAGTGGAGGTTGTGCGCCACCTCCATTGTGGGGTGGGTACATACAGAAGAACTCACTATAGGCGCTCTTAATAAATTCTCTCTTCCAAATAATTTCATTGCAATTTATATTATTTTTATTATAATAAAATTTTCTAATTCTTATTTTAGCAAACAAGATTTGCAGAATATATCCCAGAGAAGGTCTTAATAAAAGCATAATAATATATTTCAATAAAATCTACTTCTGATTTATACACTTTACATTTAACTTTTTTGATTATTTTTTATTTGCCAAAAGTGATATTAATGCGTTTGTGTAATCCAGTATCAAGCATTTGTGATACCCTTAGATGACAAAAAAATGATTATAAATAAATAAATTAATAACCTTGATTGATTGTCCTGCTGAATGTGATTGCGGGCTTGGAAACATCTAAATATAAAATGATAATTAATAAATCTTGAATAGTAAATTAGAGAATATAAAAAATGGACACACTAAGCCTTTAATTGATTGGCTGTTTGGCTAGGCATGTGGGGATAAACAAATCAGTGTGGCTATATAATTTGGCCACAGTCTCAGCTGGGAGGGTGTGGATCCTGGCCTGCAGCAAATTAAGGAGTCCTCAGTCCCAGTTGGGGTTCCTTGGTTGACAACTTGCTTGAGCCACCCAAAGACTTCCTTGATGGGATTTGGGAAGGGAAAATAAGCAGGGAGGAAGAGAAGGCGCAAATTTTCCATAGCCAATTGCTGGGGGCCCACTGGGCTATTGGTGTCAATCATTAAGAATTCCTCTAGAATGTCAGCCACCTTTTGGAGACCAACATTGTCCAACACAATGACATTGGTGAAGCCCAGGCTTGTGCGCCTCAGGTGCTCCTGGACCAACCGGAGGAATGATAGAAAGGTACAGCTGCTGTGGGAGCCCAGTATCATTTGGTATAGCTTGACCCCCTTTGGACAGAGGAGAGCCACCATTGAGTAGGCTGTGGTGCAGACTGCAGCACGCCAAGCCATCCTGTCATTGGAGCCTTTGGGGACATAACCATATGTATTGCGCATAGACAAGGCAAATGCTGATTTGTTAATATAGTAAAATTTGACTGCCCCCTTGGCTTTGAGGGCAGTGTACGCCTCTGCGTAGTTTTTCCAGGTCTCAATGTTGGTTGGGCTATTCTGATTGTACAGAGATACCCCAAGCTTTTTCCAGGAAAAGCGCATCTTCTTCAGCAGATGATAGTAAAAGGAAATGGAAGCCTCAACCCCAAAAGTGGACTTGACCATTGCCTGTATATTTGCCAGTTCAAGATGGCAGTCCCGGGTGATCCACTGGCGGATTGCCCATTTGTGCTCCTTGGTGAGCATGGTGGAAACACACAAGGATTTTGGTAGGACACCCATTTTGAAAACAGCATCTCAAAAAACGCCATCTTGAAACACACCATCTCAAATTTCTGCTATCTCAATTTACTAGTAAAAATGCCATTTTGATTTACGGCATTTTGACTAAAAAACAGTTTTAAATTTTAGATTTTTTGAACTCCAAAAATTACCCAAAAAATTCCCAAAAATAAAAATTCAAAAAAATTTTCTAGGCTTAAAAGAGTCTCAGAATTTCAAATATGTAATAAAAATGGGGTCTATTAGTAGCAACATAGTTGCGTAAAGCCCAAAAGTTAAAATAATCCCTAAAACAACTATTTTCATCTATTTTAACTATAAACTATACTTTAAAATAAGCCTACAATTGTACCAAATACTAAATAAAACTAAAATAATGATAAAAATTAAAGGAAATAAGAGAGCAAATAAAGGAGTGTTTATTGCAAATAGGCTCAAACATTGGTAGAAAGAGCAACTGAGATAGCTTGGAGAGGCTCAAGCTTGCTATCCTTGGGATAGTAGGCAAGGACCACCTTGCTGATTTCAGTGTACTTTTTCACCGCTTTGGTCATCTTGGGGGGATCACCCTTGATCTTCATGCCAGTCTCAAAGAGGCAGGCAGAGATGGCTTGTTGGGATTTGAGGTGGACTATGATCCTATTGAATTTGGGCTTATGAACCCTAACCCTTGTGGAAAACTGACTATGCCACCCTTCAAGGGAAGAGGTGGTCTTGATCAACCTGTCTTTGGCCTGCTTATAGCAGTTCTAGGTGATTGATTTACCGCCTTTTCTAATGTGGCATGCTCCTTGGAAGATGCCAACCCATTGAGTCTCAAAATACTCAATAAAGGGTGCAAAGGCTGCCTGGTTGGCCTGGATATAGGGATGGCAGAGGAGGGCATCATAAAAGGCATTGGCCTCCTCCTTTTGCACAAGGGCAAGAGCAGCAAAGTAATTAAAAACGTTCTTTGCTTCTTTGGTGCCTTCAGTGTAGACCAGCTCATGGAGGTCAGAGCCTTTTGGAGGCAGCGGCAGAGTGCCTGCCTGAAGTGGAAGTAGCATCCCTGAGGGGAGCTCTTAAAGACACAAATAAAGGCATTTGCCTGAGCCTGTTTGAAATCCACTACCAGATATTTGTGGTAGGGAAGGCTTTCAGGCTTTTTCTTGGTTGGGGTGGGAGCGTCTTCTTCTTAAGAGATGGATTTTTCTTTACACCCTCTAGTCTCCTTGGGCTCCTCTTCAATTGTTGGGAGGATTTCATCCAGTTTGGCCTTTAAAATTGTGAGTGCCCGGACATAAGTTTCCTGATTCTTATTTGGGAGGGAAAAAAGACCAGGGGAAGAACTAGATTGCCAACCTGCCCATGGATATTCC
Organism: Entomophthora muscae; assembly: GCA_014839935.2. NCBI lineage: Eukaryota > Fungi > Entomophthoromycota > Entomophthoromycetes > Entomophthorales > Entomophthoraceae > Entomophthora > Entomophthora muscae. The sequence continues at coordinate 96,242 of QTSX02002213.1, forward strand.
AAAGCTGGCTGAAGAGCTTTGGGCAGGTGGAGAATGTTCCATCTTCAAGCCAGGTCTTTCATTTTAAAAGGTTGCAAAGATCCTGGCTTGTTGCAAAGCAGATGATACGCTCTGGGGCATGTTAGCCATCATCATGGAGGAGGAATCTCTCTTCATGACAAGATAGTTTTTGCTTCTCAGTAATTATTAATTGATCAAGGGAGCTTGCACTGACACCTTCAGTGCTCAGAGCATATCTTTGATCAGTAAAATATCTCTGTAGTTTTGAGGCACCACCAACAGTTGCTAGTTGGGTATCATTTAAATTGAGGAGCGCATTGTTGACAGCCTCAGCTGAAGTTTGATCCTTTGTGGTTGGGATCACCTGGCAAAGAAACCAGCAGATAAGTTGATAGAGAGGGTCAAAAGGCTTGGCGCAGTTGTGGTTAACAGTAAGGGCCTTAAATCTGGTGAACCTATAAGTTGTGAGCCTTGCTGGGCAGCCAATGTTATCACATTTGTTGTGATGTTGGCGGATGGGCTTCTTCTTGTCATTACAGCTGAAGCTGTAGCCCTTGTAGACAAAACTGGCTCCCCCTTTCTTTGTCATAATTGGGTAGCTGATAGGGTATGTTGTTGGCACAGCAAAGGTACCATTTTTGTTGCATACATTATGGATAGAGTTAAGATCCCAGAGCTCAATTGGGTCATCTGAAGGAGCACCGGGATCAGGCTCCTGCTCCTCTTCATCCTCAGGCTCTGAAGTGGGGTCAGAATGGCAATTGAAGTTAAACAACTTCTCTTGAGGATCAGATGGGGAGTAAACAAATGGAGAATGGGGAGGGGTAGGACTGTTTCTCTCTTGTTTGGGTGACAGAGTTGGGGTCTTGGGGGGAGCTTTGGCCTTAGAAGGCTGCTTCTTTGGGGTTGTCTTGGACTTTTTGGCTTTGGGAGGAGTGGTCTTGCCTTTGGAGGCCTTGGAGGCCTTGGACGCAGCTTTGTTGATGGACTTGGGAGGCATCTAAAAGTGAATTAGTATCAAAATATGAGCAATTTGGGGGTTGTTTTTAAAGATAAAAATGAGAATGTTTTTACTATTAAAGTAGTAATTATTTTTACATAGAATTGTAGAAAAAATCTAAAAATATATATTATCAAAATTTCAATGATTTTTATTTTGTAAAAATATTTTTTATTAGTAACGCAAGTATGCAAAACTTTGAGTTTTGACTGAAAACTTGCAGTCAAAATGGCATTTTTGAAGTGACGTAATTGAGGTGCCGTAGCTCAAAAACATAGTGTTTTTGACCATTTTATATATTAAATTAACAAATCTATGGTGGAGCTACCTCAACCAGGCCAAAGAGTAAAACTTGAATTTCTCAAAAATTAGCTTATACAACTGGGGTTAAAAAGTACCCAGTTGTTTATAAGAGATCAAAAAATATATATTTGCAAAGTTTCATATGTTTTCTTACATTTTTTGCTTATTTGGTTTTAGACAGAAACTATACTTTTGAAAAGTGGAAAACAAGAATTGCGGTGGGGGAATTGATATAGCGTAGCCTGGCGTCATAGGTAATTTCCCCTTATTTTCCCCTATCCATTGTGCGCCTTGAATCAATTGGGTTATATGAAACTTGGTGGAATTTGATGTGACGTAAATCAAAATGGCGTAATCACCCCCTTCCATATTAAAATCACTATTAAAATATTTTATTAAGAAAACCCTTATCAATGTATCCATGTATAATAAAGTTATAAATTACATATAACAAAACTGGTTTTTTTACCCAGCAATGACAATCACTAGAAGGACTATCATAGTGGCATCTATTTAGGTTGTTCTTATTATAAGTGTCTTAGATTAATACTATAGGAACAGTTTCTGGCACTGTACCACAGGCTTTATTTTAGTTCAGGTATAAGCTTATTTTAGTTTAAGATAAATGGCGTAATTTTAAATGACGTAAAGTCAAGATGGCGTAAACACGCCCCACACTAAGTGATTTCATATGTAAATAAAGTTAGCAAAATAAGATTTAATTAATCTGACTCAAAGTGGCAGAATTGAGATGGTGTAAATTTGAGATGCTGCATTATAAAGGTATATGTAAATTTTAACTATTTTATTGTTTATTGTATTTTTTTGTGATTCAAAATCACTAACGCAAAAAACGCCATCTTGAATTAAATTTGAGATGGCGTTTTTCAAGATGCCGTTTTTGAAATGGTGTGTCTTACCAGGATTTCTCCGCAGCAAGGACTCAACCTGTGTTAATTAATCTGTGAAAGGTCTTGGAAGCGTACTTGGGATGCACCCCAAACAAGGGCCGTGGCTGCCTTGTAATTGCCCAATTCATACATTAGCTTAAGCAGGATAATGTGTTTAATATCAGGGATGTGCTTCTGAGTGGGCTTTTTAGCGGTGGGGATTGACTCGTTGGCATTGGGCATAACACAGGGCATGGGCACCTTGGTGTAAAATACAGCAACCTTTTTGAGCACTAACTATCCCTCAACGGTTTGATAGAACTTGGGCTCCTTGTCATCCTCCTGATTGCCATCACTGATGTAGGGCTTGAAGCTAGTATCAAGTACAGGCTTCACCTTCTCCAGCATGGCTGACGGGACTGACTCTTCCAGTACACAATGTTGAACACATATGAAGTAAGTTCTACCTCCTTGTTTCTAACTTTCTTTGTAGTGATGACCTTGGTGGGCTTCCGGGTCAGCTTTGGGACCCAAGGGTTGATGCTCTTCACCCTAGCAGCTTGTGCTCCTTGAACCAGCTGTGTCAGTGCAGCGTCACTATGGAACTCTCCTCTCCCGTCTCCTTCTTGAGTAGGCACTTGGGTTGCACTAACTCTATTCTTTGACCCGCGGGGGCAACTGCAACCGCGGCACACAACAGGTGCAATGGTAGTATTTTGCTGTGTTCCTTCCATTTTGAGAATTTAATAAAGTATTAAACAAAACTCAATTAAGTTACTCCCTATTTTTAATTTTTGCTTTTATCTGAATATGGATATTTAATTACAGTTTTCCCACCCAATATCCCAATTATAGATTTTTTATTTCTTAATTAGTTGTTTCTGGTTTACAACACCCATTTTAGAATACCTGAAATAATTTCCACCCATTTTCCCAGATTTACGCCAAATTAAGCACCCAGCACAATATTTTTAAAATTTATATCTTGGATTGTGTGTCTTATTTTAGATGCCTTGGTATCATTCATGATTACAATCCATTGCACACACTGAGTGAGTGATTTTGTTTATATAGTGAGTTGCTATTGTGTTTTGTTTGTGGATTGAGTTTTGACTCACCTTGCTTGGGTGTATTTTTTCACCAATTCACATAGTAAACATATGTACACTGAAAGTCAACTCACATCATTTTGTTTGTGAATCAATGTATTTTGGATTGTATTTTGAATGGTTTTGCTTTGCGCGTGAGCCCTTTGTTGCTGTGTTGAATCATTTTGCCCATTAACACCAATAAACCCTGTTAACAGAGTGTATATTTTAACCTGAGAGTTGGATTTTGTTCAAATATGAAATCATTTTGTTTAAATATGAAGTATTTTTGGTTGTTGCCATAGCTTTTAAAACTACTGTAACACATTTTTTCTAATCCAAATAAAGTATCTCTTTTTTAAATTTTACCTTTGTATGCTTTATTTACTTCCTAGAAAAGTTACTTGATAGTGGTAGCATAAGTAAGTTATCCAAACTTAATTACATGTAGGAAAAGGCCCTTTAAAAATGAACTCAATAAATGTCATTCCCTATCAGCTAGAGAACCTACAAGGAGGAAAAAGACATTCTCATGGACTAAACTATCTTTAACAGTGTACTTGTAACTATTGAAAAATATAAATTTTTAAGCGCCTGTGTAATCCTGACTCAAAAGCATCAGAAACAGCCACACCCAAAATATCATTCATATTATTTGTCACAAATGTCATTTTGCTATTATTTATAAAGTGTCACAGAGGGTTCCATCTTATCTGGAATTGCCCATCCTCAGAAATTTAAACATCAAAAGGCCAATACCATAAATGTAGCCTTAAACATTATGAGGGCATTAACCAAGCAATTGAAAAGAAGTGGGTTGTGGCCAAACATGTGAATATTTTGACAAAAGTTAAAAAAGCTGTTTAAAGCCTTAACCTCTAGAAATCAGGTAATTTGGTGTTTTTTGGCCCCAAAATCAAAATATGATGTCATAATTTTTTGGTTGATTCAGATGGCTCAGCTTTGAGAATCTCTCTTGATGATGCAAGCATTCCCTCTCAAACACCCATATGATCTGGTTTGGAACTCAGAACTACACCAGTAGTTCAATAAAACCATAAGTACTTAAAAAATATCACAACAGTTTTTGGCTAAAACTCCTTCATGGAAATAGAAACTTTTCTCACCTATATGCCTGTACAGCTTTTTGTAAGTTTTGGTGTCAATTTTGTGGTATCTGCAGTCTCTGCTCTGCTTGATGCAACCCCCAAGCCAAAAATTGAGGAAATGTTTGTGTGATAGAAATGGTCAGATAGTAAGAAGCAGTCTCCATGTTGTGGGGAATCACCACCCAAATACACATAGAGTTGATTATTAACCACCAAAAAAGCTTCAAATACCATTTTATAAAATTTCCAAATGATACACTAGGGTTAAGCATACTGATTAACCCTAACCAAAAAAGCCCAAGATAAATAGTCTGGGAGATGACCAAGGTGTCTTCAGCATAAAATTCAGGATGTTGATATTCAACAAGTGTCTTGGCTTCAGATACAGGGGGGAAAACTCCAAGATTTGCAGGTATTGGATTAACATTGGGCGGAGACAGCAAAAAAACCAACAGTGGGAACCCATCTTTCTTTAATTATTCAGCTAAGAATTAAATTGCAGGTTTGTATTGCAGCAGGCCAACTACAGGATGTATTATAAAATAAAGTTAGACCAAGGGAATATTTATTTTATTGAGTAAATCTTTTGGGAGGTGTCAGGGATCCAGTCTTGGGCAGCCAGCCTGTTGTTTTCAGGGGTAACTCAGGCCAGGTTTTTTGCGGGCAATGCCCACCACAAGAGGGGAGCTAACTTCAAAAGGTAGGAGGCGGACTTTCTCACCCAAGACCACAGGCTGGCAGCCAGGATTATAGTGTCAATCACCCTGGTGAGGGTGATGTACACAATCCCAAACAGCTTTCCAGTATGGTCGGTTGGGAGGTTGAGTGTGGAAGCAGACATGGGTTTTGATGTCATGGGCGGCTCCATGGACAGGTTGTAAGCAGGGAGATAATTGAATTTTCCTCTGAACAACTTGGATGTTGAAAATATCCACAGGCCTTGTCAGTTGTATCTAACTGCATATTGTATGTAGGCCAGGGGATCAAGTTTGAGTATCTTTTCTGGGGTGTATTCCTTGTATTCAGACTTCAGAGGATAGTTGGTAAAGTGGACAGGTCCAAAGGATACACCAGAAGGACAGAAAACAGCGGGCAGTGGGGCAGGCGGGCCAGGAGATCTTGAACTGAATTGGTAGACATCAAATAAAAAATAAGGCAATAGCTGTATGAGTCAAATTAACATAACCTTTATTCAAAAATGGCAATAAGTTTGGAGCACGAGGTCCTTGGGTCTATATAGTACCCCCCCTCTAAACTTAACATTTTCCATGGGGGGCTCATCAGGGCATTAGGAAGTCCAGGGCCAGGGGAAATGGGTGCTTGGGTCCAAAGGCGTCAAAATGGCACTTGGCCCGGGAGTTCTTTCATTGGTCCAAATTTTTGATTTGGCTGCCTGATCATCTAGCTTTAGTGTTGAGGTCATGGGACCAGGTTGCGGGCCTGTGCCTCTTTCACAGGTTGGCTCTTGATTGGTTGCTGGTATAGACTTCAAGTTTATGAAGCTAATAGTTGCCAAATCAGTGCCTCCATTAGGTGCTTTGATTAATCCTCCATTTGGAACAATGATTTCATTGGATTGTCTCTTTTTACTGCATGAGTTAATACACTCAGTGTCAGCTTGTGGGAGCTCAATCCCAGAAAAATGCAGGCGGGCAGTCCTGCAGTCCACAGGCTTGGCATCCCAAAGGAATCCAGGTTTGAGGTTCAATCCCTGCTCCTGGGCCCAGGTTTCTAGGGAGGAAGAATTGTCAATCCTGACACCATTCCCTTCTTCCCCTGAGGGCCTCCCTTCCAATTCTTCTTGTTCAGGTAGAGTGGACGGCTTCCTGGGCATCAGTCAGGTATTCAGCGGCTCCCAAGTACTTTCTTCTAGTGGGTATCCTTTCCACTTGACGTAATACTGGGGTTTTTGGTAGTGAGTTTGGTTACCATGTATGTATTCAACTTCATATTCCTCAGTGTGGCCTGTTTGGATGGGTGGGGGCTGTCTCAATCTGTTGATGAGGGAGCAAATTCCCATCTTTTTTGAACAACAGGGAGCAGTGAAACACATCATGAATCTTCCAGGAGGGGGTAGGCCTAGCTTGAGGGCAACCTCACCAACTAGTTTGGTGATTTTGTAGGGCCGCTTCTTCTGTGAGCTAATTTCCTGCAGGGCACATGCAGGGGTACGTTCCAGGAGTCTAGGTATACTTTGTCTCCAACTTGTAAGGGTTGGCCTGGGATTTGTTTACAGTCAGAAAAGGCTTTGTATGTCTGCACTGCGTGGTTCAGGTTGATAAAGAATGTTTTTTGTGTGTCGTGAATCTGTTCAATCCAGGAGCGCCCAGTAGTGTTCAATTCCTTTTTGCCAATATGGGGGTCCCAGCTGGGGTCAAACTCATAGTTGGCTTTTTAATAGGGACATGCCTGTGGAGGTGTGGTCCTTACTGTTATAGGAAAACTGGGCCATGGGGAGAATTTTGGCCCAATTGTCCTGATCAGCGTTGGCATAGCATTGTAGGTATTGTTCAAGGATCTGGTTCACTTGCTCAGTTTGGCCGGCTGTCTGTGGGTGGTAGGAGGTAGATACACATTGCTTGATTATTAAGTCTTTCATCACCTGCGTCCAGTAATTTGATGTGGATTGGGGTCCTCTGTCTGTGATGATTTCCTCAGGTGTTCCGTGTTGCGTGAGGATGCGGTCGTGGAAGTGTTGGGCTGTTTCTGCTGCTGTGCAATTGGTGGTGGTTGGTACAAAGTATGCCATCTTATTGAAGCGGTCTACCATGACCAGGATTGCATTGTATAAGAGGTATGACGGCAGTTCCACAATGTAGTCCATGGAGACAGATCTCCAAGGTTCATGAGGTATATCCAAGGGTCTTAGAAGTCCTTTGGGTTTGTTTCTGCGAGTTTTGGTCCGCCCACAGGTCTCACACTCCTTCAGGTAAGCACTTACATCTTGATCCATTTTTGGCCAAGCAAAGTTTCTTCTGATGCTCTGAAGGGTCTTGAGCCTACCTGGGTGTCCATCTATCTCAGAATTGTGGTAGTCTCTCAAAACGTTGGTTCTGATGTCCCCTTCTGATACAAAGATCCTGTTATGGAGCATTAGCATGGTTCCCTTCAATGAGTAGCCTTTTTGGTAGTGGGCGCTATCCAAGGATTTAGAGAGGTCAGAGATCAAGGTCTTGATGAGCTTTTCTAGTGCTTGGGCCCTTAGTACTTCTGGTTTTCTGGCCCTGATTTTCATCTGTTCCAGGTGAATGCCTAGGCTTGCTGTGTCCAAGAGTATTTGGGTGTTGTGGTTGTGGGTTTCTAGGTGGATAGGCACCAGGTCAGTTCTTCTACTTAGGGTGTTGGGTACCACATTCACCTTTACTGGCTTGTAGTCTATGGTCAGAGTGTAGCCAGCCAGTTTTAAGGCCCATCTTGCTTGTTGTTGGTTAAGCTGTTGTGGTTTAAAGAAGTAGACCAAGTTCTTGTGGTCTATCTTGACCTTTACTGGATATTCAGTGCCACATAGGTATTGGCGCCAATGTTTCAGGGTCTTAATTATGGCTAGCATCTCCTTGTCATATATTGGGTAGTTTCCTACTACAGGTAGCATCTTCTTGGAGTAATATGCTACAGGATGTAGCATATTATCCCCTCCTTCCTGAAGAAGGACCCCACCCACCGCAAAGTCTGACGCGCTCAGTTTCCAGAACAAAAGGTTTGGAGGGATCTGGCATGGCCAGGGCGGGGGTTAAGGTGAAGGCAAGTTTCAAGGTTTCAAAAGCGGTGGTACATTCTGGAGTCCAGGCAAAGGTGACCTTGTCCAAGCAAAGGCGGGTCAGGGGGAGGGTAATGTGAGAAAACTTTTGGATGAAATCCCTTCAATAATTTGCTAGGCCCAAAAAACTTCTCACACCCTTTCTGCTTTTGGGCACCGGTCAAGATGTTATTGCTTCTACTTTGTCTTGTGCAATGGCAAAGCCGCCATTCTTCACTATGTATCCCAGGAATTCAACTTCAGACTGAAAGAATTTGCACTTCTTAAGCTTAGCATGTGAGTTGGCTTGGGAGAGTTTCTCCAGTATAAGGTCCAGGTGGCGCAGGTGTTCCTTGTGAGACTTGCTGTAGATGAAAATGTCATCCAGATATGCCACACAAAAACGGTCAAGGTATTCCTCTAGGACAGTGTTAATCATCCTTTGGAAGGTGCTGGGGGAGTTGCAGAGGCCAAAGGGCATCACAAGGTACTTGTATAGCCCATATTGGTTTTTGAAGGCAGTCTTGTATTTGCTCCATCATTGATTTGGATTTGGTTGAACACATCTCAGAGGTCAATTTTTGAGTACACCTGGGCTCCAGCCAGTACATCACAGAGGCTGTTGGCATTGGGGATGGGGTAGCAGTTCTTCACTGTAATGTTGTTCAGTTTTTGGTAATTCATGCATGGACGCATCCCACCATCTTTTTTTCCTACGAGCAGCATGGGCAACAAGCAGGGGGCTTTTGACACCCGGATGAACCCTTTTTTGTCATATCCTTGAGGTATGCTTTCAAGGCCACTTGCTTGCAGTGGTTACAGCTGTAGATGGGGCCGTGGTGTGGTTGAGTCCCTGGTAGTAGGTCTACAGCATGGTTGTAGATTGAATGGCTGGGTAGTTTTGTGGCTGCTTCTCCACTAAACACATGGTTCCATCTCTGTAGGGGGTGGGCAGTATTCCAACACTAGGTTCTAACTTCATAGCCAAGAGTTTGCTGGTAGGGAGTTGGTCATGGCTCATGCAAAAAGGAACAGTGTCACAGGATTCTGGTTGGCCTAATGTGGCGGTTTGCTTGAGGTAGTTCAGGATCAGGTCATGTTTTTTGGACCAGGAGTTGCCCAGTATAAGGGGGTGGGGTAGTCCTGGCAAGAGGATCAGGGACAACGGATATACATTGTGTCCAATGGTCAACGGGAGTTCTTGTTCACATCCATAGCCGGTGTTCAAGGAGCTGTTTCCCATGATTACTTGTAGACTGCGCTCTGAGGCTGTCAAGCCTAATCCCTCTGCTAGGCTGGCGTCAATAAAAGTTTTGTCTGCCCCTGTATCAATAAAGGCTTCAATATTGCGCTTGTTCCCCGCTACTTCTATGATCACTTGGATGAACTTGTAAGACTGGAAAGAAGTGTTTATTTGCACAAGTGAGATTGGGGCGGTGTTCTTCTTAAGGCAGGCTCTGGTCAAGTGGCCCGCCTTGTGGCAGTGGAGGCAGAGTTCTTCACAGTAGTGTCATTGGAGCTCTTCAGGAGTCATCCCTGTTCTATTGGGGGTTGGTGTTTGGGGTTGGCGGGCCTGAGAAGAGCCAGCGTTCTCTTGGTTCATGCTAATACCCTTGCACAGGGGGATTAGCTTGTCTAGGCTGAGGGTGGGCGGATGGTGCTTCAACAGGTCCTTCATTGCTAGGTTGACGCCCTTTTGGAAGATAATGGCTGCCAGTTTGTCCTCAAGTTGGGTGCAGGTTTTCAGTTTCAGGAATTTGTCAATATATGCTTGGATGGGTCAGGGACCTTGACAAATTTCTAGCAGGGAGTTCAGGGCGTAGTATCTAGTGTCACAATCTTCACCTGCGGCCATTAACTCAGCCTCAAACTTGGCGTAGTCTAAACAGAATTCTACGTCCTCAGCCATGGCCTTGCCAAACCAGTCCAAGGCGTCCCCTGATAGCATTGAAGCAACCCCAAAGATCTTCTTGGTGTCACTGGCATAAGAGGGGGTGTGGGGTTACTGGTCACCAGTCCCCAAAGTGTGTCCTGGGTTGTAGCCAGGGACCAGCTTGGAGGAGTTGTCATTCTCCAACAGTGATGAATGGTTGGTTAGGAGCTTATACTTGGCCTGCATAAGAGCAAACTCCTTCAGTACCTTCCCAATTACTAGGCAAGCGTCTCCACCATACACTTGTACTTCAGTAGGCGCCAGCCCTTCTGTAGACCAATACCAATCCTGTAATAGTCTTGCAAACTCTCCCCTAATAAATTCTCTTCCTCTATTTGTCATTTCCAGATGCCTTGTCACCTTCTCCCACTCCTCCTGGGCAGACTTACTAGAGGCAAACTTTCTGCACCCTAGGCAATAGGATTCCTTGTCCCCTGGGCTAGGATAGAAAATGTGGGGTAATTGACTCATAGGACTTACATCCTTTCTTTACACGGGAAATTTGGACAGGGGTTGTAATAGGTGCTTTATTCACAGTCAGAAGGAAGATCCCCTTAGAAACCTTCTGATATATGGACTTGGGATAGGGAATAATAAGGGGTTTGTGCCAATACTTGGAGTCCTTTAACAATATCTTGGACTCCTTGTACTTGGTCTTGGGCTCCTGCTCCTTGGTCTTGGGCTCCTGTGGTCTGTTCCAGCTCTGGCTTTCTATTCTTAGTCTTTGGCTTCTTCTGTAGCTTCTGTGGCCTTTGTAACCCAGTTGATCCAGTCCCTGAAGAGTCTCAGATAGCTCCCCCTTTTATAGCCCCTTGTTTCAGACCAAAAACCTCTCTTAGAACTCTGGTTCTTCAAAGCTTAAACTATCCTGTTTTTCTTCTTCTATAATATATTAAACCTTTAAACTTACTTCAGCCAATGAAAGCCCTGAATTTTCTGCTTCTGCTCCTCATTTTTTAGGCTTTAACTCTTAAGTTAAAGCCCTTAAATCACTGATCAAATAGACTCTGGCTTGCAGCCAATCACACACCTTGATTCAACATTTTTGCCAAAAAGGTTTCCCTGGATGACCCGCCCTTGACCCTGGTTCAAACTTGATGCTGTCTTGCTCTGGGTAAACAACTGCTCTGCATTTTAAACAGTTTTGCTGTAATTCCTGTCACATTTTCCCTGCAAATCTTGAGCGCTTCCATATATGTTTTACTTAGGCAAATTCTGACCCTTCAATTTTTCAACATTTCTCTGTGTTTCTCTGTGTTTCCTTCAACATTTGGCGGCTTCAAACCTGCTTACTGCTTGTCCTTTTGCCTCTCCCAGTTGTTCTTGGCAAAATTTGCTCTTTTACCCTCATAGTTTCTCTGTTCCATTTCCAGCTTCTTTCCAGCTCCCTTCTTCTTCAATCCTTATTTTTAAATAAATTTATAGTTCTAATAAACTATTTATTATTTTTCCTTCTCTTTCTTTTTTATTACCAGATTTCTAATCCTTTTTTAATCATATCAGGCAGTATTTAATTATTCTTTAACTGCTTCTTTTTATCTATATTTTCTCTCAAAAGTTACTAAAATCAGCTCTTTCAGCCTCTGCATCTAGTCTGGCTAGTTCATCCTCTCAGCTCTTTAGTTCTTCAGCACCAACTTCTGGTCCTTTGGCCATCCTGCTTTATGATCATCTAGTCCTGCACCATAATCTTCTTGTCCTTCAACTTATCCTCAACCAGTTCCTCCACCAATCCTTGCTAGGAACCTCCTTTGTTCCTTCTACATACTGAACCATATTGGTTCCCATAATTCAATATGAATTAACAGTTCATCAACTAGCCTTCACTGTGACCAAACAGTCCCTCCTGCTAGTTTTCTCTGTTAATTCTGTGAACCACCTCGGTTCTTTGTCTCAGTCCCCATTACCAGAACTTGTAGACCCAGGCATGAGTCTCCGTTGAACTGGTGTTTGACTGGGCCCTCACAAGTGGCAATCCACTTAGGCCATTCAACCATAGATCAATGTATATGTGTTGTTTTTACTCACCCAGGTGATTAAGTCTGGGCTTTCAGTTGCAGAGTAAGCAGCTTCACTTCCCAGAGGCCTGATCACACCAAGTTCTGCAGCTTGCTTCTCCGAGCAAGCCGCCTTGGTGACACCTCTGAGAAAGTCTATACCTTCCTATGCTCATCTTGGGCTTCCCCAAAGCTCCCATAGGGGCATAAACAAGGACACCCTACCAGTCCATTAGTTAGGGTGCTTGCTCACAGACCTCCTGTAAGTTTATTAGGGTACATTGAGCTCTCAAAGCTCTTCCCCTCCCTGTCAGCCCACGTTACCTGCCAGTGGTCCAAAACCTACTCTCCCCAGACAGACAAAGTTCCCTGCTTGCTATTTCAGTCTTCACCCTTCTGCAGCCACAGTTTTCTGCGGGGTGAAGCACTATAGCCCCAAGCAGCCAATTCCTTCTGCTGGGTGGAGGCAACATCTGCCCCTGGTAGTCCTATATTACCTACCAGGCAGGCCTTACTTACCCTAGTAGACCATTTTATCTACTAGGCTCACCCTACTTATCCCTAGCAGCCCTATGTTATCTACTAGTTTACAGCGTCACCAGCTAACCACACATTGTCACTCTTCAGCATATTGTCTTTATTTGAAGCCAAATCAACCCTTGCCTGCAAAACAGCATACATGTGGATCACCACAGGGGGCGTTGGTAAGGAAATGCAGGCGGAGGACCGGCATGGCACATCTAGCTTCCTCAAGTGTGAGCTTCCCCATCTGAGGCATCTCCACCTTTGTGAGGGACTGGTTCACAATCACATTTTGCACTTGGGAGGACAGAGTTTTGTTGGCGTCAGCGGTATTGGTGTTGGCTCTATTTGGGTCATTAAGGTTTGTATTCTTCCATATGGAAGAGTCAGGTTTGTGGTCATCTTATAGGTGTAATAAGTGATTATCGATAGCAAAAGCATACAAGATGCCCCAAGAAATAACAACATATTGGGGCTCAGGGTACCAGGTTTAATAAAGATTGCCATAATGTCAGGGATCCAGTCTTAGGCGGCCGGCCCATCATTTTCAGGAGTAACTCGGGCTGGGTTTTTTGCGGGAAATGCCCACCACAAGAGGGGAGCTAACTTCAAAAGGTAGGAGGCGGACTTTCTCACCCAAGACCACAGGCTGGCAGCCAGGATTATAGTGTCAATCACCCTGGTGAGGGTGATGTACACAATCCCAAACAGCTTTCCAGTATGGTCGGTTGGGAGGTTGAGTGTGGAAGCAGACATGGGTTTTGATGTCATGGGCGGCTCCATGGACAGGTTGTAAGCAGGGAGATAATTGAATTTTCCTCTGAACAACTTGGATGTTGAAAATATCCACAGGCCTTGTCAGTTGTATCTAACTGCATATTGTATGTGGGCCAGGGGATCAAGTTTGAGTATCTTTTCTGGGGTGTATTCCTTGTATTCAGACTTCAGAGGATAGTTGGTAAAGTGGACAGGTCCAAAGGATACACCAGGAGGACAGAAAACAGCGGGCAGTGGGGCAGGCGGGCCAGGAGATCTTGAACTGAATTGATAGACAGCAAATACAAAATAAGGCAATAGCTGTATGAGCCAAATTAACATAACCTTTATTCAAAAATGGCAATAAGTTTGGAGAGCAAGGTCCTTGGGTCTATATAGTACCCCCCTCCAAACTTAACATTTTCCATGGGGGGTTCATTAGGGCATTAGGAAGGCCAGGGCCAGGGGAACTGGGTGCTTGGGTCCAAAGGCGTCAAAATGACACTCGGCTTGGGAGTTCTTTCATTGGTCTGAATTTTTGACTTGGCTGCCTGATCATCTAGCTTTAGTGTTGAGGTCATGGGACCAGGTTGCGGGCCTGTGCCTCTTTCCCGGGTTGGCTCTTGATTGGTTGCTGGTGTAGACTTCAAGTTTATGAAGCTAATAGTTGCCAAATCAGTGCCTCCATTAGGCGCTGTGATTAATCCTCCATTTGGCGCAATGATTTCTTTGGATTGTCTCTTTTTACTTCATGAGTTAATACGCTCAGTGTCAGCTTGTGGGAGCTCAATCCCAGAAAAATGCAGGCAGGCAGTCCCGCAGTCCACAGGCCCGGCAGCCCAAAGGAATCCAGGTTTGGGGTTCAATCCCTTCTACCGGGCCCGGGTTTCTAGGGAGGAAGAATTGTCAATCCTGACAGGAGGACTCAACTCTTAAGAGTTGAAACAGTGAAAATTCTCCCATATATATCAAAATTCAACTAAGCAATACCACCTGAATTCTTGGCTCCTATTCCTTCTGCATTGTCAAGTGAGTATCTAGTCCTGTTTGCAAAGAACCCTTGTGTGATCAACTTCTTATGACAGTGCTGATAAATAAGATCATATTGGGTGACTCTCATATTACGTTGATTTATCAGTATCGGCTTGCAAGAGGGAATCAAATTCAACTGGCAAACAGGAGTGGCTGTAACCCATTTTTGATCAACTGTTTGATTTAAATCTGTCAAATCAGTTAATTTTGTTAACAGCTTTCCAGATTTCCAATCTTTCTTACTTGGGCAAATAATTCCCAGCATTATGGAATCTACTGTGACAGATTGAGTCAATTTTCAAAATCATTTATTTGCAAATTTCAGGCTTTTTCCTCAAATTGTTGCCTTCCTTATTTTTTGCCTTGGTTTTTCTTGATTGTTTTTCCCAATGCCTCTACTTGGAGTTTATTATTTGTGAATTTTGTTGTTGAGAATTTTTTTGTTATTGAATGTTTTCAGTATTTGCATTTTCATTCCCCATTTTATCAACACTTTTGAATTTCATCAAGACTCCACTATTACATAAAACAAGTCCCAGGGAAAGAGTTGAACCCTGTCTCCTGCAGTCTGCCAGCCTAATAGGCCAAAGGACTGGCCACCTGTGTTTTTTGGGCTCAAACCTGAGAGAGATTTGAATGAAAATCAGACTATATTAAAATCATTGCACCCTGCACTAGAAAAGAAATCAAAAGTCCAAAAAATGGTTCCAGGAACTACTATGAAGTGATAGCAAGTTGAATTAAGGAATAATTTGAAGAGTTACACTGTCCTGCCAATAAAAGCCTAGAGAAGATTGTTCACAACCCAGAATATAGGACATGCTTTGCGCTGCCACCCCCTCTCTCAACCAGGTTGGTGAACAGAAGGATCTGGTAGTTTATTCCTTAACTCCAGTCAGTAATATCTGCCTGTGCCTAATGCCACCCTGCTGCGCCCAAGATTCTGCTGCCCTGCTGCCCAAGTTTTTAATTTCCAACTCAAGGATGAAGCCTGGAAAATGTTACTTATACCTTGCCAAGTTAAAACCAATTACCATTGCAATCTTGAGTAATAAAGCTGTGATAAACCTTTGGTTCAAATATATCTATCATATATTAAACTTGTCTTTTATCACTTTCAGACAGAATCTACAGGCCCTGTTGCTCCTGTCATCACGCCAGCAGAACCTGTGGACCACACACTTGTACTTTCCTGCCCTTCTGATGCCCTGTTTGGTCCAATAAATCTTATCAAATACCCTGTAAAGCTGGCCTACTCCAAGTTCACCTTAGTGAAAATCCTCCTTGCTGACTCCATGGCAAGGTCTCATAAACCCAAAACCTCTGGCAGAGAAGACTATTGGTACATAGTACAACCCTGTCTCTTTAAGGATAAATGCAACCACATTTCTGTTTATCTGGTCCCCATGACTCCTCCTGTATCTGACTGTCCTGACTGCCTGAAAGATCTGAGAGTCACTAACTATACCACATCCACCTAACTCTTTAGCATAATGTACACTACACTGACAGGGTTGATGGGCTCCATGGTCCCAACTAGTGGCCCCTGGTGTCAGGAATGTCAATTTTTCTCTTTTAAAAACCCTGATCACAACTGTCTGCAAGCCACCAGCCCTGAAAACTAGGAAACCAGCTACCTGCATTTTTTTGTAATTGAAACCTCTAAAGCCTGGGCTGTAAATGCCTTTCAGGATGAAGACACTAACAAAGACTTGTAAAACATGGAATCCAGTAAAGTACAAAATAAATTGCTTAATAGAGGCAAATGAATTTCTACCATTAGCTTAATGAGCTTTAGGGCTACCTTGGTGGCCAATCAAGACCCTTGACCTGATAAAAATGTGGACCTAAAAGCCACTCCCAATATTATTGTACAAGAGCATAAGGGTAGAACTACCCTTAATAATAATCCATTCAATGAATGTCCCCTTCAACAGTGCCCTTTTGCCATCCCAAAACCCAGGAGTTCTGCCCACTTGAATTCAAATTTCCAAATCTTATAATGAATTCCTTGTAGTAGATGTAAAGTCTATCAGTGGGGTTGTGATGGTCCACATATGAGCAGTTTTGCAGGAGAGGGTTTATTTGGCTTCAAATAAAGACAATATGCTGAATATTCATAGTGTGTTATTGTTTTGTTGCTGGTAGAGGCCTAGTAGGGAATAATGGCTACTAAGGAATTTAAGGCCTGACTAGTAAGTGGAAAAGACTACTAGAGGCAAAAGTTGTCCCACTGAGCAGAAGATATTGGCTGCTGTGGGCTAGAGGTCTTCACCCAGCAGGGAACTGTGGCTGCTAGGGGTGAGGAATGAGATAACTCAGCAGGGAACTTTAGCTGCTTGGGGTGGGGTAGTGATTCGGCCTGATGGGTAGCATGTGTTACTCAGGCTGGATGTTGTTTAGACCCTTGCGGGTAACACAGGCTGCCAGAATAGGATAGTATGCCAGCATGGTAGGCAATGTGTCTACCAGGGCTGTGAGCTTTTGTACTTCTGGCGGGTAACGTGGGCTTCCAGAGAGGATTGGAGTTTTGAGAGCTCTATGTACCCTGATATGCTTATAGGAGGTCTGTGAGAAAGTACTCTACCTAAAAGACTGGTAGGGTGTCCTTGTTTATGTCACTATGAGAGCTTTGAGGAAAACCCAAAGTGGGCATTGGAGGGCATAGATATGCTCAGGGGTGTCACCAAGGTGGTTGCTCAGGGAAGCGGCTGCAAAACTTGGTGTGATCAGGCCTCTGGGAAGTAACTCTGATTAATTTGCAGCTGAAAGCTCATACTTAATCACCTGGTTGAGTAAATACAACTGCATAGACTTGAATGATCTATGGTTGGATGGCCTAAGTGGATTGCCACTTGCAAGGGCCCAGTTAAACGCCAGTTCAATGTAGACTCATGCCTGGGTCTAAAGGTTCTGGTAATGGGGACTGAGATTGAGAACCAAAGCGGTTCATAGTGAAGGATCATCAGTGAAGACCAGTAAGATGGACTGTATGATCACAGTGAAGACTAGTTGAGGGACTGTTGAATCATGTGGAAGTAAAGGACTAGCTGATCATGAGGCAGGAATGATTAGTTGGAAGATCATGGTGCAGGAGTATCTGAAGGACTGGTTTAAGCTGTTTGGTGACTGAAATGAGTTGCTTGAAGACTGGAATAAGCTGTTTGATGATTGAGAAGGACTGATTGCTGGCTAGACTGAAGAACTAGAAGATTTGGTTGAAGAACTGGCTGAAGAACCAGAATATGATGAATGTTGGTTTTGTCTTTTAAAAAAAGAGAACATCATAAGAAAGAAGCAGTGAAATAATGTTTTTATACTTTCAATAATATAATATAAAGAAATAAATAATTATCATATTATTTAAATGAGAAAAGAAAAGAAAATACTTACAGTGTTTGAACTGTATTTTCATTAAGATTTAATTGAGTGGGAAGAAGCTGGAAGGAGGCCAGAAACAGAACAGAGAAACTGTGAAAGCAAATAAGCAAATTTTGCCAAAAACAACTAGAAAAAGCTAAAGGCAAGCAAAGGGCGAGTTTGAAACTGTGAAATATTGAAGAAAATGCAGGAAAACTCAGAGAAACGTTGAATAATCAGCAACAGTGGCAAAATCAACTATAGGGATGTAAAAGTGAGAATTCAAAAGTGATAATCTAAAAGTGGCCATGTCAACACTTTTTAAATTTTCAAAATGGCTTTTTATAATAAAGTAATTACTTTTTCTTGACTTTTTTAGTTGAGAGAATGAATAAAAAGATTTTATATGACCATAATAAATTTCAATTTCAGATGAGCTGTTTTAATTTAATTTTAAAATTGTCAACTTGGCCACTTTTAGATTATCACTTTTGAATTCTCACTTTTACATCCCTACAGACAATTTTGCCACTGTTGCTGTTTTAAGGGCTTTAACCCTTCAGTTAAAGCCTAAAAATGAAGTGCAGAGGCAGAAAATCCTGGGCTTTCATTGGCTGAAGTAAGTAAAAAGGTTTAATATATTATAGAGAGAAACTGGATAGTTTAAGCTTTGGAAAACCAGAGTTCATAGGAAGATTTTTGGACTGAAACAATGAGTTATAAAAGGGGAAACTATCTGAGGCTTAACAGGGACTGGATTAAGTGGGTTACAAAGGCCACAAGGACTACAGAAGGAGCTGAAGATCAATATAAAGGTGCAGAAGCCCAAGACTAAGGATCTGGAGCTGCGAATAAGAAACTGGAGCTGGAGTAAAGCGCAGGAGCCCAAGACCAAGAAGCAGGAGTCCAAGACCAAGTTCAAGGAGTCCAAGAGATTGTTAGAGGACTCCAAGTTTTGGCAAGCCCATATTATATCCCACACCCAGACCAATATATCAGAAGGCTTCTAAGGAGATCTTCCTTCTGAAAGTGAATAAAAGCCTATTTCAACCCCTGCCCAAATTTCCCAGTGATAAAAATACAAGCCCTATGAGTGAGTTAACCCCATATCTTTTACCCTATTCAAGGGTAGGAGGATACCTATTTTCAAAGTTGTAGAAGATTTTCCACCAGTAAGTCTTCCCAGAAGGAGTGGGAGAGATTAACTAGGCATCTTGAGATGACAGATAGGGGGAGAGAGTTCATAGGAAATGAGTTTACTAGGTTGTTGAAGGACTAGTACAGGCCCACAGAGGGGTTGGCGCCAGCTGAAGTACAGATACATGGTGGGAATGCCCGCCTAGTGATTGAAAAAGTACTGAAAGAGTGTGCAGTCATGCAGGCTAGGTAAAAACTTCTAGAAGGCCACCTCCCACTACTAAAAAATGACAACTGCTCCAAGCTGGTCCCTGTCTATGACCCAGGACACACTTTGGGGACTGGTGACCAGGAACCCCACAGGGATACTATATAAACCCGTGGATCATGTGCTAGACTTTATTGCCATTATTAAGTAAAGGGTTTAGATGTTGGTTTCCCCAAATATTGCCATATTTTATCCTATTGATCTGCCACTTAACTTAAAAATTGTCTGATCCTGCCACCCTGCCAGCTACTTATTGTCTACCAGGTGCTCCTTTTGGTCCCGTCCACTTTTCAGAATACCACTTGAAGCCTGAATATAAGGATTCCACCTCTGACAAGATATTAGGACATGATCTCTTGGCCCAGTCTAAAGAGCTGACCTGATATAACAGAAAGAGCACTTAGTATATTACTGAACCCAGACTGTTTAAGGATAAATACAACTTCTTTCCTGCCTACCAACTAGACATAGAGTTGCCCATCAACCCCAAACTAATAACTAGTCTGCCACCAAGCTCCCCCTGGACCACACCAACAGCTATTTAGGATAGTGTATATCACCCTCACTGGGTTGATTGACACTATAATCCTGGCTGTCAGCCCATGGTCCTGGTTGGGCAAATCTATCCCATATCTAATTAAGTTAACACTAATATTATGGTAGGCTTTGCTCACTCAGCCTGCTCAATACTAGAAAATGATGAGCTGCCCACCCACAGTTGGTTCCCTGACACCTGGTCCTTGTTGGGCCATTCCTTTTAATAAATTATTACGTTAGCGCCAATAACGTGGTGGGCACTCCACACTGGCCTGGTGTTCCTGCCACCTGCATCTGCAACTGCCCTATCTCACACCTGGCTCCCTGACTGTATTTCAATGCTGTCATTCAGGTGAGATTAGGACATTTGCAGGGCTATGCCAAGAAAATGCAACCCTCTGGATTCAATGTAAACAAAAAATTTTCTCACAAGTTGGCTACCCCAAGAGATCTGGGCAAGAAAAATTCCCTCTGAGTTACAGGGATAGCTTCTTGATTTTTAAGTGAATATTTAGAGAACAACTCTACATAGAGTGTAAGGTCTAACCCAAAACATGCAACCTTATAAATTATTGCTGAAGTGCATTAGGATTTAGCTTTAGAAAATCCAAAAATTTTAAAAAGCCTGTAAAATATTTTGTTAAACTTGCTAGGATTTTAAATTTTTAACAAAATGAGCCATTGTATTTACTGACTCTAAGCAAAAATTATAAAATAATGTATTTGATAGAGATTTATTTGCAACCAGAGGAAAATGAATGTGGGGAGGTTTTTCATGAGCATATCTAGACATAAGGATGTAAAAATCTACTTCATTAAAAATGGGCAACAACAAGCCAAATTCTTGTTGCCAGACTAAATACATTCTAAAATTTAGCTAAAAACCAATAGAAAAATCTTTGCTAATTCAAATAAGATTTATTTGCCAAAAAGTAAAAATTTGGAAGATTTAAGGAAGATTCAAAAGGGTTGAAGTAAATTTGATGTCTCAACATGCACAATTACTCTCTCCCAGAAATTTTTTTAAGAAACATCCCAACTATTGGATAATTGGTGACACTCTTATCAAGTGCTCATGCTATATGGAGATCAAACATTTTGAGTCCTAAGTAGATCATTACCTGGACAAGCCCTATGACTGCCATGACTTACATGGATAGTATGTGGCTTTGCATGTTACTATATAATCATCTATATTCATAAAAAATAAAGTATCATTTTCTTCTCAATTTCCCCCTTTATTTTGTTTATTATACTTTCCAAAAATATACACTTGGCACTAAAGAATCACCAGGAGTGGGGAAAATCTTGATTGGCTACTAGATAAAAATTTATCAGTTTTTTTCTTATTTATAAAATAAGCGTAATCAGCCTTCATTTATCACTTGAATTGTTGTATAATTGATAGACCTGAAGCATTTGTCAAACGACTTTATGGTAAAAAATTGCATTTAAATGGGCTAAGTTTTTTATTAGGTTCCTATCAAGAACTTTGTTTAGGAACTAGGTAGAAAATCAAACCTAAAGTAGTACAGTAGTTTTCAAACCTGTTGAGATAAACATATATTATTCAGTTTAGAACGCATGAACTCGTCTAAAAACTAAATCAAAGTGGATCCAAATCTATTGTAATTTAATATAAATTCCTTGATTTTTGATTTCGTTTTTAGACTGGGTTCATGCATACTAAACTGAATAAGATATGTTTATCTCAACAGATTTGAAAACTACTGTATTACACTGCTCCAAAGTTCTTAGAATGGATGGCTTTAAAACTGATGTCGTAGGAGTTAATATAAATTGGCCGAAGGAAACTCCGACTGGAACTGCTGATCATCGCTATTTATTGCTGCTGGAGTAGAAAGTCAAAACTAAGAACCATACTTGCGTAGTCTGACACTTTACATAACCCCAGTTAAAGCAAAAAAGTAAGCACGTTATAACAAATTTTCAAGCTTCTTTAACCGGAATATGTACAATTTTTACATATCATATCTCATAATATTGACATGATGCACTGAATTCGTGGTTTCTTTTAATCTATACTGTTGCACCCCATAACAAGCTCTTTCGAAAGAATGGAACGTCAGCTTTTATCCCATCGTTATGATATTATTTATGCTTCTATATATTTTAATTTTTCGAATGCATAGAATTTCATTTTTTTTCAGCTTCCTCATCTCTAAACGCTCTTATTTTGCAGTAGTCATGCCTTCTTGCAGTCAAGTTAGGGAGGAGTTAGTTCAGTGTATGCAGAAATCTCCGTGCATGGAGAAGTACGGGTACCCGATTAAGAAGTGTTTTGAGAAGGAATATCAGATCTATGTGCCTGAGGAGTGCCAAGCAATTAGAAAGGCATATTCCTCTTGTAAAAGAACACTGGTAAGAAATTCAAAACTGTTGTCCATAGTCTAATTGCGGATAGATCAACATGCGTTACCGCTTTCGAGGCGTGACATCTTCCAACTCGGAATAGCTTTTAAATATGCTTTAATGTAGTTACGATTATATTGGAAACTCTATACGTGTGCTTCAAACGAGGCCATTCAAACCATATTTTTTTGCTTAGCAACTGTATAATTAAACTTTCTCGCATTGTTTTGTGTACCACTTTCCGTGAACTAGTTTTCGACAGCCTAAGTTCAATTCTTTATTTTGGTTGATTACTGTTGGACAATTGATTTCATCCCGGCGCTTAATATCCGAACTAAAAAGTTATAGGGCTTTCTGTAGCAAGACAATTGCTCGGTTATCTATCTTGACAGATTTAATTTTTCTTTAGATTTACTAATTTCGCGGTTGCAAAAAGCAACTTTTCCTAACACTTACCTTAACGAAAATTAATTTAAAAAAACCAGCTCAAACTTCCAAACCGACAATCACTTTCAAAACTTTAACTTTGTTAACCCTTAAATTCACAAATCTAAAATCAGCACCAATTTTATATATATCATGCCAAAAGTATTGGCACAAAGCATATGTTTTATAAAGTCTAAAATGTTTAAGCATTCAGACCCGCAGTTTATGTTATTTGATATCCTTTGAGATGAAAAGCATTCAATCCTTGTGACTGTTTTAAAAGCTATAAAATGAAATCTTGTAACTCGTAGCGGCTCTTCTTAGTTGCAGAAATAAACAAGATTCGATTTTAAAGAATTGAACCTCCCTAAGCATCAATTTGTTTAATAATGCAAATCATTAAGTGCTGAACTAGTTTCAATCATCTCATTGCGGCAGCTTATTGGTACAGTAGTTTTAAAACTTGTTGAGATAAACAAAAATAACCTAGATCAAGACAAAATCAGTTCCGTCCAAAATAAATTTCAACAATTTTAATAGAAATAGGAGCTCATTCCATGGAAAGTGTGCGCTAATTAGCAAAAATGTCCATTCATACGACGACCTACTCAAATTTGGGGCAAATGTATAATGATTCAACAACGAGTGTACCAAACACTTGAACGCATGAGCTTCAGTCACATCAAATCTACTATATTTACTATTTCTTTGAGAATGAAATGAACTCCGTCACTAAAGTGAAAAACTTGATCCCACAGCAAATCCACATAGCAACTGAA
Organism: Entomophthora muscae; assembly: GCA_014839935.2. Taxonomy (NCBI): domain Eukaryota; kingdom Fungi; phylum Entomophthoromycota; class Entomophthoromycetes; order Entomophthorales; family Entomophthoraceae; genus Entomophthora; species Entomophthora muscae. The sequence goes on from QTSX02002213.1 coordinate 119,488, forward strand.
ACAGAAAACAAAGTTATCAAATATCAAAACAAATCAGTGAAAGTATAATACTGGTACCAGTACATCCTGATTAAGATATACTATCTAGAACATAAAATGGAAATGTAATATCATGGGTATCTGTTTTTGGGTAAAAATTATCAAATAAATCAAACATATCAATACATAAAGCTAAAAGTGCACCTATACAACCAAAAATAACAAGTAGATAAAATAAATAACCTAGTGTAAAATTGATGATAGGGGCTACAAGCTTTGAGGATACTATATATAGGAAAATGATAATTAAATTGAATAAATCATATAGTTACTCTTATTTAATTCAACTTTTTTATTTTTATTTTGTAACAAAATAAATCCATCCCAGCAACAAAGTAACAGAGCTAACAAAGTATGTTGCAGACAAGGATGCCCTCATGGGTCAAAGAACAGAGTAGCTGTTGTCCAAGAGGCAGAATATGGGAGTAGCTCTGAGCCGGGAAGTGAAACCAAAGCCACACAGATGCAGCAACAAACCCAGGGCACCCAGATTGATAGAACATGTAGTATTAACCACATAGTTCCCAAGCTGTCCAAGAAGAACACCAAGGTCACAACCACCAGAACAGTGAACACCACCACCACTGAGAGAGTGTCCTTAGTATATAACCATGTGTACTGCCAAAATGGTGTTCTCACTAGTCTTATAGAGAGTGCAAAGCCTGGTATGGATATCACTTACAACCTCTATGTGATTGATGGTGAAGGGGAAGACAACAATGAGGAGCCACAGTATTATCAAGCTGTGATGTGGTAGCAGGTGCTCAAAAAGGTCACTGTATTTTAAAGCCAAGTGCCTTTGCTGTGTGTCTTGGAAGAACTCAATAAGTTGTTGTCTACCTTCAAAACACCCCAAACATACAGTGATTTCAAACTCCACCTGTGAGACCCTTATCAGGCTCATCAAGGAAACTCAGGACTACAAGAAGGTTGTGGCTATTGTTGGTATTTTGGCAAAATCCGCTCATCAGCTGTTTAGTACGTTCCTGAAACCTGGTACTGCTCTCCTTGCAGAAAAATCCCAGTGTGCATCAACCATTCTAGATACAGAGCACATCTGGCCAATAAAACAATGGATGTCCCAAAGCTGATATATCGACCTGGAAAATATACAGGTCATGATCAAATATTTTTTGGCATCAAGGCATCAGTTTCATTTTACTATTTCATGGTACACAGTCTACAATTATTGCAGAGAAACTCAGGGTATCCCCGTACAATTGAAAAAGCACAATGGACCTCAAGAACTGCCATAAATATGCCAAAGTGTATATCACACTTAAGGACAAAACATGGTAAAATTTCACTAAATTGATTGGTTGTCCTTTATACCATCCATGCACAATGTATAAACAATGTGGCCAGGGGTGCCAAGGATGATGTATCCCAACATGTGTCTGTTTGTGATGTGGTCTACTCTATAGTATCCTTCTTAGTCCCCTTGACATTAAGTTGTACCAAACAGTCAAGGGTTCCCATAATAGCAGGGCTGTCAGAGAGCCAGCCTTCAGCAGGTTTCAGGGAACTTGTGGGCAGACAGCCCAAAGGCTCAGAGGGAAGGTCCCACCACAGGATGAGGGCCAACTTTAAAATTAGGGGAACAATTTTCTAAGCAAGACCCAAGGCCCATTGGCAAGCACCATGAAATCAACTAATCCAGCGAGGTTTATATAGAGGACACCAAATAACTGGGCAGAAGTTGACAAATGCAACCATGGTTCCTTGCGGGCGGTTGGACAACCAGGTCACAAGAGGAGTCATAGCCACCAGATAGGTGGGCAGGTAGTTATATTTGTCCCAGAATAGTAATGGTTGCTTGATATGTGTCAAGATTTTGTGATCTTGAGGAATTGTCTTTATTAATGGTCATTGGATGGGGGTTGTTGATAGTGATTATATGGCAACAATCTATAGCTACCAATCAGGTCTTAGAGTATGGCTACAGCCTGGCAGAGTGTTGTCTGGCCGTAGGAGAAAATACACAGGGTCTGTAAGTAGACTGTGGCGCGTTCTACTTGGATACTTCTGACTACTAGGCATCAGCTAGTAGTGATACAACAATAGAGATCTTCAATCTCTATCTTCAATGGTGAATATTCTGCTCAATCTCTAATCAGGAGAGCAACTTATATAGGGTGGATAAGCCCTCTTGCCAGATTGTAATCCGACGCTTTCAACTCTTACTAGTCAGTCTATCTGTTCCCTAGACTGCTAGTTTCAGCCCCCAGAGTTAGGCAGCCATACCAGTCTGGCATATGACTTCAATAGATTGCCGGACCTCAGTGTATCTTATTAGTATAATGGTGGCATCTTGTTGGCAGTTTATGAATATGCAAGTTTAGTTACCCTGTCAACTGGGTTTTTGCATCATACAGTGTTCTTCTGAACGACCTTGTATATTAATCATAGATTTTGATGTGTCTTCAAGCGCAAATGTTTGGCAGTAGTCATCTTGCATTATTATTCAGGAACACTCTGTCTTATTGGCTGAGGAGCGTTCTGTGATTATAGTCATGAATCATCAAGCCTGTTTACTCAGGGTCAGTCCAATAAGGAGACCATTATCGGATCATGATCAATCTTTGGAGTGATAATAAGAGCACTGATTACCCAAGGCCAGGAACGAGATCAGCTGATACTTCTTTAAGTTATCCAGCTTCATGACAATTGGTTGTCTTAGCCAATCAGTCAGGGGAATAATGTTAAAGTCTACCATATTATTCTGGAGTTCTGACAATATGCCAGGTGCCTTTATGCCCAATGAGTTCAGGTTCTCTGGCTCTGGCTTCAGGGCCGTAGATTAGAATTTCTTCCAAGGTGAACTCTGAATAGGCAGGGTTGGGGGTACTCTGTAAAATGTACCTGGCTATAGAGTGCTCCTGGTGGACAATATAACTTGGGCAGCTTGTCTGCAGTCTTTTGGGTTTGGTTGGTGAAAGGGGAAGAGCTGGAGAAATCAACCTACAGATGAAAAGTGCCAAAATCAGGTATGTAATGATCTGAGAGAGCCAGAGGCTCATGCCACTTTATTGTGAAAATGGCAATGAGCAAGTTTCTGGCGGCCCCAGAGTATAAGCATGCCCATCTGCCATGGGAAGACTTTTACAGAATCCTTTGGGCTGGGTGGTAGCATTTACCAGGGTTTGGAAAGCATTGGCAGTGTCTGGAATTGTCTACTCATCATTGGCTGGGTTTTGATGGAGAATCTCAATTACTCTCTTTGAGGCACAGGATTTTTCATCAACTGGCGGCACTTTTTCTTGAGATAATCCATGCACCACTCTATTATTGGAGGGCCTGTTGATCAAAGGAGTACTATTCAAGTTGGCGCCTTCATTAGCTAGGGGGACTTGTGATGGGGCAAGGATTGATCATGGGTTGCGCCTCATAGGTTGGTTTTAGAGGCTTCACCAAAGTCAAATCTTTCCTTAACTTAAGCCCCAAAAATGTAGGCTGGCGGCCCACAGGTGGACTTGGCCAGGGGGTGAACCCAGTTCAAACCTTGAGGTTGGCAGGAGAGGAAAACTTGCATTCCTGACATTGCCTCCCTGCACAGCCCAATATCATGCTGCCCAATGGAGCTAACAGGCCTTGCGCTGGTGAGCCTGAGGTGCTTCTAAACCAACCAGGGAAGCACAATGAAGGCCCACCATTGTGGGGAACCTTGATTATCTTACACATTTAGATTCCAGTGGACCAGGGGGAGCTTATAGAATGGGTTGTTGCATGGACATACACCTTCTGGAGTACAATATTCTTAGCACCCTGGGCAGCCCCCACTCATAATGAGTGGGGGCACAGAAGACAGCTTATTGATGTAACTGAGCGTTATCCTGCCTTTGCCCTGAGGGGCTGTATACGCTTCAGTGTACCTACAGCAGGCTGCAGTGGTCATCTGGATATCTTTTAGGTGGAGATACCCCCAAGTCCCTTCCAGGAAGTCTTGATCCTCTGACCTCACAATTATGATATGAAATTGGGCCTCAACAAAAATGTGTACTGGCCATAGCTGGTATATTCATCAGCTAACAGTGGCCGTTTCAGGTGATCTGTTGCTTGATTGCCCAGATACACTCCCGGTTCTGGATGGTTGACTTGTGCCAGGGGGTTGCCATAAGGGAAACCTGGCAAGGGTTCAGATATCTGCTATACAGCTATGAGCAGATTTCATTAGCACACTGGCAGCTACCATGGGCTTCCTGTAGCTGGGGGTAGTTGTGCTCAGCTTGGTTTGGGTCCTCTGCTTGGTTTCTGTGATATTTGTTGGCTTGGGGTTTTTAGGGATAGGCAACAGCTCATCAGGTTCTGCCAAGGCACGCGGTATAGGCACCTGGATGTAGGATGCAGTGATCTTTTTGAGCACCTGTTGCTCCTTCATAGTTTGATAGTGCTGTGGTTTTTCATTGTTGTCTTGTCCTTCACCCTTTCTCACATAAGCCTCACAAAGGGTATCTGGGATGGGGTTCATCTTCTCTATAAGTATGGCAGAAATACAATCTTGGCAATACAGAGTGGGGTACACCAGGGACACTATATCAATAGTGTTGCTGTTTGCTGTTCTAGAAGTAGAAGCTTTGGTGGCCTACTGGAACAGTATGTTTGCTCTGGGGTTGGTACTGCCATCTCTGCTGGTCTAGGGGCCCAGAGTTTGCCCTTATATCTGAGTAGCTTTGGGTTAGCTCCCTGACTCAGAGCTACCCCTTCTGCCTTCTGGAAAGCAGCCCCTCTGTTTTTGAACAATGAAGATGTCCTTGCCTGTGGCTTACCCTATTGGTTCTGAAAACAAAGGCAAATTGAGCTAATTTAACTGTATAGTTTAATTGATGTGGCTTGTATTTCCATGTATATAGTAACCCCAGAGCTTATTGCCCCTGCCATCTATTTCCCAGCAGGCTGTAATGTTTGTTTGTTTTTGGTTGTAGATGTGTACTTTTAGCAGTATATAGGATATATTTGATCATTTTCACCCAGCAACAGAATCTGGAATACTATCTATACGCTTTGTGTTCTTTGCTGCATACCTTGATCAGGATGCACCAGTACCAGGATGAGGAACTCACTATTCTGCTTGGCCACTTTATATCTCTGCCGCTTGTTTCAGTTGATATAGGATCTATTGTGGGATTGAGGGTTTCACTTGGGTACACAAGTTTGTTTTGTTCCAGATACATTGATAACCATAGGATGTCTGTGATGGGGCTGAGATGATTTTTTGTGTATGATCAGCTAGGTTATTGGGTTTCAAAATGGTTTTTAGTATGTATTGTGGCAACTGTGGTAAGTTTGAATCCCTGGTGATCAACTCCCTGGTGCTTGACAATATAGTAAAGTGAGAATTCAGCTTTTTCCCTGATTGACAACTGGAAATTGACACTTTTTTAATTAACAGATCTTGATGTACTGAAAACTCTTAATATAAAAAATTAATTCTTACAGCTATGGTATACTAAAGTGACTCCAGAGAGCTAATAAATTTAATAAAAAGGCTATCTTAACTAATGTGAATAAGGAGAAATAAACAACTATTTCTCATTTTACTATGTAATTTACACTCTTCATTATAAAAATATTTTTGAATACCATAAAAAATAAAATCCCAATGAACCAATAATAACCATAAACACAACAATAGAAGTTATGCAAAATATAAAGAAATATTAATATTTTTTTATATAGTTCATATAAGGATAAATGTGAATATATTATGTTTTACTAGTAAATTAACAAAAATTTAGATATTTCACTTACTTTCAACTATAAATATTCATCTCAAACTTACCATGTATACATGAAATAATCACTGCTATCTAATTAAATCAAAAAACTTAAAAATTAAAGCTAAAAACTGGATGATCAAAACTAAAAAGTAAAAATTAAAGCTAAAAAGTTAAAAGTTAAAAGTAAAAATCATATAACCGAGCAAGCAAGAAATTTTACTCTTCATCCTTCTTTCCCCTTTTCATTTTAGCCCCTTCCAGGAGGGCAGTGCCAATAAGCTCAAGCTGCTGCTTAAGATCAGAGGCCATATACTTGTGCTTGGCTGCACCCTGGATGGCCTTGGTGAAGAGGGTGGAGCAAGTTGTAGGCTTGGTGGGGGGGACGCGGTTGGCGAGATCTCTGAGCTTGGAGATGGGTCTTCTCTTGCTCATGCTGCAGGAGAGAGAAGAAATTATTGGACTTTGGATGAAGCCCAAAGTTGGCCTTAAGATGCTTGTGATAAGCCTCTAGTGCTGAAGTGGTCTTGAGCTCCCTGTTGATGGCTGCCCGGTAAACATTCCAACTGGCCTTGGCGCAGGCCTTGCCTTGCCTCTGCATGACGACCTTCCCAATCCACTGGGGCTTGAAGTACTCAAGGAAAGGCTTGAGACTCCAAGTGTTTTAGTATGTAAGGATCCTTTGAGAGAACCTCAAACCCCTGCACAGTGTGCTCTGGCTTTAAAAAAGCCAAGGCACTAAATTGTGCAAGCACAAATTTGCAGGTGTCTAAGGTGTCCCTCTGGCTCAACCTACTAAGCTTGGCATGAGTCTGCACATTCCAAGCAACTTCTTGGCGGAAGTGGAAGTGGCACCCCTGCACCTCCTTGCTGAACAGCTGCTCAAATGCATTGAACTGAGCAGGCTCAAAGTCCATGATGCAAATGTGAGGCCCAAGAGCTCTCACCCTTACCTTTTCCTCCAAGTCCAGGGTGGCCTGGTCCTTGTCAGCGGCAGAAGGGTTGGTGCAGGTGTAGGGGGTCTTCTTAGCATTGTTGTTATTGTCAGGAAGGAGGGAAAGTGTTTGGCAGAGGATGGTAAAACACATGGGTTTAAATGGCCTTGGTGGCCCCAGGAAGAAGGAAGAACGCAATTAGAATCACCTAGATGTCAATATGGGCATGGATCATCCAGAGCTGTTTGAACATCTGGGGCCAAATGGCAAAGGTACCATCAACTAGCCAGGTTGAAGCCCTTTTTAACTCTGACAGGTTCTACTGAGTGGCATAGCAGATTATGCGGTCATTGCTGCTGGGCCCATCATCATGAAGGAGGAAGCGCTCCCTACTTGGAAGCTGCTTGAGCTTGTGGGTGAGCGTAAGATCAGAGAGGACATTGGAAGCCTTGGGAGGAGGGAGATTGGCAGCAATTCTCTTGTTGCTGATGAACTTAACAAGTTGCTCCTGGGTGGGCACCAACATAAGATTGTTGGGCTGTAGGTGTTGAAGGGCCTTGATGGCCAGATTTGAAGCGTGGAGGTTGGCAGAGGTGGGGATCACTTGGAAAAGGTACCACTTCAGCATACAAGTGATTAGGTGATTGGGGGGAATCACAGGTGTGCTACCCCTTCTCAGCATTAACCTGCTCCCAACCCTTGGTGTTCAGCCGGGCCCTGCAAGTCTTATCCTCAAATGACAAAGTGCTTGCTCTTGGTTTGGCATGCTTTTGATTATTACAAGTTGAAAATGTAATTATCTAGCAACGTAGCCAGGGCCGCCCTTTACTGATATGATGGGGAAAAACAGGGGAAGCGCTTGGGGACTTTGAACTCTCTGTCCACATTGCAGATATTGTGGATGGCCAGTGGATCCCAAGTCCATGTGACCAGAAGCTTTGAACTTCTTGGAATATTCCTCAGGCTCATCCTGGGGGTCAGATGAGGAAGGGGGAAGAGCCATCAGGAGGAGGAGGGGAAGGGTTCTTTGAGGCCTGCTTGGAAGCCTCCTTTTTTACCAGAAGAAGAGGTGGGCTCCTTGACAGACTTTGACTTCTTGGTATGGCGCTCCTTGGTAGGTTTGGAGTCAGCCTCTGGCTTGTAAAAAGAGTGATCAGTGAGGGAGTCATCACTTTTATTTGAGGAATTGGGGGGAAGTTGAAGATGAGGGCGGAGGGGTGAGGAGTGGGAAGAGATGGGATGGGGGGAGATGCAGTTGGAGACTTTGCCTTTGCAGGCTTCTTGACACGCTTGGGAGTGAAGGCAGATTATTTTGGACCCCTTTGAGGCTTGGCGCTTGGTAGACTTGTTGGATTTCTTAGATGATCTTGGCTAAAGAAAAGTTTAGTTTTATAAATAAAACAGTATGAGAAGATATTCAACACAGAGAGGTAAAGCAAAGTAAAAAGTTAAATGAAAAGTATGCAAATAAAGATTCATTTATCAAGAAAAAAACATAACAAAGTAAATAGAAGCAAAATAGAAACTCAAAGTATAGATATAAAGGTTAAAACATAGAAAATAAGTGGATTTATGATAAATCATCAAAAATGTTAGATTCAGCATAACATCTTAGTGCTAAATCAATGTAAAAGTATAATTAAAAATCAAAAAATGTATATAAAAATTATATGGAGAGTAGAAGGAAGAGTAGTAGATTATAATCGCAAAAAAATTATTATGTGGAATTTTTTTATTGGGAGTTGAAAATTCAAAACATAGTAAAGTGTCAAGTTTGACACTGTCAATCAGCCAGGAAAAGCTGAATTCTCACTGTTGAGTATGCCAGAGTCAAGCAGAAAAATCAAATTTACTATGTTTTTTACATATAAAACTTGCTTGAATTTAAAACAAGTTTGAAAGTTAACCCAAAAGCAAGGCAGTTTCATATGATCAAAAATAAAAAAACACAACATAAGTTAAAAAAGTCAAATGAGTAGGAAGGTGTTTATTAGTGATTAATTTATGCTGTGAGGAGCTGGGAGTGACTTATTTACCATAGTGTTGGTTAAAACGTTAAGAAGCTCTCTGTACTAATCCCCAAGTTAAAGTGTTGAATGGATGAGTGTTGAGTGGCGCTTGTAGTGTGTCACATATTAATTTAGCCTTAATTCCAAGCCTTTGATTAGTTAAATCCAAAACCAATCAGGTGGCGAGTGGATAGAGTCAAACAGAGGGGGAGTCAAGTTTCCATTTTTTATAAAGTACATATGAAATCTCTTAATAAATTGGGCTTAATTTATGTGGACACCACTTAATTCACAAACCCGGAAATGACATAATGTAAAACAAGTGGTATATTTGATTGATGTCTATACCACTAAATCCAGTATAGTGGTGCTTGGGAGCCTAATTGACGACTATGGACACTAATAATAAAAATATAATAGTAAATAACAAATTTTATCTAAGCGCATATGTATTTTATTAATAAAATTAAAATTTGGCTTAAAAAGTGTCGACTTAACACAGGGGTTTTTTCATTTTTATTAGTAAATTTACTTATAAATTGCCCCTTAAACTGGTATTTTAGCTAACCAAATTATTAAACAGAGTTGAATTCAAGTGAATTTAAACTCAGTTTTTGGTTTTGAACCCCTAAATCACTAGTAAAAATTAGCTTAAAATCAGTTAAGCCGAAAATACTAATCAATTCACATATGCGGCACTCGACTCCCTGGTACTTGACAAAGTATTGAGTATCAGGGAGTCGAACTTACCACAGTTGCCTGCATCGTATATTGTGCGTCTGGATATTTTTGCCCATTCTGGTGATTTTTTTTACGTGAACCGAGCTGGATTAACTATGAAGGTTGGAATTTTGTATGTGACTGAACACTTTTCGTTTATCTCCGCAGGCTGTTAAACTTGAAAATGTCTTTTGCCAGCCCCGTCCAGGTTTTCATGCTGGGGCCTTCGCTGCAATCTCAACTTTTTAATTTCAGGCAAGGTTAGTATTGCATTGTGGTCTGTCTCTTTGCGATGTAGCTTGTTGGTTTTTAGATTTTTCATTTTGATTCCATTTTCCAACTTGTTTAGATGTTGAAATAAACACAAAGGAAATAGACAAGGCTTCTGAAATGTATTGTGGGATTCGAAGAATCATGGGTGATGAAACTGATTGAAGAAATATAAACACTTGTGACAATGCAACTACATTTTAATCTAGAACCCAATTCTATTGGTTAAACATATCATTGTTGAGCTTGGGTTATTGGATGCCAGTTTTCTGGAGCCCCAATCTCTATGCCTATGTGGATTGAAATAAGTTTTTATTGGCTCACTGAAAGAATTTTTACCTTTTAGATAAACGCAGCTATAAATATCAAATCAAACATGGCTTTGAAATGCTCTTTCGGATGTCCCTGTTAAACGAGCAACTAATGATAAATCAACACTTGCGGACAAACCCAAATCAATCCAGATTTAACATGTTTGATAAACCACAAGCCAATCAGGAATCCTTCACATGACACACTTTAAATACCAAACTTCAAAATAAGTAAATGCATGAAGCTACTGAACCATTTGTCGTATCGCAGATTAACATTCCCCACCCCTCATATCGCAAAACTATTCCATATTACAACTTCTAAAATCACACCTCTTCATCGCGACAATCGATTAGTCGTCACCAACAGCAGCCTTGATTCCGCCTTTACATCCGCCAAGGGCCACATCTACATATCCAAGAAGCTATTAGACCTCGCCACCCCCTTGGAACTGAACTGCTTCATCCTCACACTCCAATTTATACACCTGCAGTTCAATCGACCTTGGCTCATCCATGCCCTAAATTCCCAACTCGAAACATTCCTTGTTACCCTCTGCAACCACCATCCCAAGGAATTCCCCTGCGCAATATCCGAAACATATGCCAGCCAAGGAGCTGCTGGAACCCTGCTTCACTACTTCAACCAGAACCACTACTCAGAAAACCCCACAAACTCATACAGGCCCAAGGCCGAGGAGATGTTTGACACCATCCAAGCAACCTTGTGCACTTCCCACCCCCTAAAAGGATCATCTCCATTCCTATACACTGCAATAAAAAAATCCATTTCTCTAAACAGTTCCTATCACCGACCCAGATCAGCAATTTCAACCATTCCCTCACACGCCATATCAATTCTCACATATCGATCACTGATAAGTATCCCTTATTAGCCAATCTAAAGACAATCATGGACATCTTACTTTAAAAACATATAACATTAAGATCCAAGCATTCAGAATCTACCATCCTCCCTTTCAACAATCATTTCTATACTTTTATCATTTCAGGATACTTACCCTTGGCGTAAACGATCGGCCTTATGATAAAGGTTTGATTCCCACCTTAACCCTCTACAGCAGTTTTAAAAGCTATGGCGCCAAGCAAAAATACTTCAGATCTAAACGAAATCAACTCATCTGAAACCAAAATCAACAGAACCCAAATCTGTTGGGAACTGATATAAATCCATTGAGGTCTAATTCCATTCCCCGACCAGCTATTTCTGGTTACATCTGAGTTTACTTTGTTTAAATCTGAAGTATTTTTGCTTGCCGCCATAGCTTTTAAACCCGCTGTACGGAGGTTTAAGAGTTGGATCCAAAGTACCCTTTAGGCCTATCAACACTGAAGATATTGGATTCACCCATTTGGATCATGAAGGTTACTGTAAGATCAAGACCGATTGAGGGGTCCACTGGATATCGTCAGTCCAGTACTGGACTCCAGTACTGGGATAGATCTAGGAATTTTCTGCTCCAGCTGGAATCAAGAAGGGGTCTGTGGCGCTCTCTATGTACTGGATAGAACAACAGTTGGTCTAAAGCCAGGCTGTCAAACAGGAAGGTTCACAAGTATAAACAAGTGCCAAGGTTGTCAACCAACAAAAGGCAAAGCAGCAGGGTATAGAAGCAAAGGAAGGACAACAAGATAGCAATGAGGACATTGGCCTATAGAGAATCCTCAAGGAGAGATTTATAGCTGGCAGTATAGGACGGGGAGCGTTGTTTATTGCCTTGTATTGTACAAGGGAATGCCCTTACAGATAGTATATATAACCGTGGTGTAGATTAGTGTGAGTATAAGCATATATTTATTGATAGTGCAGTAGTTTTAAAAGCTATTTTTATAACCAAAAATACCTCATATAAAAGAGATGGTTTCAGATTTAAGCAAATTCCAACTATCAGGTTAAAATATCCCCTCTGTTAACAGGGATTCTTGGCGTTGATGGAGAAAATGGGTCAGCACAGCAACAAGCTGCTCACTGTTGTGTTCATCTCCTGGGGACAACATCCAGGAGGACCTGGCAGGAAACCTTTATAACAGAAGGGTTGAGGTTTGAAGCTAGCCTTGGGGTAGACTTTGGGGCAAAATTAAGGGGACATGCACCTTGATTTCCTGGAATACAAGAAGAAGTTTTCCTTTTGGCAAAAGGGAAAGGAAAAGGCTTGAAGAATACAAATGCCAACACAAATGTGGATAGACTTGTCTTTATCAAAGGAAGTAACTCTAAATAAATAGTAGGCAAGGGTCAATGGTCACTCAACAGGCAGACAGAGTGGCAGAGGGGGCCACATTAGGTTGAACTCACCCCAGAATTGGTTCAGGGCAGGTATGATAATCCAGAATGGGCAGAAATCAATGCCAGCCCATTTACAGAAGGTGGGGAATTTCTGTAGCCGAGAGCAAACTGACCAGATCTCTGCACACATAGTTATTCAAAGGCCGTATCAAAATAGCATCAATGGTGCGGCTCCTGAAATCCCCCCTCAAGATCAGACGCTGGGCATTGATATCTGCGGAGGGATTTGGAAAGAGCTCAGGAAAAAGGATGGCCACACAATAGCAGCTTCAGGGTATACTCAACACCCTTCTTGAAAGTGACTTCAGAGGGCCTGACCCATAGGGAGTCTGATCTGTGGGCCCTGCCTCCAGTGCAGTTCTGGTAATAGAGTACTAGGTCACCCACTTGAAATTCTGGAAGGGGGCTTGAGACGCATTGGAAGGAGTCAGCTCTAGAGCGTGACCTTATAGGCTGTTGATTACACTGCTGCCTGGATGCCAATGATGCAATTGGTCAAGTCCTTGACGCGGGTTTTAGGGTTTGCAGCAGCATCAACTTAAATCAAAGGGGGCCCAAGATTGAGGGGGTTGTATCTCGCGCCCATATAACATAGCAAAGGGGGATTCTCCAGTTACCTTATGTCTGCTTAACCAGTATGCAAAAAGGGCAGCAGAAAGGAACATATCCCAGTTGGCGCGTCAGATAGGGTAGGCTTCCTCATGATGAATATGAGGGAAGAGTTTGCTTGTTCTACTGTTCCGCTGGTGGATAAATTATACAGGGCAGAGAAAGACTGATGAGTGCCCACAGCTTCTACAATAGACATGATAAGACAAGAATTAAAGTTGGTGCCATTGTCAGAGAGCAAAATTTGAGGGCATCCATGGCAGTAGAAGATGTCTTACAGCAAGAAACTTGCTGTTGCCTTGGCAGTTATGCCGTTTGTAGCTCTGGCTTCAACCCATTTACTAAAGTGGTTGACCGCTACCTAGATGAAACAACACCCAGACCTAGAACAAGGGAGAGGCCCAACAGCATCAATACTCACAGTGTGGAGGGCATGTTTAGGTGGGATGAGTTTGAGCTGATGTTGAGCTGGTCGGGAACGTTTGAGCTGGCAGGAGTAACAGGATGCAAGGACATCAGGGATAAGGAGGCACATGTTTTCCCAGTAGAAGTTTTCCCACAGCCAGTCATGAGTTTTTGCTATACCCCCATGCCCAGTGTCAATATAAGCTTGGAGGATAATAGCTATCCTCATGCTGAGACAAACATAGGGCAGGTAGGCATTGGTGACCTTATTGAACAATTGTCTGTCTCAAATGATAGTATCCTTTCATAGGGACTGAAGAGCCAGATGTATCTCTTTGGGTTTTGTTGCCCCAGCATCAGGGTATCCTATTAACTTTTACAGGCAATTGGTGTTAGCAGGATGGATGGCCAGTATAGGTATTCTAGACAGTTCATCAGCGTTCTGATGTTCAGCACCAGGTCTGTGTACCACGGTGAAATCATACCCATGTAAACGCAGGGCCCACTGAGCCAGTTGACCTTCAGGTTTCTTCAGCTGTTGTAACCACTTAAGGGAGGAGTGTTTAGTGACTACAGTAAAGTGGGTCCAGTAGATGTAGTATCAAAACTTCTTTACAGCATGTAGAACTGCCAAGCATTCCTTTTCAGTGACACTATAACTATTCTCATGTTTGTTGAGGACATGCAAAGAGTATGCTACAGGTCAATCCACACCTTTATTGCTAGCTGAGCTAAGATTGCTTACACAGCTATCCCACTGGCGTCAGTGTATAAGATGAACTCTCTGACATAATCAGGATAGACTAAGATGGGGGCTCCCTTAAGTTTGGCCTTCAGTGCCCCAAATTATTGTTGTTAGCTATCAGTCCAACTGAAGGGGACGTTCCTGAGCAGTTGGACAAGGGGCTCACTTAATTCAGCAAAGTCAGGGATAAATTGCCGGTAGTACCCCATCATGCCAAGGAGTACTTGGCCTTGTATAGATTTTTGGGGGTGGCATCTTATCAATGGCTTCCACCTTATTGTCCATGGGGTGTATCCCAGTCTGAGTGACTTTGTGGCCTAAGAATTTAAGACACTCTTTAAAGAAGGAGCATTTGGATAGCTTAAGCTTCAGGCCTGCATCTTGAATCTTGATGAAGACAGCCCTGAGATGTTCAAATGGTTGGTAAATGTGGAGCTGAACACAGTGATATTATCAAGATATACAAGGACACAGGAGAGCTTTAGATCTTGTAAAATAGAGTCCATGGTTTGTTGGAATGTAGCTGAAGCATTACAGAGTCCCTGAGGCATTTGGGTGGGCTTGTAAAGGCTTTCTGAGATGATAAGGGGGATTTTTCTTGGTCTTCTGGGGATAAGTTGACCTGCCAATATCCTGATGCTAAGCTCATGGTGGAGGAGAATTTTGATCCTCCCAATTGTCTAAGGGCCTCATCAATTCTTGGCAGCGGGTATGAATCCTTTTTTGGGAGAGAGTTTAGGCAGTAATAGTCCATCACAATACAGTGGACTCATCCTTCTTCTTAAAGATCAATAGAGGTGAGGCCCAAGGACTCTGGGACAGGGCTAAGGGGCCAGCATTGAAAAGCTGTTTTAGATCTTTGAAAACCTGGGCATCTTCCACTCTACTGTGGCAGTAGGGCTCAGCACAAAAAGACAGAGCATCACCTGCGTCAATTTGGTGAATAACACCTTTAGCTAGACCATAGTCATTGGGCCCAGATGCAAAGATATCCTTAAACTGGCCAAGAAGCTCTAGTACATTCTTCTGCTGAATATAAGACAGCTGAGGGAAACTGGAAGCAGTAAATAGAGAGAGTACTTGGGGGGTCTCCTTCTGGTAAGTTGAAATCACTGAACATCCTGAAAGGGTAGAGAGAAGCCACTTATTCAGCTCCCAATATGTGTCCATGTCCCACAACTTGTTCTTTAGAGACCTGCATGGAAGAGGCAGTAAAAAAAGCTAGTAACAATTGTACAGGTTCCTTGTGAGTTTTATCTAAGATCCCAGGGTACAACCAAGGCTCTTTACAACCTAGGGATTTAGGAGAGTACAACTCTAAGAACAATTTCTCAGGCAACTCATAGGATATCTGAGAATCAATGATCACTTATGAGCCAAGAGGGATAGTGACGGCCTCAGGAGCAAGCAAAGGGATACCTTCTTCAGCAGGACAAGAAGGAGGAGGGGAGCACATGTTAGAGGAATGAGTTCTGTACTTGAGCAAGAAGATACCTGTGGGGTACTCAAGCACACAAGTCTTAAGGAGTTTTCCCAGGAGACACAGAGGTTCTTCAAAAATTAAAGGGACCTCATATCCTAAGAGCAATAGGTATCCATCTTGAAGATTTACAATCCCATTGTATTCTCAATTAAGTTAGGTGCCTACCAGGAGGTTGTAGCTTTTTTCCAAAAACAATGGAAGGGAATGTAATGAGGAGCTTTCCAAACCTTGTTGGCAGAGCAGAGTAGGTGCCAATAGCTCAAGTCTGAGCCATACCAGCAGTTCCATAAGACTGAGTATAGTCAAGATCAGGAGCTAACTTGAGTTTCTTCATCAAATTGGAGGGTACAATGTTGACAGGAGAACCTGTGTCTAGGATGACCTTAATCTTAACCTTATGAATGGATACTTTTATGCAGGTGGTATCCTTTCCAAAAGGAGGTAAGACTGCCAGGACATCTTGTGAAGCTTCCAGCTCCTTTTTTCATTTTGCCAACATGCATTTCAAGGCAGGAATCTCCTTGTATACAGGTTGCAAAGGCAGGGACATATTAACATTCTGGAAGAAGGCCTCAGCTAACTCATTGGCTTCTTCTGGGGAGTCCACTAAGACAGGGGCCCAATGATCCTGAGCTAAATAAGGACAAGCCTCCATAGCCTTAGAATTATCAGGAGGTGTGTGTGTTGTAGTAGTGGCCTTCACTGAATGGAGCTTATAGGGGACAGACACAGTTTCAGGGACCGCCAGCACAGAGTAGTCATAACAATCTGATTCATCATAGTCAGAATCTTTGGGCCAAGAATTGCTATAGAGATTGTGTAATAGATGAAGAATGGTAAGGCTAGACAAGGGGGTAATTCCTTTTAAGAGGGAGGATCAGGAGAAGACAAGGGAGAATGGTCAGCAGAGAGCATATCTGCCTCTAAGCTGAGCTCTCTTTTCCTGCCTGTTCCTTAGGATCACATTTTTCTACACACAGGTTAGTACAGGACCACAAGTGGCGTCCTATATGGCTGTAATTATGACAAACTTGTTGTTTGGGTTGCCCATTGGAGCCAAGAGTCATGATGCAAGGGTACAAGAGATAGTTCCAGAGTTGTTAGCCTTATTCTTGAAGAACACAGTTTCTCCATGCGTCAGATGCATGTCCTGTTGGAGGGTTTGATACTTTACATAGACGTATGTGACACATTATGCTCCTTAAAGTGTAAAAATAAGAGCTGGTTCACCTTTAAAGCATCAGAACAAGCAGTGTACACCTCCCAGGGAGTCAATTGGCAACTGGTGATGATTTTTTGACATTTAATATAGAAGCAGTCAGAAAATTCAACCAATGTTTCCTTAGGTTTGAAGGCAATATGCATGAAGGAATCCTTCTAAGCCTCTAGGCTGAGGTTGCCTCCAAACTCCTCAATGAGTAGTTGCTTCATATCCTTCCAAGTAGCAATGGACAGGAGTTCAGGAACCACAACCTCCTGACAGGTAAGATGTAGGCATGTAAGAATGTGTTCCCTTTTAAGGTCATCAGTAGCCCTCTGCATGGCTGTCTCATAGATTGTCAAGAAAGCAGAAATGGTGGAGGTCTTGGGGTCAAAAATATTCTTTAATGTGAGTTTGTAGTTGGGATCAATAAAAAAAGATTTAGATTGACTATTTTTACCCTGATCAAGAACATTGATATGGGGTTCCCTTCAAACTCAGACTTAGTAGCAGATTGTCTCGCCCATAGGAGACAAAGGCTCTCTTCCAAAGTGTCCAGAGTAGAACTATTCTGCCCTCTAATTTCCCTGGCAGTTATTGCTACAGTTCTAATCTCATTGGCTTACATCTGCTGGACAGCCAAGGTACCCACAATTTCATTGACCCAGGTGGCCATAGCTGTGGCCTGAGACGCCAAGGGAGAGATCCTCTCATTCATAGTCTTGGTCAGAAGAGTAAGATTCTGAACTTCTTGTTCTAACACATCTTTCCTGTCAGCAACACTGTTTTTCACAGCAGCTAAGTTATCCAGAGCAAGGGCACAATTGATGTGTGGTTGCCCCTCTAAGCCAGGGAAGCATCCATGTTCTTTGTGATCAGGGAATTCAGTTGCCTCCTCTTCACCTTTGTCATCAGATTCAGAGTAAGCGTCTTCTTGGCCCAAGAGGCGTTGGCATAGATAGGCAATCTTACCTTGTAGTGTAGCTACCTGATCAGTCAATATAGTGATACAAGGGTCAGGCACAGGTTCTGCAATAGAAATATTGGAGGTAGAGGACTGTCAACAAACAATGGTCTTGAGTTCAGCTATGGCTTCCCAGATCTTAGCCTCATATGCAGAGGGGCTTTCAGCAGAAGGCGCAGGTGGCAACATCTCTACAGAGGCTACCTTGTTGCCAACATAAGTCTGAACTTGATGTAGTGTATTTCCTAAAGCAACCTTGCCCAAGCTTTATTGCTGCTGTAGCTTATGACCCCAGTTGTTCATGTTAGCCCCAACCAGATCTAGTTGAGTGTTGATGTGCTCACAAAACTGATTAAGCTTGCCTACCAAGGTCTCAAAGTCTTGTCAATACTTTAGAAGGGTGGCCTCAATCTGTCCTTGCCAAGCAGCATGATGGTCATCCAATTTGCACAGCCAATCTATAATATATCCTGGGAGAGAAGTGTGAAGCGTGTTCAGCAATGAGGTCAGGTAATATTGGGAGGCCAGTGAGTCACATTGATTGTCATAAATACAGGCAAAAAGACTGTGTATCCATTCCTGATAAGCTATATCCTGTGTGTGATTGTTGGAAACTACGGATGCCACAGCAGACAGGAGTTGGTTTGGGATCCCAACACTAGTTGATGGTGGACCAAGGCAGGCTGGATGAATTGATTTACTAGCACGCCAATAGTCTCCATAGATTCCTTTGGGGAGGGGAAAGCCAAAGTCCAACAAGAAGGAGTACATGTCTTCAGAAGCATAGCCAGGGCAGAGACCAGGAATTGTGTGCATGGCTATTATACAAGTATGGAGGAGGGAGTGCGTGGCGGCGCAAGCTTGCTTGTAGTCAAGAGAGAAAGATGAAAGGGGGCCCATGAGGGCTCTGACAATAACACCATTACAATAGATGGAGTGGGGGAGTTGGTAATGTCCTCTTAAAGAGGGGAGACTCAAAACTTTAGGAGGCTCAGGTACTTCAGTAACAAAGGGAGAAGAACTAGAGAATACGCGGGGGAACAGAGTAACCAAGGGGCTTGCAGCCCCTGTAGTGAGCACAGTTTGTTGTGTTTGGCTCCTGGGGACAACATCCAGGAGGCACAGCAGGAAATCTTTATAACAAAATATTTGAGGTTTGAAGCTAGCCTGGGTTAGCCTTCAGGGCAAAATTAAGGGCATATACCTTAATTTCCTGGAATAAAAGAAGAAGATTTCCTTATGGAAAAAAGGAAAGGAATAAGCTTGAAGAATATTAAAGCCAACACAAATGTGGATAAACTTGTCTTTATTAGGGGGAAATGATTCTACTTTAAACAGTAGACAAGGGCCAATGGTGATCACTCATTAGGAAGACAGAGTGGCAGAGGGGGTCACGTTGGGATGAACTCATACCAGAATCAGCCAAGGGCAGGTATGATATTTCAGAATGGGTAGTGTCAGAACTTTTGGTTCTGCTATCAGACCTGGCGGTCTGGTTAAGATTTGCTTTACTGAATAATTGTGAGATCTTTGTCATTAGGTATATAGTATGTTTGTATGGCAACAAGCGTTAACTGCAGCGTCTGCATGATCCTTGGATGGGCAACAACAGGCAATATCCAAGGGAGGCAATGTTCAAGAAGCTCTCTAAGCTGGCGGCTTGCTAAGGTCTTCAAGTCCTGACTACAGTCTTTGAACTTGGATTTGTCTACTGTGAAAATTTTCTACCGTAGGATCTTCTTAAATTTGTCTGCCTTCCATTAGTCCAATAGAAGGACTTTTATAGAGCTTACACCCTCTTGCCAGGATAATATCATCTGGCGCTTCTAACTCTTTCTCAGCCATTCTTTCTGTCCCCAGACTGCCGGCATCAACCCCCAGAGTCAGGCATCCATGCAATGGCATGGGATTTAATGTAATAGTACCCTGCGCTGGGTACTTGTTGCCATATAGTCATGCATGATCTATCAGTGTGCCAGCAGTGGCAGCGCTAGTTAATGCCTCTATTTTTAGTGCATTATTAATTGGTTCACCAAGTGACCTTTCTTAGCAGGAATTCACAGTGGCACTGTCAGGAATATTTCTGACAACAACCTTTTACAATACAATATTTTGTGCACAATTGGCTTTAAAAGTCAAGACAAAAAGTTGCAGCAGTTCCCCCTGATTAGGGAAACTGCCACAAAGCAACAAGTTTTGAAAAAAAGAATTAAAAAATTTGAAAGTTCAATTTTTATACCCCAGCCAGCCACTCTGTCAGCCAGCCAGCCAGCTGGTGGGAGGCAGCGCACCCCCACAGTGGGATTGTCAACCCCCACCAGATGGGGAAACTGCCAAATTGGGAAACCAAAAAAGGCAATTTCCCCAAACCCAAATTTAGGGGAAAGTGCTGCTCAAATTTGGAATCTACCAATTTGGATAGGGTTGACAGGCTGCCTTGCAAAGCCACTAATGCAGTAATTGCAAAAGTTGAATTTGGGTGCATGACAGTGCCTGAAGAAATACCAAACCAATGCAATTCAGAGATAATAATTCATTGCTTGCAAAACCCCTTCAATCTCACTCCCAAAAGGGAATTCCAGACAGCACCAAGTGTTTGGGGTTCCCTGTTTAATTTTTTTTCTTTATTCATGCCCCACCAAGGCTGATAGTATATAATAAAGCTCAATCACTTGATGATAGTTTGTGCTATCATTTAGCAAATTGCCCCTCAATTGTTATCACATAAATCAACCAAGGCTTTTACCCTCCAGAAAGTTAAAGACACTAATCTCTGTCTGCCCTTCCCCAGAACTAGAGGATGAATCACATTATCTTCTTGGCTGTCCTTACAGTCTATCTTAGGATTGGGGGCCACCAACATTATCAACTGCATGGGCCATTCAATAACCCAACTGGTAAGTACTTTTACAAGGAGCTGGCGCAACTCAACTCCTCCAATCAGTACTCTTGGTTCACACTGGTTTTGTCCCTATCAACTCAGTCCATAGCAACCTACACCATGGTCTACTATGTACTTAAGTATTTTGCTGGTAATTTTGGTTGTTATAACGTTCACGCAAAGGCCTTTTGATGGATGATGACGGTCTATCCCATTGTTACTGCGCTCACTAGGTTCCAAGTGGCCAACTTGGGACCTTATCTTGCTAAAATACTTCCCCAATTGTTGGGTCTTTACAGGCACTGACAGGTTGCCAGTGCAAATTGATCATAATCCTTTCTATTCCTCTGAGAAGCCCATGATCTTCTTAGTACTTTGTTATGGGGCCTATTCTACTGCTAACCCAGAGGTTTGCTAGAGTATTCTGGAATAACTATAGCCAATCAGGAATTGGTCATAATTCTAGGTCTAAGATATTAATGGTTGGTCTTGCAATAGTTGATCTGAATCTACTTTGTGAAGGCTTCTTAGATTAATTAAGCCTGCTAGTAATATATCAGAAGCTTTTATACTTAATGGCTTGGCGGGTTGCCAAGATTAACCAAAGTAGAGAAAAGTCAATATGAATTAATGAAAGGTGGACATTGATGGTGACCCATTTATGAAAGGCAAGGAATTTATGAAGTCAAAAGCAAAAACAATCAAATATTTGAACATATTTTTATTCAAAGACCATATCAAAATAGCATTAATGGCGCAATTTCTGACAGCAGGCAACAGCTTGATGGCAGTGGATGTCTGCTTGGTGGCTTTGGGTGTCTATGTGCTTGTTACACAGCTATAAGTGTCAGTAATATTTCTGACAAATTATGGCAGGTTGCTAGGGGCATGGTGTGATTTCCATCATAGAAAAACTCCAGAAGATCCTCTGATATATCCTGGGGTAAAGAAAGCTGACCAAATCATTTGCATCACTTTGTTTATCCCTTACTTCATCTCACTACCTTCAATGAGAATGGAACCTGATTAAGTGTCCTTAAAAATGCTATAGAAGTTCTTATTAGGATAAAGAGTGTAGAAGGGTACAATTGATTAAGATGTCTTGCCTGGTGCTACAGTTGACATCCTCCAGTTAATAACTGTGATAATACAAGGCCACAGTGATATTAAGCAAGACAAATAGTTACTAATATGCCTTATCCTTCTGTGAGTTGATAGCATAAAAAAATTCATCACAGCATACCAGGCTTACAGATGTTTGGTACCCCCTTGGACTTATTATTGCTCTGATAATCATGCCCTGGCACATCATTGTGTAACAGAGGATGTGATATTAAGGGGAGGCTTATAGATAGTAAACAAGGTTAGTCTACCCTATAAAATCTTTAAAAAGCTGCACCAGGTACCAAACACTAGGTGGTTCAGGTTAAACCCTGTACCAAAGTTGATTCTGGCAAGTAGGCTCATCCAGGGTATGGATAAACATCTCATCTCCCCTGTGCTACAATGCCCTTGTGATGATCTAGACCAAGGACCTATCAAGCATCCCCACTTGCATGCCAGCCTTTGGATGGGGTGGGATGATCAGTGCACCTCACCAGGCATTCTTAAACTTGCATGTGTAAATTTACTCCTCCCTTTAGCCCTGGATAGGACTATTTCCCCCTGACGTACAAAGAAAACAGCTCAAAATTCAGTCAAACCACTTAATTTCCTTGAGGATTTAGCCCACACAGTTGACAAGAGATTTGTGTTGGCATACCCTTCCCAGGTGGTAAATACCAATGATCAAAAATTTTTCCTACTTGGGAGGAATCCCTGATTAATTTGGACTATTTATTGGCTTGGTTTGCCCCCATTTAAAACAAATGAAGGTTAAACAATCAGGACGCGCTTCTGCCAATACATCATATTCCATTCAAACTGGAGTTAATGGCATCCTGAAGTGCTCTTTAGGCATCAAAAAATTAGAGGTTGGGTTAGAAACTAATGAGAAAAAATCTAAGCTTCCTGAAACTCCTAGAAAAATTCTATCCTGTCAAATCAAATGTCAAACTGAGGTCAGGTGACCTCCAAATCCAAACCTTGTGTCTTAAAGCAACACAGGGGACTTCTGGTCCCCTGCTTGCTCATTCTTAACAAATAAAGTTTTTGGATTTAAAATATTTAAATTTCTATGTTTTTGGGCCCCCTTTGGTTGGCCCTATTATTCTTTAAAGTTGTTAGTAAAGGTTGTATACTTCCCTTACCTTATACATTGTCTTTCAACTTACAGTGTCCCATTCAAAACCCCTAGAGTCAGTGTTAGTAATAGTATTAAGGCTTACCTTAGTTGCTTTCAAAACTTGACTTCAATCTTTAAAGTTAGTATTAAATTCTTTGTATTTCTTTACCTTAAGTTTGAAATTGTTTTGCTTTTGCTTTGCTCTTGTTCAAGTGCTGTTTACGCCTTGCCCAAGCCTCCTGTTCAACCTCTGCTGCTCCCAAACCAATTTTGGAACCTGTTTTTCTTCAGGATTTAATTTCCTTGCCTAGGCTTTGTGTGTGTCCTCAGTCAATTATTTTGGTGTTTGATAAATCATGTTGGTCCCTGTGGCAAAGTTTATTGTGTTCATCTTGGCCCCAGTTCTGCTAATGATCTGGTCTACTTCTCCAGATCTCTGGAGCTGTTTATCTTTGTCTGCCTCCTATTTGAGGGAAGATCCCTCTCATCTTTTGGTTTTGCTTGAGGATCTTCCCAGTTGCTCCAAAGACCTGGTTACTAAAGGAGGGAAGCTGGTAAAGAGCCTCAACAATGATGATCTAGAATTTCCTCCTCCCAGTTCCAATCTTTCAGTTTTCCCAGAAACACTTGTTGCCCAGGTACCTCCCCCCTTGGAGCCTGAGTCCTCTGCCCCCAAGCCCAAAATGCCCCCTCCCAATCTTGCTCCCAGGTGTACTCCTTGGTTGCTTGGCAGTTTCTTTTTGATGAGATTTGATTCTTACCTTCTCCAGTTGTTCCCCACATCCTCCCTCTAGACGCCCATACAAGCAGCCATTCCAGTTCTACACTGGATGGTATCCTGGTGGATCTTTCCCCAGGGATGTGAGCCAGACTTAGTCAGTTTAGCTCCCCTCTCTTACAGCATGCTTCCATAGAATCCCCACAGATCCCTTGCAGTCATCTGTGATATGATGCCTTGGATAGCCAACATACACCACAATCTACTTCCCAATAAGATTAACACCACAGCAATAATTGCAAGGGCAAATTAGAGTGAGAGATTATTATGGTCAATCAAATGGGAATGTTCATCCAAATTAGGATTAAATCACCAATAAGAAGAAGACAATGAATATTTACTCTGAAATAGTAACCTTTGAGGAGGAAATACATAAAGGTACAACAGAATACTATACAAAGGTACAAGAGTGTTAAAACAACAGACTCAACCCACCAACAAGGCTCTGACTAAGCGGGTTTGTGACCACAACCTAACTTTCCAGTGACCTGTAGCCAAACTAGAAAGTCAAATCAAATTTCCAAATCCAAAAACATGAACAAATGATGATCCCTTATGGTGGATACCTCAATTTGGCACTTGACTCATTAGCAGGATCAAGCCACTCCCTTCACCATTCAACCAAGTGATCAACACAATCATGTTCCTGTTATCCATGATTTACAATAACTATATAATAATTATCTCCTAATAAAGAATATTATCTAGTTTCCAAATATTTTCCTCTTGTAACTCTGCTAAAACAGCACAGTTACAACAGGAGGACAACCTTAATTTAGCTCAGGGTCATAGAATCAGCTGAATGGATGGGTTTGCACTCAAATTTACGGATTTCAGGAATCATTTCATCAGGAGGAAAATATTTTACAGAGATTTTAAAGGTGAGAATGCAAACTCTAGCCATCTAGTTATTGAATATATGATTGGAAAATATTGTAATAAGTGAATCATGAGACAAGATATTTATTGAGCAAGAATATCAAAACTACCACTGTAGTTTGTTGGGGTGGTGTTGCTTAAGGCTCTTGGGTACATTTTGATGAGGTGGCCTCCTTGTACATGATATTTACTCTGTTTACAGAATCCACCAATGGTGGTTCTGTAATTTTCTACCTGACCTCCTTTGAGGTCAGGATCTGATAGACACAGTGGTTTTTGGGAAAATTGAGTGTGGGGCATCTACACCCTGCTTGGAATTGATTTACCATGCCACCACCCACTTACAATTGATTGTACTGTAAATTTAGAGCCTAAAGGTAAAAATGTGGGATTTTCAAATTCTTTTGTGTTGCAACTGAACCAATGAGGATTCAGTATTTGGAATTGGGGAAGACAACAGTCCAATAGAAAGGACAGAATAATAAGAATAATGTCTTGTTTATTGTGGAATATTGCAATTAATATACCATATGGGGAAAGCCACGAGGCCACAAGGGGGTGGCATAGTGGTGTGTTCCATGTAAGGTTCAAAGCTGAGGAATAACTTGTGCAGGGATCAGCAGGTCAAATTGGTAGCGCTCCTAATTAGGAGGAAGTGCCCGCCATTTGACCAGTATTGTGTGAGTCAAGCCCACTTATAGTTGGTTATGTTGTTAGACATCAAGGGGTGACTCATCAAAAACCCCTGTGTATTGTAAGATACATTAGCAGGCAAGTCTGGAAACTTGGTTGCAACATTTGCATCAACTCATCAACTTAATGGAGTAATTTTCATCCTGGACATCTTACTTTTTTTATATAAAAGGATGAAAAATTTTCCAGTAAGTCAGTGAGTTTATGCAAAAGAATTTGACAATCACACATTTTTCCCAACAGGTTCTGAATATAAAGTATGACTTATATCTACAATTGCCGCACATGGGCAGGGCTTGTGGGCAGGTTTCCCTGTAAGAATAAAGTGGTGAGCAGAACTTTTTAAAGATAGATGATGAGGATAAATCAAATAAACTGTCAACTGCTTTAAAAGAACCAAGCCAAATCGGTAGGAGGGGCTGATTAATTTTGCACCAAAATTGGTATAGCGAAACACCGACATGAGCACAGAAATAAGGAACAGCATTTTGAGAGACAAATCAGTAAAATAATGACGGTTGCAAGGCCAGGTACAGGGCAGGGCACTGCACAGTGAGGGATTCTCTAGACAATTGTCAAGAAGGAGGTTATTAAACTATCAGCAACAGGGACCAGTAAGACCCAAGTGGTCAAGCATAATGGGGTTTTTGGGAAAATTTGATGATTTTACTTTCTCAGTGATAATAAGCTATCTAAAAACAAGTTTCTAGAGTGGGATGGGGGAAGTCTTAAGGTGCTTCAGGATGGGAGTGGTGGGGTTTGTCAACATCTGATTGGTTGGCAAGAATATTTTCAGCAGTGGGAGGACCAGCATGGAATTTGAGCCAATGACGTCATAATTCAAAAAATTCCAGCAACTAGCAGGTCAAGCACTGCTATCTCCAAATAGTGTATAACACATAATTTTCTTGTCATAATTATTTGGATAAAAATATGGCAGATCCATATTTTTCAGGGCTATTTGAGCAACCTCAGCTTTGACCCATTTTTTGTCAATAACAGCATTTAAGTTGTCTATTTCTCTCAAGGGTTTGGTGGCGGTTCTTTGCTGGTTTCTGGTTTTGTAAGGGCATACTATCCCTTCCAGCTGATTTTCTACCATAAAATTCCCTGGGTGTTGGCACTTTGGTCTAGCCACATCTGGAAAAACTATGTCTGTTATAATAATGTGGTTTCTGTTACCCAGCAACCTACCACTATATGGAGTAGTTAACAGGTATTAAGAAGAAGTTTTTATCCTTTTTTCTTTAAGATAGTGGTCCAGGAAGGTCCAAAGCTAAATCTCTAAAGGGTTCAGTAACCTTCACAGGTAGGTATGCTTGAGAGGTACATGATAATTGATTTCTCTTGACAAGGATAAAACTTAAAGGGTACTGAAAATTTAAATCCTAGGCCCCTAGCTTTGGATGGGCAGGTATTCCCTGCTGTAGCAAGAAGTCCCTGCAGGTGCATGTCAACCCTATTTTGCAATAGGAGGGGTTTCCTACCACCACAATTGATCAGAAATTTATCCTCCCCCACAATGCCTCTGCTGGTCTTGATCTTCCTCCCCAACTCTGAAGGATACCCAGTCCAATCAACCAGCAGGATATCCTGGTGCTGCTCCATCTGAATCAGATCAAATGCAACTTATCAGGAAATGCTTTATTAACCTAGCTTAATCCTCACAAAGATCAAGATCTTTTAACAGAAGTTACACTCCCTTAAGATTGCCACCAATCAAATCTCCATTCCTTAGGGATCATCTCAACTCCTAGACCAGGCCCTAAGAGTTCCCCCTGCATCTAAACTGGGGCTTCCTGATCCCCTGAATCCATGTTCCATATGCTAGGGGCCCTTTTGGTCATAAGCAAGCCCAATGTGGTGATCCACATTGAAGGGTGTTTTGCAAGCAAGGGCAGGTATTGGCCAGATAAAATATTGTGTGAATAAGAAAGCTGGACATTTTTTGGGTTATTGGTATCTATAGCCCTTGTAAACCAGGAGCAGTGGTCAAGGACTGGGAATTAAAATGGAGTGGCCCCTGGCAGGTGCTGTGGGATAGGATTGAAGTGGTGTCCCCAGGAACAGTCAGCATTTAAACTGTATGCATGTCAGCTGTCTGCATGTTGACACTTTGTTGGCATGCAGACAATCAACTTCAATTTGGCACTTAGGCCAAAGCCTACTAGCTGTTTTCTAAATAAACTAATTTTTTATATTGCATTCCATAGTTGGAATTGATAATCAATGATAAAACAAAGTCAATGTTGACACTAATAATAGGCTTAATTTTTATTACAGAATAAGAAGAAAATCACTATTAAAAAATACCAAATTATTATAATTTTAATTTTACCCCAACTTCAACAATGAATCTCCACAATGTTGACATAAAAAACAGTTTATAATATTTCCTAATAAAAATCCACATAATCCAGAGTATCTCCACTTATAATAAGTTATTTATATTTATGTTTGGCACTTTGTTTTATAGTTCTTTTAGATATAGTGGATAAAATTTTCAAGCTTTGTTGTATATTATATTAGTGGTCTACTATAGCTTTGAAACCACTGAACATGTTCTGGTTAACCCTTAAACATTGAATTAATCTAAAAAATTTAGGTTAAAGCTAGGATTTATATAGTGTCATTTTACATCAACACAAAGGAAACCCAACACAAAAGCAAAAGTGGGACAAGGGGAATAAGTTAAGCAATCATAATGACATAATTTAAGCAAGATTTAATAGTATCTCTACTATAAAAGAAGGCTGACTCTGGAAAAGTTGTCGCCTTTGCTAATCTAATAAGCAAAAGATACAGCTTAAAAATTTCAACTTACAGAATGGTAAGTTTAGAACCCCAAAACTTCACTTAATAATAATAAAACTACTTATTACAACATGTAGTACTTAGTTTTTAAAAGTTATATGAATATAGCTTTATTATAGCCCAAACACCAAATAGCCTATTTTCAGTCTAGATTTCAAACCCAATCTTAATTTAATTAAGATTTATATGTTTTTTAAAAAGTGATTTACCTTAATAAGACTGACTATCTACAAGTCAACTGTCAGAATTAATACAATATTTTAGGCCAACTGTCTAGAGTAAAAATTTTAATACATGCCAACACTTAAAATGTCAACACTAAACATTTAAATGTAGTTTTGTCCAACTTTTTCTTAATAAAAAGCCTCAATACTGCATATATTTGACAATGAGCTGGATGTAAGGGTATTCTGGCTACCACCAACACACTTAACATACAGTCATTGCCTGGTTTGGTGCCAATCCAATATACCGCTCTACATACTGAGAAAGGCAACAAATCAATATCACATGACTTGTCCAAGTATCCAGCAACTCAAACCCATCCTGCACATGACCAACCCCTAGGTTTGATCCAACTAAACCCTTGCCACAGTAAAAGCTATATAATTATAAAGTATTATCCAATAAAATATAATTCTCTCCTTCTTAATTCCATATTTGAAGCTTCCCCAAAAGTTGCTCCTCATCACTGGTAGCAGCTACAGGTTTTTGACCACACCCATGAAAGAAAGAATCACTGAAAAGAACCTGCCCACCTTCACTCACGTACTCAACCAGGCTACATCCCAGGATACCTGGAAGACTTACTTCCGTGCCCACAATATCAATGATGATATACCTAGTGGATGCACCATATTAAAAGGACTGGTCATGCCTAAAGCATGCACCAAGATAATTCAATATTAGTTGCTCTCTCCAACCATAAACAAACACACAACTGCCTACCACAGATTAAGTCACCAATACCAAATACATTGTTATCAAAAAGTTCTTTGGTAAAAACAAAGAAAACATCATCAACTGGCTAGACCACTCAGCTACTAAACTCCGCGCCAGCTGCATCCCCCATGAAAATTGGGTCCAGGAAGCCAGCAAGCGCTTGTACAAGACAGCAGCTAACTAGTTTGCCACTTGGGTTGACTCACAAACTGACAAAAAGCTCAATAACTGGGAAGATTTCAAAGCAGACATCACTCAAAATTTCCGCGTCACCAAATCCCTCCAAGACATTGTAATACAGCTCAGCAATCTTCCTCAGAAGACAACTATCACAGCTTATGCCAATGAATTTGAAGAGATATGCCGCAAGATCCAAAACCCAGCACAAGCCAACAACGTACACACTAGAGCATCATTCATCAAAAGAATGAAAACTTCTGTTGCTGCCCTCATCTGTCCAGAGACCAACACCTCCATGCCTGCGCTCATTGCAGAAGCCCAACGTGCAGAAAAACGCACAAATATGGAATATGCTGCACACAATGACAATTGCTCCTCCAAAAGCAATGGCATAGATAACTCTAATGGAAACGAGCTCCAAAACACCAACCATAACAACAGCAACTCCAATTGTAATAATGGCAATTGCAGCCAGAGCGCAAACTGCTCCCTGTCCCAAGAAAGAGGACATTGCCAAAGTAAAAAATGCTGAAACAGCAACTTGCTATGAATCTGACCCCACATTCTCTGACCTCAAAGGACTTGAAACAGAGGAACAGGGAAAAGAGGAGGGGAAATAGGCTAAAATGCCCTTGTCTCCCCCCAAACCAACAAGAAATTGTACCAAGGCACAAACTTTGCTGCTCACATCCCACATGTCCTACAATCCTCCGTTTTTATGAGCGTAAAAATTAAAGATCACTCACAACTTCTTGTCTACCCATGCACTTGTAAATCTCATACACATAATATTTTATTTGACTCTGGTGCACATCACACCATAGTAAGCAAACCATTTCTAACCAAATACAAAAATACCAGTTGTCAAATCCAACTTCAAATACACCAGAATGGCAGATAAATCAAAGGTTCTACTTGAAGGCAAAACAACTCCCTTCAGAATTGACCTCTAAGAAATACAAACGTACATAAAAGTTCTTGTAATGAACAACATAAACTAAAACATTGTAGTAGGCATGGACTGGTTCACCCAAGTGAACCCCATTGTATGTTGGAAAACAAAAACTATGACCATCAAACGCAACAGAGTCAATTTCAAAATTCTCAAAGAACCTAACAATCTCATCCTAAGAGATACAGTATTTTTCCAAGTCATAAATCAGGACAACTCAGAAAGTCTAAACAAAGACATTATGCTCCACATAATGAGGTACACCAAATTCAATAACGTACAAACAACCAAAATCCAATGTCCAGATCTTGCAGCACTCCTAAACAAATACGCTCATGTATTTAAGGAATAGCTCATAGAGATATCCCCTGAATGGGAGGTCAAACATGACATCAACCTATGCAAAGCCATGCCCAAACCTGAACTCCTTTATAGACTCTCCCCCATGGAAACACAAACCCTCAGATAATATATTGAGGATAACTTAGCTAAAGGCTTCATCTGTCTATCAGGATCTTCTTGGGGGCAGCAGTGTTTTTTTAAAGAAACAGGAAGGCTCACTCCATCTAGTAACTGACTACAGAGCTCTAAATGCAAGCACAGTAAAGAATAAATATCCCCTTCCACTCATAGAGGATCTGTTTGCACAACTCTCTGGAGCCAAATTTTCTTCAAAATTGACCTCAACTCTGGTTAAAACCAAGTTGAAGTAAAAGAAAAGTACATACCAAAAACCTTGTTCTGTATGCAATTTGGATCCTTCAGATGTAGGGTAATGAACTTTGGGATGACCAACGCTCCTGCAACGTTTGTCACTATGACTAACCAAGAGCTAAATGGTCTCTCAAATACATTATGCTACCCTGATGATACCATCATATTCTCAAAAAAAGAGGAACACATGCATGTTGGCAAGACACTCAATCAACTTGCAAAGCAAAAAAATTATGCCAAGCCTAGTGAGTGCCAATTTATGGAAAAGGAACTCTTGTTCTTGGGCCACATTATCTCTGTAGGTGGCATTAAAGCAGATCCAGATAAAATAAAAGCCATAAATAACATGCAACACCCCGACTCTGTCAAACAAGTTAGATGCTTTCTCAGAATGGTAGCTTACCTAAGAAAATATATCATAGACTGCAAAAAGCTCACCACACCAATCAATGACCTAACCAAAGTTAATTCCAAAAAGAAATTCATCTGGACACCAGAATGTGACAATAATTTCCAACTATTAAAACAAGCTCTGATCAAAGCACCAATCTTGCAATATCCTAATAACAACAGGTGCTACAAGCTCAAGTTGAATGCCAGTGACATTGCCATTGGCGCAGATCTACGCATATGCCAGACAGGGAAGCAAGACTTCCTGCCAGTCATTACAAAAGTAGAAAAATAACCAACACTGAGCAGAGGTACCCAATAAACTGTAAGGGATTGTTAGCAATATATCACACATGCAAGAAATGGAGATGTTATCTAGAAGGACATTTAAACGTCCAAGTACTAACTGACCATAAATCCTTAATCTATTTCAAAACTCAGAGCGCACTTGCACAGAGACAAGCCAAATGGATGTCCCTGCTGGAGCAGCTCAACTTGGACATCCAATACAAAAAGGGGGCAGAGATGGTCACGGCTGATGCTCTCTCTAGGCTATATCAGCCAAGAGAGGATCATCCTGACCACCTGGACCCTGACTGGCCCAATCTATATAACATCAAATACAAGACAAAAGGGAAAGACCCATCCACACATCAACTAACCCATGATACATTAGCAATGAATGAAAAGCATTTTCACATATCAAATGGCACATTCTACTGCATCATTAACAATAAACATGTTCCCTACATCTCACTTGCACAAAGAGTCAACACTATACTAAGACATCACCATCTACTAGGACATACAAAGGCTAACAACCTATACCTCACTATAATAGAGATACTATGGTGGCCCAATCTTAAACAAGGCATAGTTGACGTTTTGAAAAAGTGCACAGTGTGTGAGAAATACGCCAGCACCAAGGCTCCAAAACCCACAGTTAATCCAGTACCAGACCCTGAACCATTCAAGGTTTGGGGGCTTGATGTGGTGGGACCCTTTCCAGCAGCAAAAACTAAACAACACTTTCTAATTGTAGCAATTGAATTTTCTACATGCTGGCCCATCTGTTGGGCAACACAAAACCACAAAGCAGAAACAATAAATTGCTTCATCAACAAGGCAATAATAGCCAACTACGGAACTCCTGACTATATCATAACAGATGGAACCACAGAGCTATCAGGTCACACAGTAAACAACAAATTAAAACCCAAAAACATCAAACACTCTACAACCTTGCTCTACAGGCCACAGGCCAACATCAGAGTGGAACACCTAAACGGTAGCCTCATAAGAACCCTCGAGAAAAAAATGGATGGCAAAGCCAAAGACACATGGCCACTATATGTGAAACATACATGATTAGTATTGTGGGTACACACCAACCAAGGGACAGGCTACTCACTGTTTGAACTAATATACAGATACAAACCAGATATAGTCACCTGCAATAACCAACTGTATGTGAAGATCCCCCAGAAAAAAACCCCACAGTAGAACAAGCACCAGCTCTACAACACATATGCCTCAAAGCTAAATTAGCAGAAACCAAAAGGCTCAAAGAACAAAAGGTAACCTCTACAGAGGAACCACTTCCAATCAACTCCCCTGTCTGAGTCCTAGTGGAGAACAGGAAGAAGTTGGATTCAGTACACAGAGGACCAGGAAGAGTTATCATATACCAACCAGACAGAAATACCTATCTAGTTAAGTTCCAAGGCGCCAAAGACCCTGTTATCAAGAAATACCACAGATCCTGCCTTTGCCTCAGCAAAGGGGAACACTCAACACAGTTAGTACCCACTAGCAAACAACTCCAGGAACATAAGGCGGCAGCTGTCAAGACAAAGCCCCCTCCTGATGTGCCAGAGTAACCCCTTAAAGGGGTGTGTGTCAAGGAGCTGGATGTACGGATATTCTGGCCACTGCCAACACACTTAACATACAGTCATTGCCTGGTTTGGTGCCAATCCAATATACTGCTTTACATACTGAGAAAGGCAGCAAATTAATATCACATGACTTGTCCAAGTATCCAGCAACTTGAACCCATCCTGCACATAATCAACCCCTAGGTTTGATCTAACTAAACCCCCACCACAGCAAAAGCTATATAATTATAAAGTATTATCCAATAAAATATACTTCTCTCCTTCTTAATTCCATATTTGAAGCTTCTCCTAAAGTTGCTTCTCATCATATTAATAATATTGAAGGTTTTTTTGTATATTCTATATAATAATTCTCCACAAATTGATATATTTTTAGCTTTAACTTTCATTTTTCTATACTTTACTCACAGTAATTTCTCTAACCCCTTTTTCTTTATAGGATAAATCAAATAAACCCCAGCCTAATAAGAAAAAGCCCAGTAAAAAAACTGCCAAGGACACTGTTAAGACTAAGGCTTCTTCTTTTACAAAAAAGGTACTTAAGAAAAAGTTTAAAAAAGTTGATCAAAAAGAAAACTCCCACACCTTCAGCTTTTGAGAAGGACTCTGATGATGGTTTGACCTCCCATAGCTGGTATGAGTCTGAGGAAAATAAAGATCCCATCAACAAGAAGAAAAGAAAGGCAAGCTTCAAGTCCTCCCTCCCTCCCCTGAATCCTCTCCTGGTGAACATGAAGATGATGAGCAAAATGAGTACTTTCCTGATTTTTAACGCGCCCCTCCTGGGCCATGGAATGCACTAAAAGCCCACAATATTTTCAACGTTAAGGGCTCCTTCAAGACACTAAAGAGATTTCCAAAATTCTTTCCATTAATATCAGTCAAATGTGGCCTAAGCATGATCAGTGATGACTATGTGTTTAACTGCAATAATCAGAAGCAAGGAAGAAAGAGCAAACATTACACATGTTAAGACAGAAGCTTCCCAGCATGCCTAAACACCCAAGGTTGGGACAAAGTTACCTTGGAAAAGGGGCAACATACCTGCATGCCTCCCACCAATTTGATTGGGAAGCTGCTCAAATGGTACCTATTACAAATGGTCACAGTATCAAAAGACATTAAAGCAACTCACCTGGAAGTAAAGGCCACCAAGAACTTGAGCAAAGAGAACCTTAAATTTGTTCCTGACTGTGAACAAATTTTTAAGTATATATGTGATAGACGCTGTAAGCTAAACCCAATAGGAAAAAGTGCAAACCAACTAAAAGACCTGTTCCTTACTCCTGAGTTGCAGATGACACAAGACAATGAACAGTTCCTTCTTCACAATGATGGACCTTGTTGTTAATGCCGCCATTCACCGTGTTTTGATTTTGCCTTTGTTGGGTTATTTTGAGGATGAATCCCTCTCTTTTGCTTTTGCCCTTTGAAATGAGGCTGGCTCCAATTTGGGAAATTCAATTGTTCAGTTTCCTGATTCTGCGCAACTCCCTTGCCCCACTCATGCTTGTGGCAAGTGATCCTACAGTCCATGTACTGTTTTGTGGTAAAGCTACACAGTATATAATCCCAATTTCTATACCCAATAAAATTTAAGTTCTATTCACATTTTTGTCTTTGTGTCTCCACGTACTTCAGCGCCTCTCTAGCCACGTCTAGCATATATTATTCATTAAGGGCCACAAGGTAATTGCATAGCCTTCCCTGCCATTCTAACTGAGACTTAGTACAAATCCAATCCTAAGGTTAGGATTTCCCTTTGTGACTCTGTGCTGCGCCTTAGATCACAAAAGACCTGGTGCAAAAGAAAGGATCATATGATATACTATGTATAAGAATCTAGAGCAACTGTGTGCCACTGAGGATTGGCTCTGTGGTGGAACATTTGCAGCATTTCCTAATTTATTCTATCAGCTGTGGGTAGTGCATGCTCAGCTTGATGATAAAGTCCTCACCTTTGCCTATTTTCTTCTTCCTGGAGCCTCAGAAGAGATATACCTAAAAACATTCAAGATTCTACAGGTGGGTCTTAAAGCTATTCCCACTGAGGGCAGAAAAAATTCTGGTCTGTCAACAAGGGGCCAATACTGATGATGCTGATAAATTTGAGGTAACCCTAGCTGCTGAAGAGAAGGAACATGATAGAGCCCTTGGCCCCCAAATAAATATCATGGATTATAAGACAGCCCAATACAATGCCTTTGTAAAAGCTTTAAATGTCAAAGTAAAAGGGTGTTTATTTCATTACTGACAGGCTATTAATAGATGCCTTAAAGGCAAGACCCTCCTCAACTCTCTCACATAACAAGATACAACTGATAAATGCAAGTTTCTGATCCAGGAGTTTGTTGCAGTTTCATTTATTAAGCCTGAGCATGCTGGCCAAGGATTTGAACTTCTATGTAATGACCCTTATGCCTTGAGCCATGAAGCTGAGTTCCAACCCTTCTTTGACTACTATGAGCCACAATGGGTGAGGCACAAGGTGATCAGCTGCAGGGGCAAGCCAACAGCAAAGGCAAGCTGGAATTTCTATCAGGCTGTTCTCAAGGATGAAATGGAGACAACATTGTGCCTGGAAAACTGGCATAAACATCTAAAGTCCTTCTTTGGTGTGAATCCCAGATACAATAACTTCTTTGAGCACCTTAAGAATAAACAGGGGAAGACTGTCTCCTCCCTTTGGGATATGAAATTAAGGGCTCTAGAAAAGAGAAGACAGTGTAAGGTTAGAATTTAAAAATAGCATATAAAGATAGCTGTCAAGAATAAGTGCAAGCTATCTGAGCTTGGGGAGCAGATAAGCAAGATTGCCAGTGTACTCTCTTGCAACAAACCTACAACTTAGTTTATAATAAACATTCTTGGCTCTTTCTGATATTTTATTATATAATTTTTAATCCAAAAAAACAATAATAAGGTTTAACAAGATACTTTAAATTTAAATGGTAGAAAGAATTCATAGTTTTTATAAAAGATTTTTATGGTAGAGCCTGAGTTATCTAGCTTAAATATGTGTTTTAGTACTAAAGTATATATAATTTTTGGTTGCTATTATATAAACTATTATTAAATTAAGTGTTTACCTTTAGTTTCTTTATTTAATATATCTTTTTATCAAACTTTTTTTCGAAAAATGATTTATAAACTTTTTATAAAGTAAATAAAAAAATTATAGTGAAAACAGTTAATTTTGTAGTAAATTATTTTTTAAGTGGATTTTTATTATATTTTTATATAGCTTTTCATTATTTTTTTACTTTTTTGGATTCTACATGATCATATTACCCTAAAAAACTGTTTGGAGTTTAATTTTTACTAGGTAAATGTTCAGCGTTTTATTTTTTGCTTGTTAAAAAAGTGTCAACTTCCAGTAGGCTACATGATAGTACACTTTATCTAGAATTTTCTAATGTTTCAACCTGAGTATAAAATTAATTTTGACAGTCAACATGAAGACAGTTTAAATACTGACTGTTCCTGTGTCCCCTGGGATGGATATGCTGAAGCAGCACTGAGATCCCCATCCCAGCTGGGGTGAGAATACAGTTGGGTGACTTCAACTAGGATGAAGGTAAAGTTTCTCTCTCTATGGCTTAAGGGTAGCTTTAAGGAGGAGTTAAAGTTGCTGGGCAAAGCATTGATAGCTCAGAACCATCATTGAGGTGGCTGTCTAGAGAAGCTGCCATAGAACTTGATGATTAGGATGTCTCTGGGAGTGAAGCTGGTTACTCTGTGCATGAAAGCTCAAGCTAACTACTTGGGTGAGTGAAATAGCTGTAATGCTTGAGGTATGCTTGCTTCTGATGACCTAAAGTGTTAATAACTGATGGGGGTCAAGTCTAGGTTGAATCACTTGTGAAGACTTATTGCTTAAGTCTAAGGTTTTGACTGATGGGGACTACCCAAGAGAAGCTAGGATGGAAGGCATCTGTAAAGGCTTCAGAAAGGGTTTAATAGCTATGTGGAATGCTATACTCAGAGAAAAAGTTTGTAACAGTTTGGGGAAAATGCTTCAAAATTTCTCCAAAGTGGTTTGGTAAGAGAAGCAACAGAGAAAAGCGGTTCTGGGAAATGTTCCAAATTTCAAATTTAATTGTGGAGGTAGAAGAAGGTAGAATATTTTTCCTTGGTTTTTTGCAGTAGAAAATACAATTAAGAATGTTGGGAAAATTGCAGGTAAGAGGTTTTCTATAGTAAGTTTCTATGGTAGATGAAGGTATTTTTCTATGAAATCATGATACAAAGCTGGTTATATGAGATGTTTCCCCAGGATTTTACTATGAGTGTAAAGATCTGGGAAAAACATCAAAGAAGACCAAGAAGATTTTTTTAAATATTATTCTACTCTATATAAATTGTTCAAGGTTAAATGCAAGAGAGACTGGTGCTAGAACAGGAAACTGGTTAACACTTTGGTGCACAAAGTGTTAACGTTTCAAGAAACCTAAGAAGTGGAAATTAATTTCCTAGTTGGATCACAGGAGGTCTTTGGAAATGATGTAGTTTTCAACGCTGCAATTATTGGTTGAGTTGAGGCTATTTTTCCTGATGAATATTATTGATTGAAAGTCAAAAGCTTAAAGTGTAAGAAAAAACAGTGAATCTATAATTTAAGCTTTTGAGAAAGTAAGTATGTAAGCTTAAGTTATTATAAAAAAAGTGAGTGTCAAATATTTTTAAGCTTTTGAAAAAAGCCATCATGAAGGGAGAAACATTAAGAAAAGAGCACTATAAGAAGGAGGCTAGCTGGAAAGTTGAAGAAACTTTTCACAAATCTTTAAGTCTCAAGCAGGAACTTTGGGTGCTTAATCTGCATCTTGATGGGTACACATCTGGTTGCTTTTAAATAACCAGATGTCTAATGAAGTGTTCAGACGCTCTTTCTGAAGGATTAGCTGGTCAAAAGGATTCTGAAGCAGTGGCAAATCAGAAGATTTCTAAGAAGAACAGAGCAAGAGCAGAGAAATACCAATAACAAGTTATATGGCAGAATATTTTTAAGAAAATCTTTTTTCTGTATTAATAAAGACTTTTTTGATCCATATTCTCCCTTTTGAAATCATCAAATGATTCACTTTTATCATTTTCATAGAACTAGTATCTCTGAGAATATCACCTTAACACAGTCAGTCTCTGGCTTTTGCCCAGGACACACCCTGATAACCCTTCAGGAGCAGGTGCGCCATTGAAAGCCTTTTGGTTTGGTACAGGCAGTTATGAAGTTAGGTTCAGTCTGAAAATAATTAGTGTAAGCTTTAGAATAAACCATTAAACTAATTTTTACTTTAGATTTTGAGTTTGAACTCAATTTAAAGTTTGAAGCAGGTAAAACTAAAGAAGTCATTTCTAAAAAAATCCTAGATTGTCAGAAGAGGCAGATAAAGCCAAGAAAAGAGACTTTAAAGTATAAGGGAAAAATAATGCTTTAAAAAAGGGAAGGGCTCCAAGAGATACTCCTGAGAATCCAAACTTTTATTAATTTGAGAATCTGCAAGCAAGAACCCTGAGGGGTCTTATTTGAATTTAAAGAAGCTAGCTCTTCCCAGCATTGTCAGGAAAGAAAAGAATGTGTATGACATAATTCAGTTGACTGGTGAAATTTTTTTAGCCCTGAACCAGGGGTGTTGAAAATTTTCCCACTTATTTCCAGGGTTAGGTCTGATTAGGT
Source organism: Entomophthora muscae (assembly GCA_014839935.2). NCBI lineage: Eukaryota > Fungi > Entomophthoromycota > Entomophthoromycetes > Entomophthorales > Entomophthoraceae > Entomophthora > Entomophthora muscae. Next base: position 158,220 of record QTSX02002213.1, read on the forward strand.
GGCAACTTCAAAGAAGTTGATGAAGAGGACAATTCAAAAATGAAGGGAATGATAGCCAACAATGTGTTAAGTTCTTATTAGCTAGACCTCATATCTTTGAGATTATTCTTGCACTAGGCCAGCAAGCAGTGCAAAATTATCAGGGCTTCCTCTATGATGAAAGCAAAGGGGAGATAGGAGAAACCAAGAGGCTTGGTTGGGTATGCTAACACAAATCTTTTAATTGTATGGGCTAAAGCTCCTAGAGAATTTAAGTGTTTGTTGGAATGTTGAGCCAATTTCTTAGTGCAGTGGGGAAACACAGAACACAAAGTCCAGAGAAAAGTAACTTTACAGTGAGAGTATCTTTAATGCAGCCCTTGAATAAAGCTTTGAGGATAGAGAAGCTTGAGAACATTTAAGCTATCTTAATGACTCTCTCTGCTAATATTTTATCACTTTTTCAATATTTTTGTCTCTCATTCTTCTGTTTGATGTGCTGGTCTCAATGCTTTTTGAGAGTAGTTTGCTATGATTTGACTTTGTTTTTTACTGTAGATTTTAAATTACTGAGTGTACTTTTAGTTTATCAATAAAATTTCAAAAATGATAGGTTTATTAGTTTTTAGCTACTAAATGAAACACCAGATAGTTTACAGTAGTTTTCAAAACTGCAATGACAAGAAAAATTGAGTCATCTGTAAGAAAAATGAACTCAAACTTAAATAAAATCAACTCAGCTCAGAAAAAATATAAGAGGAGCAAAATATATTGTCAATCATTATAAATTCATTGATTTTTTATTTCTCTTAGAGCAAAGTTGATTTTTTTTCTGTTGAGTTCATTTTTTCTTGTTGACACAGCTTTGAAAACTACATTATTGTTTTGCCATTTGTAAATATTTATATTAAGATGAAATATTTATTTTTAAATAAGAAATAATATATTTTAAGATGGTATGGTTTGAGATACCATATTTAAGATGTTGTTTTTGAGATGCTACAACCCACTAAAACTTAATATTGAATATATATTACTGCTTATTTTCATAGCTTAGAAAATCTTTAAAATAAAAATAGTTATTTATATTTTCTAATATTTCAATCCTTTTAATATGAACTACATCATGTTTATTTCTCAGACAGATTCTTTGAAATAATTTACTTGTATAAAATAAAAATATACAAGATTGAATATGTTTATTAAAGAAACTTATAATAGTTTCCAAGCCTTCAGGATGTGATAGATTAGGTCGCCTAAAATAAATATAGCTGGGCTAGAAGAAGAAATAAAAGTTGATGAATTTATATTGACTAACAAATATATTTGGACCTATTTGCATCTTGCTTTAAGCACAGTTAATTTTTTTAAGATGAGTGAATTTTATTTTAGGCTGATTTATATTTAATCATCGTCGGTTTGAAATCTACCATATATTTTTTTTGAAATTTAGTGTAATTCAAAAAGAAGAAAATTGATAATATCCGTATTTCATTTAATCAAATAGAGAGACATGGACCTTGGAATGATCTAATAAATACTAAGGTTGATTTGATATTTTCAGAGATTATTTTTTTGAAGTTTTGACAATATCAAAAACATATATTTAATTAAAGTCTTGATTTGAGTTAGTTTAAAGCATTTGCTCTTTTTACAAACTACACCACATATTTTATTATATTTCTCAGCATCAAGACCAGTTAAAGCAAATAAATTAAATACTACACTGCATCGGAATAACATAAGACATATACCTATCTACTTCGAATTTTGAAGAAACTGTTTTATTCAGCCTTGAATTTTAACTGCTAAAGCAGTCTGCTAATATTCTGATTTGAACAATATTTTTTAAAGGGAACAAAACTTCTCTTTTGAATAATATGCTAGCAATCAGCCTGGTGTTAATATAGTCTGATCCCGTTGAAGCTAGACTATACGTGATAATTGTTTAAATGCTTTAGCAGTGAATTTGAGCAAAATTAGTCACTCAAAGTTTAGTTTCAAACAATCACGGTTAAACGGTAGGTCACCAGAATCCACCAAAGCTAGGCTTACGGCAACAAGAGTAGCGATACTTCGGCCAAGCCCCAGGCAGGCGCGGCCAGTTTTTGGCTCTGTAAAGCTGATTCAAAAATGTGTAGTTCTGCTCTAGCGGTAGCAGCTCGAAGCATCCCGGAATTTAAAATCTTATTTTTACGATTTAAATTCGATAAAATCTATACCCTTCTATTTCTGATTTAAATCTGGTTTATATATCTAGTTTAAATCAAATTCACTCAACTTACTCATGATAGGAACTTCCAATTAAATTGAGCCGCGTTGTCAAAATTTAAAAATCATTCGCTTGTAAACCAAATCCAACAATCCTCTCAAGCCTATTGGCTAAGATCAAGTTTTGTAAACCAAATCCATGCGTAAAAACTAAAAAGCACTGGTTCTAATCCATTGACCAAGCACTGGCAGCAGTAGGGCAGTAACAAAAAATAAAGTTTCAAGCTTTGCTTAAGACTAGTCAATAATTATTGTAGCAACTGTGGGATAACTTGAAGATGGACAGCAATCCAGAAGAAAGCTATAAACGATTGATGGATATCCGAAATCAAGCTTATGAACCTATTTTGCATATACTGCAAGATCAAACTGATGCTACTTGCCAAAATTTAACCACTGCAAGCTCCAGGCAGTTCATAGCAAATTTCATTTCATCATGCTTTAATTCTGAATATGTTACCCTTTTAGAAGGTAGTTATTTTTCAGAGTTTGGTGGTTTTAATTTTGATAGAGTTGTTGATTGAAGCTTGGGTTGATAAAAATAATATTTCATATTCAACTAATTAACAAGGATTTAGCTTTTAATAGAGATATCTAAAAGTGCATATGCATTTATAGCCAGCCTTAAATTCACCATCCAGAAGTTTTCTTTGCTTTCAAAATGGATAGATTTATTATAGCTTGACTATAAAAGTTCTTTTAACCATCACTATATTTTAGTTGTAACATATTTCAATTGCAAATTTTTAATGCAAAAAGTTGGCTTTTTCTGGGACTTCTGTCAGCAATAACTTATTTATTTTTTGATCTCTGTATTTTGAATTGAACAGTGACTAATAAATATATTTTTTTAGATCACACAAAGTTTGCTGATCTAAATCTATTTGCTTTTGTCCTTCAAAATAGAGCTCCTATTCTGTTTGACAAGACTGTTGTTAGTCAAAGAAGAATACCAGAATGCAACTTGCTTGATGAAGACATAGATCCAGATACCAGTTTAGATACTGCAGCGGGGATGTGTTGGGAAAGCAACTTGTTCAACTCTACTTTGCCCAAAGCCGCTTTGCCTGAATTTCCTTTATCAGAGTTACCTAGAGTAGGCCATAATGAACTGTTTGCCCTGAAGCATTTCTTGGATCTTTTTACTTTGGATGGTCTTGACAAGCCCTTTGTTACACAATACATTGGGATTCTGATTACCATGGGAGACATCCTTTTCCAGGTGGCTCCATTCTCACATTATAAAAACTATATCTGCCATATGCTTGCATCGCTGCTTTGCACTTCAACAACTATCACTCAAGAGTCTGCCTTCAACCCAGATCATGATGCTTTTTTAGTTACATATGATGCCATGGCACTGGATCTTGGACTGATACCTGACAATATTTCAGTCTTCAAGGTCAATGTTCATCCTGAGTTTTCCACACATGAGCAAGCAGTGGCCTATTTTTTAAAGCTTGCTTCTGTTCTTGTTCAAATGGTTTGCTCTAACCACTATGTCTTGCACAGTACACCTGGCTTAATCCTCGAGGCTCTGTTTGAGGTTTTTTTTGAGATTTATGATCCATTATGCCTTGACGTGCTTTTATACTTTATGCTTTATCTAATGTTGGCTGTAGATGTGCTCAGACCTGATTCACCTTGGCTCTCTCAAAAACATGCCTATACCTGCCCAGCTAGGATACTTTATTGAAATACTTCATACTTCCTGTAACTTTCTAAACCTTGCCAATGAATCCCAGCATGAGTAAGTTCTTATTCTATTGTTGCTTTGAAAACACTTTCTAATACAAAGCCTATAGAAACCCTGAGCCTGACAATGAGCTGCTTAAGATGGAATGTTCTTTGGGATGTATTCTCATAGATATTATAGACGTTCTACCTCCAAGTACTCATGTGATGATAAGTTCAAATGAGCAATTTAGATCCTCAGTCCTACTTCTCAGTAGTGTCAAGCCTATCTCTAAAGGTCTCCTGGTAAGCAAATCATTGTTAAATATACTTATCTTTGACCAGGAGTCCATGATTCATTGTGTATGTATCATTAGCCCGTCTGCAACCTCATATCTTGAAAGTATATTCAAGAACACCCAGTATGCCACATCTAGTAGCCTATCTATTCTTCTGAAGTATATAGCAAATGTCTCAAACTTGTTTCCTTCCCCTATCTCATATGCTGTTCTGGCTCAGGTAAGAAGAAGTGTTTTTTGATTAGCAAGTTGTTTGACTGATCTCATATTTATTGTTGCCAGAACTATCTGCTGATACTTAAACTTACTCTAGGATCCACTCTTCCAGTTTAAGGATATCACTGGAAAACATTCCCGAAAGGTTGCAAGTGGTGGAACAGAATCTCGGTAAGTTTTGTATGTTTTTTCATGCTATGATATAATGTTTCTTCTGTAAATAACAAGGCTTTATTTTTGAACCCTTTTAACAGACAGGTTAGAATCATACATTTTTATTGCAAGCTTGCTAGATTTAAGTTCACAGAGTGTGGCTTTATAACAGTCTTACAAAATAGCCATAATTATAGTTTTAGAATGTTCTTAAGCCCCAATGGTATGTTTTTTCTAGCATTTTATAAATGCTCTTGTCAATTTTATATGCTTAATTCTTCAAAACTTACTCTTAATATTTATTTTCCAACTGCCTTCTATTCATGCCAATACAAATTTATGATATTCACATTTTGATTATCTGCTGATGCTTACTAATGTTTACTTTGATTTGTACTTAGGGCTCCAAAGCGGTTGAATGCTAAAAACACTAGAGATATGGAAACTGCAGTTGAAGATTTAGAGGAGCTGCAATGTGATAGTCAAGCCTCTTTTGATTCTAATACCAAGAAGCTCATCAAGATTCGAGGCTTAGGCAATAGCAGCAAAGAGATCTCTACAGCTATCTTCTCACATATGGTCTACCATTCTTTAAACTTCCTTGGCCTGCTCTACTCAACAAAGCTCACCAGCCTTGCAGAAGTCATTTCAATCCTGGAAGTTGGTGTAAGAACTCTGCCCAAAGAATGCTACTTTCAACTGCATCAAATCATAGCTTGTTGCCTAGATCCTGTCTACAGCTTTATGCTGGCTAAGCAGATTCAAGCCACAGAGCTTCTTTACAGTGAGCTGTGCTCCATTGCAACCATGTTTTCTTTCTCAGCCAGTAAGCTTATTTATTTGATGCTGGCTAACTTTTGTCAGATCATCTTGAAACATGGAGTGATGAGACCAAGCATTGCTATCATAGTATATTTGTGATGTTTGCAGCAGTTTGGAAGGATACTATCTACAATGTTACCCGCCTTGACCTAAATATTTTTGATAAGGACAAGCTTGAGAAGCTTCTGGCTGCTTCTAAGAAAAAGTTGACATTGCTTTTTAAAGACACTTCCCTGACCTTAGATTTGGGGGTTGAGAATCTATTGTCCATAGCCTTATCTGGTATGGTTGCCCTTCTCTCAAATTCTGAGATTGACTATGATGTTAATTTCCCCCTCTTACTGGCCATTATCTTTTACTCCCTTCATAAGAATTCCCCTGTCAGCTTACAAGCTCATGTGTGGAAAATCATGCCCAAAGCTCTTGCTGGCACCTTCTTGAGTTATTTGAAACCTGAAAGCATTCTGCTTTTGATTGATATCACATGCCAGGAAGAATCTATCTGTGATGAAGTCAAAAATACTTTTGCCCTCAACTTGGGAAAATTGATCTGCAGTATTTCAGCCAATTGCACCTCAGCTGATATCAACCACCTTCCCTTTCCATCTGGGGAAGTGCTTTGTGCATATTGTGATAAAGAATATATGGTGGTGCACCAGGGAGAGCTCTGCTCCAATAGAAAAAATAAGCTGGTGTCCTTGCTTCTGGAGCCACTAGAAGACTATCCAATGCAGGCCTTGAGATTTCTTCTGAATTTCATCCTAGGAACTGATTGCTTGCAGACCAGGGTTGGAGCCAGTTTGAGCTTATGTCGAATGCTGACTCATCTCCCCTTGAAATGTTATACTCCGCTTCTTAAGTTGATCCCTGAGCTTGTTTTATTGATCATGGATGACAATTCAAAAGTTCGCCTAATCATAAGGTAGTAGATTTCATAACTCCTCTAATTTCTTTAGCACTGCCCTTCTGAATATTTCTCCATTCGAAGATTCTGAAGAAAGACAGATATTTTTGTTGAAATTGGTGGATCATATGTTTAACTCAATCAAAGATGATCCTTCTGAGTTCTCTCTCAACCTTGCTCTTTCGCTGGTTGGTAATCTTGCAAAGTATTTAAATTTTCTTAAACCTTGCTGACATACTAGAAAAGCCTATCCTGTTGCATTATCATTTATGCTTAATTGTCTGAGTCAGTATTTGTACCATGATGACAAACAGATAACAGCCTCCATCTTTAGCCAGGTAAGCCAATACCTCATCTTTAAAGCTAACTTGCTAGCTTCATGGTATTGCTGCTGCTCATAAGGTTACATTGAAGACATTATTCAGCCCTCTTTGGGAGACCCTTGCTGGCTTCATTCTGACTGACTTTAAAAGCCAAGGCCACTTTGTAACAAACATGGCTGTAGCCTTACAAGTTGACCAATCTGGGCTTTTGAAGCTTGCTTGCCCGTATTTGCTCCCAATGGTTGTGATAAAGAGAGACTTTGAGATGCTCAAAAAGCTAGCAGAGGTGATCAAATCAGATATCGGGAGATCCAGATCTGAAGAGACACAAGTTCTTGACTTGTGTTCTGATTATCTCCCATACATCCTTGCAGGCTTATTCCTCTGGGATGATGAAGAATATGTTGTGTCTCTAAATTTCTTTTTTGGCTTGTTCAATCCCAACACACCTCTCAAAGGCAAAGTCATCATCGACAGTTGTATTGCAGACTTAATTCTTGTACTATCATTTGAGTTTGGTAGACTTGGGGATCATGAAATATCTAATGCTAAGGTAAATTTATCAGTCTTTCAAACTTACATAAGTTTTTATTACTTATGATTTCTTTTATATATATTTTTATATTGAATCAACATAGCTACTAAACTATTTTGCTTCATCTTAGCTTGAAACTAGCTTTGCTGCTATTGCCAAGAACGTCTCCGAAGATTGGGCTTCTGAGCATGACCTTGAACCCCTCCAATATTTTCTTGTTTTCTACTTCATGTACATCATCTCCTCCTACAACTCCCTTTTAGCTGAGTATCACTTCCCCCAGGATTATACTATGCAGATCACAGCTCTTCTAGCACTTGATGTCATAATCAAGACAGTTGGTTGTCACATCAACACTTACATTCCTCAGGTATTTAAAACTCACGTGTTTCTTCTAAGAGCCTTATATTACTATATAGTTCTCAAAGTCACGATGCACTTTAATCTTCATTAAAGCTTTATAAAACCAGTACTAACGCTGATCCCTAGATTCTTTCTGCCGTCAAGAGTTCAACACATTTCCCATTCCTGACATATGCTGGTGTTCGAATATGTAAGACACTTATAGAGACGATGGGCTACAGCACATGCAAGCCATATGTCAATCAAATATTGGCAATGTTTTCTGAGTGCTATCCAACCCTTAAGAAGGAAAACCAAGGCTCTGTTTTGGCCCTGTTCAAGCTTATCTACCAAAAGAGCATTGAATGCAAAAATTTCACAGTCATTTCACTGCCAGATCTCAATCCTGAATTTGAGTCCCTGAATTTGGAGATGCAGAAGAAGATACCTAAACAAGACCCTGCTGTGAAAGCCAATCAGTATATCCAGACTCTAGCTAGTGATAACTTTGATGTCTGTGTGCTGGCGCTCAAGGACTTATATTCCTTTCTTTTGGTCAACAAGGACATAGTTGCAACCTGGGTCTTTAACGAGCCTATCAGCCCAATTGTTGGAAACATGATTTTATCTCTATCCTATTCATGTGAAAAGTTTAATGAGATGGAAAGCACTGTGTTACAATACCATGCAATGCTCTGCTTTGGAATTCTTGGGGCAGTTGATCCTGATAGACTGCCACCCAAAAGGCTTGACTGTCAAACAAAGACATCTGCTAATCTCTTTACTAAGGAGGCATGTATTAAGCTAGGCAGTGACCTAATTGAGCATTATCTGGTCCACCTCTACAGCTCCACAATGGTGGTCAAGGATCAATTTGTTATTGCTTACACCATCCAGGAGCTGATGCGATTCTGTGATTTTAATCATTCCAACATAAGTTCTGATTTTGCCAATGAAGTTAAGCCTTTTTCGCGTGAGGTTTGGGATAAGCTACCGAACACAGTTGTAGAAACAATTCGCCCACTGATGCTCACTGATTACAGGATTTCTCGGCCCCTAATTGTTGAAACAGAGCATCCCATATTTTCATCAGATCTCTCCTTCGAAAGCTGGGTGTGCCGCTGGACCTCTTATTTAATCCTACAGGTCAAAGGTGATATCACAAAAGGCCTTTTCAAACCCTGCTTTAAAGCAGCTTCAAGGCATGTAGATGTAGCTACATTTTTGCTTCCCAATCTGATCTTGGCATTAGTTCTTCAGAACAATACTACTTTAACACAAACAATTCTTCAGGAGATACATGCTGTACTCAATGTTTCAGCCAACCAACCAAGCAACATCCTTCTTGGTAAAGCATCCCAGCTTATTTTCTCCATCATTGTCCATCTATCAAACTGGTGCTCCCTCATCCGAGAACATATGTATAGCAACAAACTTGCCCGAAACCTACAAATCAGAGATTATGACTCCTTTAATGCCTTGTTCAAGATTTGCCAGGGGTTTGTCCAAGGGATCCCCAATCTGCTGCTAGCCCAGGCTGCTCACAAGACACAGAACTATTTTCATGCTGTGTTTTATCTAGAGGCACATATCCGTGAAGTCAATGCTCGCAAAGAGTTAACTACAGAAAAAGAGCACAATGATCTGTACACTCAACTCCATGACCTTTACTTCCAGCTGGATGACATTGATGGATTACAAGGAGTTCAAAGCCTGTTTCTTGTTGGCAATGTTCAGCAGCAATTGCGTGAGCACGAAGCAAGTAAGAACTGGCCTGCAGCACAATCATGCTATGAAGTTCTTGCCAATGCAGGCCTTAATTCTAGGGCTTGTCAGCAAGGCATCATCAGCTGTATGAAAAATATGGGCTCATTAGATCTTGCCACCAATTATTTAGCAGGGCTCACTGCAAAGCTTCCTGGTATGAACCTCATAGATGATCTTCAGCAGGCCCTGGATGAGTCTTCATGGCGCCTGGGAAACTGGGATCTCACTATAGATAAACCTACCTCAGCCAAACCAAGCTTTGACCAAAGCATCAGCAATCTTCTACTGTCTTCCAAGCACAATAACTCCAAGCTTTTCTTCTTACATTTGGAAGATAGCCGTAAGCAGCTTCTGACAGAGTTTTCTAGCAACATTTCTCATTCTTATGTTCGCGGATATAATACCATTGTCTGGGCCCACATGCTAGATGAAGCAGAAACTCTTTACAAGGAATGGAATCTCTTCCAAGAAATCCCAGATAGACTGGCTACTCTAAACAAGACAGAAGCAACCTGGAACAACCGTCTCTTATCCACAAACCCCTCTTTTAAGATCAGAGAAAACATATTGAACTTTCAGAGAGTTATTCTAGATACTCTTTACAAGGATGAGAACCAGCTTGATAGGAGCCTTGTCAGTAGAATTAAGGAGATGCGTTCACACAACTACATTCAGTGTGCCAAGCTTGCACGAAAGACAGGTTATTTCCAGACTTCATACCGCTCACTTATGGAGCATCTTGAACATGATAAGCTTGCTGTTGCCAAAGAGCTGGCTAAGTGGCACTGGAGCCAGGGTCAATTCTGGCCGGCAATGGAGATCTTGATGAAGCTGCTTGGTGAAACTGCCCCTGCCTTGATAGCTGGAAACTATGATAGCCATGCACCACCCTTTAGTGAATCTATGGATCAATCACAGGTGCGACTTAAACTTGTCAAGTGGATGATGAGTACCAATGCCTGCAACCAGGATGTCTTTGCCCAAGAGTTTCGCAAGCTTCGCGAAGCCCAGCCAGAATGGGGAAAATGTCACTTTTATGCAACTCAGCATCTATTTGGGCTTCTTGCACAAGAAGCATCAGATGTTGTGTCATCCAAAAAGGCTCTTGAAGTTACAGAGCTTGTAAAGGAAATGGTTATTTGTGGCCATAACTGTCTCAAATTCAGCTCAAAGTATGTGTATCAGCTACTACCTCGTATCTTGACACAGTGGCTCCACTGCAATATAGCATTCAAGAGGCATGTTGGGCTCCTTGATAAAGCAAATGCATGTATGCTTTCTATGGCTAATGAGCTTCCCACTTACATGTTTCTTCCTGTCTTTTCTCAGGTAGTATCTCGCTTGAACACAGATGGGCCTGATGTCTTGAAGGTGCTTAACATTATCATTTTCCGCATTATAATGGAATATCCTCAGCAAGCTCTTTGGGCTCTAGTTGGAACTTCTGCTTCACAAGAGAAGACACGCAGCGCTCGATACACCACACTTCTCAACAAGGCCAAGAGCTCTTCTAGCATTATCATCATTGCTGAAGAAATTAAGTCTTTTTGTCAAACTCTTCGTAGTATTGCCAACTTTTCTATAAAGGAAAAGCTTACCATTGAAGAAGAAGAACGTAAAGTAGGAAACTTTCTTTGCCAATTCACTGAATCCAAACCTCTTTCCATCATCATGCCTACTCAGGCTGCACTTTCTTTCAGCCTTCCTAGTACCAGCAGTTCCGAAGACCTATCCAAGTTCACTCCTTTTCCAAGCAGCCTTGTCACCATCAAATGTATTCTTCCTTCGGTAAAGGTGATGAGTTCTCTTATGAGGCCCCGGTTGCTTCAATTTATGGGCAGTGATAACATTCCCTACCACTTTCTGTGCAAACCTAAAGATGACTTGCGGAAGGACTCACGTTTGATAGAACTATTTCATTTTCTTAACCGCATGTTTCGTCAAGACCCTGAAGCTCGTCGCCGACATCTCAACATCCAGACATTTGCTGTTGTGCCTCTTGATCATCAATGTGGGCTTGTAGAGTGGGTCAACAACCTTGAGGTTTTGCGTGGCTGTATCCAAAGCTCCTATAGCACTCATGGGGTCAAAGGCCTGTCAAATGATCAGCTCACAAGCCTGATGAATCCCCAGATCATTCGGACTCGAGAGCAGCGAATCCACATATTTGAAAAAGAGATCCTTCCTGCCTACCCACCTATGCTGTATAAATGGTTTCTGAAGATTTTTCCACATCCTGTAAAATGGTTTGCTGCACGTGCAACCTTTGCCCACTCTCTTGCTGTAATGTCAATGGTAGGGTTTGTTGTTGGGCTCGGAGATCGTCACGGAGAAAATATATTACTGGATAAGGGCACTGGAAGTGTGGTACATGTTGATTTCAGCAGCTTGTTTGAAGTCAGCATTGACTTGAAAGTGCCTGAGCTTGTCCCATTTCGCCTTACCTCAAATATGATACATGCCCTTGGTGTCACTGGATATGAAGGCACATTTCGTAAATCATGTGAGGTCACTATGAAGATCCTAAGAGCCAACCGAGAGACACTCAAAGCCCTGCTAGAAACCTTTCTTCATGACCCACTTGCTGACTTTCTGAACAAGAAAAAAATCAAGATGCCTGATAACCCATTGTTAGCCGGCCGCACTCACTTCTTCAAAAACATCCTGTTGTACCTTCCCTACAAGAACTTGGATGTCAACTCTCCTGTAAACAACCCAGATGCACTTTGGGCGCTTGACCGCATCTCCAAGAAGCTTGATGGCAAGTCCTCCTCGTTTTTTCCTGCACCACCTGGCACAGACCTTCAGCCTATTTCTGTGGAAGGACAGGTGCTTCAGCTTCTCCAATCTGCCACAGATTCAGAGAACTTATTTCAAATGTATTTGGGTTGGGGACCATTTCTCTGAGACTCTCTCATAAAATCTTTAATAAATCTGATTTATCTTTTCATCTGTTTTGTTATTTCCAAGTGGATTGTATTTGCTCTTAATGTGGGTTAAAAATTAAGCCCAAAATACATTCATGTCTAAATGGTTTGAATAATTATTAATATTTATTTTTTGAATATAATAACATATATTTCTGCCAAACTATCACGTTAAGAAGAATTAGCATTATTCTGAAAAAAAATTACATACTTTTATTTAAAATATTTTTTAATCTGATCACCTTTTCTTTTGAAATTTAAATTCTCAATAAACTTTCTGTGCAGTTTTTTAATATCTCTGGTTTGGATTAGTGAAGATTATGTGACTCTGGAAGGCTCACTCAGCTCCAAAGTAGATTTTATATTAACTCAGATATCTGCTTTTCCAAGCCAAACTCTTTTACTTAATAGCTTTGACTTAATATATTAGATGAAATACATTGTTTTTTGAAGTGTGTAAGCTATAAATCAATTATACTGTAAATTGCTGCACAAAATCTGGGCAGCTTAAGTTTTTAATTCCCATCATATATTAACCATCAATAAAGGAAATCTACTCAAACTGACATATCAAGTTTATCTTTTTCTAGTTTTTTGCAGCTTTATCAAAGTTTTTATCTGTTTATGAATTAAGCTCATTAATTGAAAAGGCTCACACTTGAAATCTAAATATACTTTTTAATTAGAAAAATGATTGAATTTAACCCTTAAATTTAATAGTTATATATGCTACAGAGGATGAGCAACTTTTTCAAACTTATAGCAAGTGTTTTCAATCTATGATATCATCATTCATAGTTCTTACTGAAAAAGATAAAATAAAAGCCATCATTAATAAATAAGAATCATTTAAATCTCCCATTTACTTTTTAATAAAAAGACCCAGATCTAAATTTTTATAGATCACACATTTTCTAGCATCAAGTTTTTGAGTTTTTACTCGCTAAAGAGATTTTGTGATTTTTTAGTTTGATATAAAACATTTTTATTTTTTTGGCTTTAGTGATTTGAGGCTTTATGTGCACTCTGTGCATTATCTTTTAAACTGACCTTATTTCCAACAGTAGATTTTAAATATATTTTAAGAGAAATGTATTTTAAATATATTTTAAGAGAAATGTATTTTAAATAGCCATTTATGACTTTATGAATTTCAACCTTCACTCCCAGCCTTTTATGATGGTACTCATCTTATTTCTGACATTGTTTTCTGAAAAATCAAAATCCAGCATTATATCATTATTAATATTATTTCTCAATGAAAACATATTCCAAGACTCAAGAAATAACATCATCATGTTAGATTTTTGGCTCATCATAAAAAGGCTGAAAATGAGGTGGGTACTTTTTGTGATCCCAACTTGCAACACTTTTCATATAGCCAAATAAGATATAAATCTACTGAAATTTTTTAGCCATCTTATTTAGCTCTTAAATATACTTATTGAACCCCATGTCATAAATTAGTTTTTTCAAGGCTTGATAATCATTATAAGTGATATTATTAGCTAAATAAATTCATTTCTACCAGATTTTTATAATTTCATCCTTGGTTTAAATTTAATGCATATATGAGAAAATGAAAATAAATTTATTTTGGTATCAAATGAGTTATTTAATAATTTAAATAATATTATAATAACAGATTCATTTAAAATATGAGGTTTCTGCATATAATTGCTGTGTGACACTTTATGCTTGTAAGACATTAAAAATGAGTTGCACCACCAAATTAGCATCATAAATTTGAGCTTTTGTGGAAGCAAAGACATAAAATTGGCAGGATTTGAAGCCATCTCAGACTTTCTGGCCAAAACCCGGGGCTGTAGGCCACAGGTCTCAGCTAAATCCAACTTCAACTTAGATACTGATCACCAGAAGTAGTTCAATCAAGAATCACATAAGCCTGGGTCATAATCAATGTAAAATAGACAACCCATTGATCCCACAGCTCTCAAGATTGTCCCTTCATTCTGGAAGTTCCCAACAGCCCACATCTGCAATTTAAAAACAGAGAACATATATAGAGAGATTTTGATATAGGAATCCAATGAAAGTAAGTTGTTTTATTCTTAAAAACAGGGTGGACTAGGGAATCTATATGAAGCTCTAAATAGAAATGTATAGTTTGAAGATGTGCAGTAGCCCCAAAACATATGTCATAATGGCCATGACAGAGCTTTTAAAAATAGACTTCATGCTTGTTATGTTCTGAGGCGCACCACAGATACACAACTGAAAATACTAACATTAGGTTTTATTTGTACTTGGTCTTGGTTAGATGACAGGGAAGGCTATGCAATTACCTTGTGGCCCTGATTGAACAATATCTATTAGACGTGGCTAGAGAGGCAACAAAGTACTTGGAGACATAAAGACAAAAAATGTGAATAGAACTTAATTTTTATTGATGAATAAGAAATAGAATATATAGTGGTTAACAATACCATAAAACACTTCCAGGACAGTAGGATCACTTGCCACAAGCATGGGTGGGGCAAGGGAGTTGCACAGAGTCAGGAAACTGAACAATGGAATTTCCCAATTCAGAGCCAGACTCATTTCAAAGGGTGAAAGCAACAGAGAGAGATTTGCTCTCAAAATAACCCATTGAAGGCAAAATAAAAGCATGGTGAATGGCAGCATTCACAACATTGCCCCCTCTAGATTGGCCTTAGGGGGAAGTACTTGCAGAGAAACTTAGCATGCACTCAAGCAAATGAAAAACACTGGAGAGGAGTTTCAGAGTGTACTCTGACCTGTGTTTGAAAGTTACTTCTAAAGGCCCAACCCACAAAGTATCTAACTTATGGGCATGTCCTCCTACTCTATGCCAATAGTGGAGAACATGGTCCCTAATATTGAACTCAGGCAAGGAAGAGCGTCCAGCATTGTCAGGGGAGAGCTCAAGCAGCTTAGTCTTATAGGTGGTCGTGTAGGTAGTAGCCTGTATATCAATGATGCAATTGACTAGATATTTGATATGGTCATCAGGTTCATAGCCTTATCAGAGGAGAGTAGGGGGGTCCCCAGGAGCAACAGAGTGGTGGCCTCATACCCATACAGCATAGTAAAGGGGAATACCCGGTGACACAATGTTTGCTAAGGCAATAAGCAAGAGAGCAGCAGGTAATTATAGATCCCAGTTTGCAGCGTCAGAGTAAGTGAGTTTCTTCATGATAGAAACCAGAGTCAAATTTGCACGCTCCATCACCCCATTGGTAGAAGGATTATAGGGGGCAGAGAAGAACTGGTGAGACCCCAAGGCTTTGACAACAGAGGTTACTAACTTGGCATTGAAGTTAGTCCCATTTTCAGACAACAACACTTGAGGGCAGCCATGGCAGAAGAATACGTCTTGTAACAGAAAGATGGCAGTTGTCTTGGCAGTGATGTCCTTAGTAGGGCGAGCTTCCACCCACTTGCTAAAATGATCAACAGCAATTAAAATAAAGTGGCAGCCAGAGCAGGAGCAAGGGAGAGGCCCTACAGTGTCAATGCTGATAGTATGAAAGGCGTGTTGAAGGGGGACTAGCTTGAACTTGTGAGAGGCAGCTTGAGGTTGCTGGAGCTGAAAATTGTGGCAACTAGCAATGACATCTGGAATCAGCAGGAAAAGGTTTTCCCAGAAATAGGTTTTCTGGAGCCAGTCATAGGTCTTGGCAAAGCCTCCATGGTCTGTCTTCTTATGAGCTTGAAGCACCAACAAAAGGCAAAGACTAGGCTGTACATAAGGTAGGTATTAGTCTTGTACTTTCTTGAAGAGCTGATTGTTGCAAATGAGCATGTCCTCAGATAGTTTAGCTAAGGCAATTTAAACTTCTTCTGTATTGCTCTCCAAAGAGGAAGAGTCCAATTAGTTCATACAGTCAATCATCCTTAGCAGGGTGTAGAGCCAGGATGGGCATTCTGGATAAACCATCAGAGTTCTGATGTTGAATCCTGGGACAATGTAGTACTGTGAAGTCACAACCTTGCAGGCAGAAAGCCCATCTAGCTAGTTGTTCTTCTGGTTCCTTAAGCTGTTAAAACCACTTAAGAAAAGCGTGGTCAGTGACCACAATGAAATGGGTGCCATACACATAATGACAGAACTGCCTGACAGCATGCTACACAGCAAGGCACTCCTTCTCTGTGACGCTGTAATTCTTCTCATGCGTGTTCAGGACACAGGAAGTATAAGCTACAGGGTGATCCACACCCTCATCATCTAGTTGAGCCAAGTTGGCTCCAATATCCAGGTCACTAGCGTCAGTATAAAGGATGATTTCCTTATTGTAGTCAGGATACACTAGGATGGGGGCCTCTTTGAGTTTTTGTTTAAGGGTCTCAAAGGCTTGTTGCTGACTAGTGGTCCATTCAAAAGGGACATTACGTAACAGTTGGACCAAAGGTTTGCTAGTGTTGGCAGAGTCTGGGATGTATTGTCTGTAGTAACCCATCATGCCCAGAAAGACTTGAACCTCTCGCAGGTTGGTGGACGGAAGCATTTTGTCAATGGCCTCAACTTTCTTGGTCATTGGGCAAATCCCTGTCTGGGTTACCTCATGGCCCAAGAATTCAAGGTGTTCCTTGAAGAAAGCACACTTAGATGATTTTAACTTAAGGCCAGCCTCCCAAATATTTACAAACACTTCCTTGAGGTGAGCCAGGTGATATTTAAAGGTAGCTCTGAAGACCATTATATCATCTAAGTACACTAGGACACATGAGAGCTTCAAATCACGGAGGATGGAGTCCATGGCTTACTGGAAGATAGTTAGGCATTGCAGAGTCCTTTCAGCATGCATGTAGGCCCAAACAGTCCCTTGGAAGTGATGAGCACATCTTACTGTCTATCCTTGGGAGAGAGATCAACTTGCCAGTACCCAGATGCTAGATTCATAGCAGAGAAGAACTTAGAGCCTCCAAGGCAGTAGAGAGCATCACCAATACGCGGCAAGAGGTAGGAATCCTTTTTGATTAAGGAGTTCAATAAACAGTAGTACATCACAATACAATGACCTCCATCCTTCTTCTTCAGTATGAGCAAGGGGGAGGCCCACGGACTTTGGGAAGGAGCCAGTAGCCCAGCGTCTAAAAGTAGTTTTAGTTCTTTAGACACCTGAGCGTCCTCCACGCAACTGTGGCAATATGGTTTAGCGCAGAAGGGGGGAGCGTCACAAGTATCAATCTGGTGAATGACGCCTTTGGCTAGACCATAATCAGTGCTATCTTTAGCAAAGATATCTGGAAATTGATCTAGAAAATAAAGCACCTTCTTCTGTTAAACCGGAGATAGTTGCAGGAAGTCTTGGGCAATGAACAATGATAGGACTTATGGCTCATCCTAAGGTAAGCTAAAGTCCTGGAACATACCAAAGTGATGTAGCAATAGGACATTGGGAGCATTAAGCAAATTGCCATAGCCAACGATCTTCCCTCTAGACACATTTATGTGTGTTGAGAAACTTGTGTTATTGCTGGTATGTTCAAAGCTACAGATAGATGTTAGACTTTCCAATGTATTCTATCTAATCCTATGTGTGGTGATCCACATGTGTGCTGTTTTGCAGGCGAGGGTTGATTTGGCTTCAAATAAAGACAATATGCTGAAGAGTGACAATGTATGGCTAGCTGTTGACGCTGTAAACTAGTAGGTAACATGGGGCTACTAGGGGTAATTAGGGTGAGCCTAGTAGGTAACATGGTCTACTAGGGTAAATAAGGCCTGCCTGGTAGGTAACATAGGACTACCAGGGGCAGATGTTGCCTCCACCCAGCAGCAGAAATTGGCTGTTTTGGGCTATAGTGCTTCACCTTGCAGGAAACTGTGGCTGCAGAAGGGTGAAGACTGAAATAGCAAGCAGGGAACTTTGTCTAGTCGCAGATCCTGAATGGATTAGACGTAAAGTTGTTTATCTAGGGATTAAGCAATGGAACACTTGCGTGATTGAGCTATAACATCCTGATTTTACTAGTGATAAAGACGTTTAAAACGCCTCTAAAACCGTTATTTGGTTTGCCTTTCAAATGCGCATCAGGCACGGGCTTCACTTCTGGGATTATAAATAGAACAACGAAGTTATTTATATCTACCTCCTTAAGGAAAGCCGCATAAAAGCGGTTGTTCTCTTGTGCAAGACTTTTAGCTGTGCCAATCCACTCTCCTCCATTTGGGAAGTCCTTCTGTCTATGCCTCCCTGCCTCTGGTGGCAATTCCCCCGCCTCACTCTATATAAGTGCAATACTATCTAAATAAACACCAGTTTTGTCTTATTATCTTCTTATATTCTTCTGTCCTTACCCAGGCTGTCGCTATACCACAACATGTATAGTATTAAGATAAAGAAGTAGTAGACTAACTATTCATAGAAATCAGCACCCAGGCTGCATATTTTACAACAGTCTGTCTGGGGGGAGTAGGTTTTGGACCCCTGGCAGGTAACACGGGCTGCCAGGGAGGGGAAGAGGTTTGAGAGCTCTACGTACCCTAATACACTTACAGGAGGTCTATGAGCAAGAACCCTACCTAACAGACTGGTAGGGTGTCCTTGTTTATGCCCCTATGAGAGCTTTGGGGGAGCCCAAAGTGAGCATTGGAGGGCATAGATTTGCTCAGAGGTGTCACCAAGGCGGCTTGTTTGGGGAAGCAAGCTGCAGAACTTGGTGTGATCAGGCCTCTGGGAAGTGGAGCTGATTACTCTGCAACTGAAAGTCCAGAATTAATCATCTGGGTGAGTTAAGACAACACATAGACATGGATCTATGGTTGAATGGCCTAAGTGGATTGCCACTTGCAAGGGCCCAGTCAAACGCCAGTTCAATGTAGACTCATTCCTGGGTCTACAAGTTCTGGTAATGGGGACTTAGATAAGGAACCAAGGTGGTTCACGGAATTAACAGAGAAAACTAAAAAGAGGGACTGTTTGGTCATAGTGAAGGCTAGTTGATGGACTGTTAATTAATATTGAATTATAGGAACCAATATGGTTCAGTGTGTAGAAGGAACAAAGGAGGTTCCTAGTGAGGATTTGTTGAAGAACTGGCTGAGGGGAAGTTGAAAAGCAAGAAGATTATGATGCAGGACTAGCTGATCATAAAACAGGATGGCCAAAGGACCAGAAGTTGGTGTTGAAGAAATGAAGAGCTGAGAGGAGGAACTAGCCAGACTGGATGCAGAGGCTGGAAGAGCTGATTTTAATGTCTTTTGATAGGAAAATAAATAAAAATAATCAGTTAAATAATAATTAAATACTGCCTGATTATGATTAAAAAAGAATTTAAAATCACATAATAAAAAAGAAAAAGGAGGAAAAATAATATATAGCTTGTTAGAACTTTATATTATTTTAGAAAGAAGGAGTGAGGAGGAAATAGGCCAGAAAGAAGCTGGAAAAAGAACAGAGAAGCTATGAGGGAAAAAGAGCTATTTTGCTGAGAACAACTAGGAGAGGCAAAAGGATGAGCAGCAAGGAGGTTTGAAGTTGCAAAATGCTGAAAGAAATACAGAGAAATGTTGGAAAATCAAAGGGTCAAAATTTGCCTAAGTAAAACATATGTGGAAGCGCTCCAGATTTTCCAGGGAAACATGACAGGAATTACGACGAAACCATTTGAAACACAGAGCAGTTGTTTACCTGGAGCAAGACGGCCTCAGGTTCAAACCAGGATCAAGGACGGGTCATCTGGGGAAACCTTTTTGGCAAACCCGTTGAATCAAGGTGTGTGATTGGCTGCAAGCCAGAGTCTATTTAATCAGTGTTTTAAGGGCTTTAAATTAGGAGTTAAAGCCTAAAAAATGAGGAGCAGAAGCAGAAAATTCAGGGCTTTCATTGGCTGAAGTAAGTTTTAAAGTTTAATACATTATAGAAGGAGAAAAACAGGATAGTTTAAGATTTGAAGAACCAGAATTCTAAGAGAGGTTGTTGGTCTGAAACAAGGGGCTATAAAAGGGAGAGCTATCTGAGACTCTTCAGGGACTGGATCAAGTGGATTACAAAGGCCACAAAAGCTACAAAAGGAGCCAAAGACCAAGGATAGGAAGCCAGAGCTGGGACAGACTGCAGGAGCCCAAGATTAGAACACAGGAGCCCAAGACCAAGGAGCAGGAGCCAAAGACCAAGTACAAGGAGTCCAAGAGATTGTTAAAGGACTCCAATTATTGGCACAAATCCCTCATTATTCCCTATCCCAAGGCCATATATCAGAAGGTTTCTAAGGAAATCTTCCTTCTGACTGTGAATAAAGCGCCTATCACAACCCTTATCCAAATTTCCCACATTAAGAAAAGATAAAAGTCCTATGAGTCAATTACCCCAAATTTTCTATCCTAGCCCAGGGGACAAGGAATCCTATTGCCTAGGGTTCAGGAAGTTTTCCTCTAGTAAGTCTGCCCAGGAGGAGTGGTAGAAGGTGACTAGGCATTTGGAAATGACAAATAGATGAAGAGAGTTTATTGGGGGAGAGTTTACAAGACTATTACAAGACTGGTATCAACCTACAGAAGGACTGGCGCCTGATGAAGTACAAGTATATGGGGGAGACGCTAGCCTAGTGATTGGGAAGGTACTGGAGGAGCTTGCTCTTATGCAGGCCAAGTATAAGCTCCTAACCAACCATTCATCACTGTTGGAGAATGACAATTCCTCCAAGCTTGTCCCTGACTACAACCCAGGACACACTTTGGAGACTGGTGACCAGGAACCCCACACTATGCAAGAGCACTACAGACTACAATAGAATAAAACTTTGAAGATAATTACATTTATTGAAACTGGAGTATGATCTAGTCACTGGCTGCAATCTATCCAGGTGTAACTAAGAGCTTGTTGTCATCCTTTCAGGCGTCTGTATCAATATATACTACAACAACCTTTGTTCTTGTCCTTTCAGACAGTTCTCAGTGGCTACCTTTGCAATAGTTTTATTTTGCTGGCTACACCTATCCTGATTGGCTGTCCTTGGCATGTGTGTTGCCACTGGCCTTGACAGGCATACATGGCACTTCAGCTACAGCCTACACTCTTCTTGAGCTAGCCTACTGTCATTTATTGATTGGCTGTATCTTACATGCCTATTATTGCGCTGGGAAACTACGACATATTTAGTTGACACTTATAAATGGTCCTTAATCTGTCTTCCAACATTGGAAGGTGGAATTTTGGTATTCCATTTGTAGGGCTTAATCAGTGATCCTTTTCTGGCTGGCAAGTCTTCTGCTTATTAATGCAATGGTCCAAATTAGGGATTATACACCGTATAATAGCAGACTCAATCCAGTATCAACCTGTAGATTATCTGCCGTGTAAAGCTGACCCAAACCAATAAGAAACCCAATTATACGCCATGTAGCTCTGACCCAAACTTGGTATTTCCTGATCTTTTGCATATCACTTGTTTGATATGAGCATAAAAGCCCATCAGGCAGTGTGGGGCTGGGTTGATACAACATACAGTAGGGTGGACTGGGAGGTGAGTTATAGATGATCTTTAGGTTATACAGCGTAGAATCAATTATAATCACTATGTTGGCTAATGTTTATATGGTGTGTAATTGTTACATCAATTATAATAAAGCAAGTAATATACGGCATATAATCAGTACACATTGGAATGATGATCAATGATAAAACGGCATATAATTGCAACATTTATTATAATAAACTAACAATTACACGGCGTGTAACTGCCATATCTATTATAATAAACTAATGGTTATACAGCGTATAATTACTACACTTGATTAAATGATAACCAAGTGATAATACGGTGTGTAACTGATTAAGATCTGCGTGCAATGATTAGCCTGATCATTTGTAGTAAATCAGCCTAATCTAACAATGAGGAGAGTGGTTAAGTTTGCAACCAGCCATAGAACAGGGTATTTATGAGAGACATCCAAAAACCTAGGCAGAGGTAGGGTTTGTTACGTCCTAACAAGGGAGAGGAGTATAACTCTAGGAACGTACACTCAGGTAGCTCATATGATATTTGGGAGTATAGGATAGCTTGAGATCCAGGGGGAATGGTTACAGTAGAAGTGGCCAGGAGAGGAATCCCCTCAGATGCAGGGCAAGCCATAGGAGGACATTTCATGTTGGATGACTGTGTACAGTTTTTTAGGATGAAGACACTAGTGGGATATTCCAAGGCACATGTCTTGAGGCGCTTCCCGGGAACTTTAACTGACTCTTCAAAGATCAGAGGGACTTTGTACCCTAGGATGGAGAGGTAACCATCCTTCAAGTTGATGATCCCATTGTATTCCCTAAGAATTGAGTACCAACTAGGAGGTCATAACTCTCATTCTCCAAGACAACAGCAGGCACAGCCAATAGTAGCTTGCCAAACCACATGGGAAGAGCAGAATAAGCCCCTATAGTGCAAGTCATGGATAGCCCAGCTGTGAAATACAACTGGTGGTAATTAAGGTTGGGGGCAAGTTTGAGATTCTTGACAATCTTTGAGGAGACAACATTAACAGGAGATCCAGTGTCCAAGACGGCTTTGATTTTCACCTTTTGGATGGATATTTCCACACAAGTGGTAGTACAACCAAAGGGTGAAAGGATGGCCAGGATTTCTTGGGCTTCAGCTAGCTCTTTGTCCCATTTTTCAATCATGCATCTCAAACCTGGAAACTCCTTATAGACAGTCTGCAGAGGAAGTGAAACTGAAACATTCTTGAATACAGTGTTGGCAATTTCAGCATTTTCTTCAGATGGCTCTACAAGCACAGGAGATCTCTTAGCCTTAGTGAGGTATGGGTAAGAGACAACTTCTTTGGCTTTGACCAAAGGCTTGGTAGTTGTTGTAGTTTTCCCAGAGCATAACTCATAAGGGACCACAATGGTTTCAGGGACAGCAAGAACTGAATACTCATAGGCGTCAGGATCATCAAAATCTCAGTCATCTATCTCAGAGCTATCAGAGATATTGTGGAACAGCATCAGAATGGGAGGAGCCTCAGTGTCAGCAGGATCAGAGTCAGCTGTGAAGGGGGAATTGAAGGAGATTGGGAAGAATTGTCAACCAAGAGCATCTCTGCCTCTAAGTTGACTGTTCTTTTCCCTCCTGCTCCTTGGGATCAGCTCCTTCAACCCACAGATTGGTGCAGACTCAAGAATGATTCCTAGTTGGCCACAGTTATGGCAACCTTGCATCTAGGAGGATCCTGGGAGTTCATGGTGAGGATGCAAGGACTACAAGAAGACAAACCAGAATTAGAGGCAGCATGATTCTCCTGCACAACTGCTCCAGAATGGGTAAGAAGCATATACTGAAACAGTGTATTGATGCTATTCATAGAGGAAAGCATGTCCTTGTAAGCTTTAAAATGAGGGCACAGAAGTTGATTAACTTTGAGATCTTGAGTGCATGCCATGTAGGATTCATGTGCTGTCAGTTGTCTACTAGTTATCAATTGCTGTTCTTTCATATGTAACCTTTCTGCAAATTCAGCTAGGGTCTCCTTTGGTTTGAAAGCAATGCGCATGAAGGCGTCCTTCTTCACTTTCAAATTAAGGTCACCACCAAATTTGTTGATCAGAAGCTGCTTCATTTCTTCCCAAGTCTTGATGGTGAGAAACTTGGGTACTACTATCTCCTGACAGGTTGGGTGCAGGAAGGTTAGAATGTGTATCTTCTTAACCTTGTCAGAGGCTCTCCTCATGGTAGTTTTGTAGATAGTTAGGAATGCTGCAATGGTAAAAGTTTTGGGGTCACAGAATTGCTTAAAGGTAGGTTTGAAGTGTGCTTTGGGAGTTGGACCACCATTGCTGCTATTTAGTACATTTATGCACAGGGAGAATTATGCTTCAGATTTGGAAGGGGGCTGCCTGGCCCACAGCTGACAAACACTCTATTCAAGAGTAGTCCATGTCTCAGCAGTGCAAGCACCTGTATTATTAGCTAAGGTGTTCTGTTGATCAGTAATGTCTAGGCGTTGGCCCTGTGTTATTATTACCGTGGAAAGCTCAGACAGTTTAGGGGTAAGAAAAGGACCCACTGAGAGGCAAGGGGTGAACCTGGTATTTACTGAATTGATTAGTTCACTCATTTCTTGCACATCTTTATCAGGTTCAGAGTGGTCTTGCTTCAAGTGGTCCACCCCATTATCTAGAGCTATCAACTCTCTAGCACAGTGTTTACAGGGAGCTCCTGACAGGCCAGGGCAACAGCAATTTTCATTGATAACCCCAGTTGCACTAGCAGCAGTTGCCACCATTTTGCGTAAGGCAGCAACATCTTATTGTAACTCAGCAACTTGAGTTGTCAAAGTAAGCACTTGGGGATCTGGCTAAGGTGCTTTAGTAGGGCAATATTGACTGCAGGTAGAAGCTTGCAGCTCTCAAATGGCATCCCAAAGCTTCTGTTCTCTATCCACCAAATTTTCAGATGGGGGAAGGCAGAACATCTGGCTTGGGTGTAGACAATTATTTCACTTGAGTCTGGAGCTCTTTAATGGCAGCAGCAATAGCAACCCTTTCTTGCTCAAATTCTTCACCAAGATTGAAAGGCCTTTAGCAGCAAGGTCTGCTACTTGCTGTAATTGATTAAAGGAGTAAGCATTGAACACATTGAGCTTCTGTACCAGTTGTTCAAAATTGGTGAGATAGGCGTTTAGGGTGGAGTCTACTTGGGCTTGCAAAGGTTTTACTAACTAATGAAACTCATTTAGACGCTCCCTGACATATTTAGGGATATAATGGTGCATTTACTCAATGGAATTAACCAAGCAAGTTTGGGAAGTGACAGAGTTACGTTGATTGTCTGACCCCAAAGAAAACAGAGAGTGAATCCACTGTTGATGGGTAGCAAACTGATCCCAATGATGAGTGACAGCTGCTTGTAGAGAAAAAATCTCCTTAACGTGGAGCCCTAACACCATTTGATGATGGGCTAAGGCAGGTTGTACAAAGGATGGCAATAGGTGCTCAGCAGAGACAGCTGCTGAGAGGAGATGCTGTAGAAATTGCAAAGCCACAATCAATTCATAGTATTCTGCTTGACTGAATTGTAGCTGGAGGCAAGGGATGGCTCAATCATGGGCTAACTTAAGGGCTACTGCCATGACTTGTCCAAGTCAGGGGTACTGTGAGATTAGGCTGATTGACCACAAATGATCAGGCTAATCATTGCACACAGATCTTAATCAGTTACACACCGTATTATCACTTGGTTATCATTTAATCAAGTGTAGTAATTATACGCTGTATAACCATTAGTTTATTATAATAGATATGGCAGTTACACGCCGTGTAATTGTTAGTTTATTATAATAAATGTTGCAATTATACGCCGTTTTATCATTGATCATCATTCCAATGTGTACTGATTATATGCCGTATATTACTTGCTTTATTATAATTGATGTAACAATTACACACCATATAAACATTAGCCAACATAGTGATTATGATTGATTCTACGCTGTATAACCTAAAGATCATCTATAACTCACCTCCCAGTCCACCCTACTGTATGTTGTATCAACCCAGCCCCACACTGCCTGATGGGCTTTTATGCTCATATCAAACAAGTGATATGCAAAAGATCAGGAAATACCAAGTTTGGGTCAGAGCTACATGGCGTATAATTGGGTTTCTTATTGGTTTGGGTCAGCTTTACATGGCAGATAATCTACAGGTTGATACTGGATTGAGTCTGATATTATACGGTGTATAATCCCTAATTTGGACCATTGCATTAATAAGCAGAAGACTTGCCAGCCAGAAAAGGATCACTGATTAAGCCCTACAAATGGAATACCAAAATTCCACCTTCCAATGTTGGAAGACAGATTAAGGACCATTTATAAGTGTCAACTAAATATGGCGTAGTTTCCCAGCGCAATAATAGGCATGTAAGATACAGCCAATCAATGAATGACAGTAGGCTAGTTCAAGAAGAGCATAGACTGTAGCTGAAGTGCCATGTACGCCTGCAAAGGCCAGTAGCAACACACGTGCCAAGGACAGCCAATCAGGATAGGCGCAGCCAGCAAAGATGGACCTATTTCAAAGGTAGCCACTAAGAACTGTCTGAAAGGACAAGAACAAGGGTTGTTGCAGTATATATTGATACAGACGCCCAAAAGGAAACAAGTTCTTAGCTACATCTGGATAGATTGCAGCCGCTGGCTAGATTGTACTCCAGTTTCAATAAACATAATTATCTTCAATGTTCTATTCTATTGTAGTCTGTAGTGCTCTTGCATAGGATTAGGTAGACTACATTGTCAAGGCTAACATCTATATGTAGCTTTGAACATATCAGCAATAACAGGAGTTGCTTAACATTGATGCTCACTCAAAATTGAGCCTCTGTCAATGCCACAGGAAACTGCCCCTGCCCACCAAGGATTATCCTTGGCTCCGCCTCTGCCCAGATTTATTGACAAGTATGGGTACAAGATAGAATCATCAGACAGTGAGTGTGCTCCTGTCTTTCCCATGAGCAACCATGTGGTCGTTCACCCTCCCGCAACCGTCCCTTTGGTTGTGGCCCCGTTGCCCTCTATTCCTGAGGGTCCCGCCTTGGTTAGTTCCTACAATTGCACGCAGATTGTTGAGCTGGCCAAGTCTTTACTTTGTGGGTTCTGCCTCTGTCTCTCTGATTGCCCTGACCAGAATCTAAGCATATTCTTCCACTACTGGGACCAGGAAGCTTGCTGGCAACTTTACTGGCTCTACCGTAACACATCATTCCAAGCTCTTCAGGAGCGCCTTGCTGGTGGAGATCATGCCGTAGAATGCCTTACTGGCTTTGTCCAGCCCTCCGTGAAACAACTCCAGCTAGTTGCCGCCCGCCACAATCTTGAGCTTTTCCCCCTGGGCAGCACCCTCCTCTCCTGTTGCTGCAACTGGGCTGAGCAATGGACCACAGCCAACGCCTCCTTTTTGGAGATGCGTGCTGTGATCCTGGCTAATCAGTCCATGTGGGGAATGCACATGCACGTATTGATGAACTGATTGACATCTTAAACACAAAGTTCAGGGCCATGGTACACAAAGCAATGAATGCCTGTGGAGCTTTTCTGGCATGGCTATAGGACGTGCACAAGTTCTGTGCTGAGTCAGACAAGTTCAGCGTGAGAATGGCAGACAACATAGCTACCATGGACAAGAACGTGATTGCCCTGTACAAGGAGGTAGAGCATCTTGGCTCACGGCTTCACCAGCTCAAAAAATATGTTCTGGACAACTTCCAGAGACTAGAAGCAAAAGTTGACAGCCAAGTGAAGGTATCTTGCTCATTTGGCCAAAGCCGCTACTGTGGCTGTACAGTGAAAAGATTTCAACACTAGAGACCAGAGTAGCAACCTTGGAGAGCACAATCAAAGGATACAAAGAGGAGTTTGCCAGAGCACATGAGATCATAATGGCTCTGCAAACGGAGCAGACAACCCTGAGAGACGCTGTGTCACGCCTTTCTAAAACCACCTGAGCGTAGAGTCTGAGCTCCACCAAAGGAGCCTGCAGACAAATAAAAGCAATGTCCACAACTGCCTGGCTAGAATGGAAGCTCAGATCCAGCTACTAGACACAAAAGGCTGCAAATGCATCTCAAGCAGCCGTCAAACATCATCCTCAATGCGTACAGACCACTATGAAGACGCCGCTGACACCTCTGAGGAGGAAGGGGAACAACCAAACAGGGGGTTTCTCAAAGTATTCACAACCCTTCCCTCTAGAGAGCCTTTCACGCCAAAGGCCACGCCTAGGGCTAGGAGTAGCTATATGGCGGATAGGCAGTCAACTGCCTCCCCCTGCCAGCCCCCCAAGCCTACAGCTGTGAACAAACAATTCAACCCTCTGAACCTCCCAAAATTTGATAAACAAGGGAACTTACATTCCTTCCTGAGACTCTTTGAGATGGCAATGAGGGGCACTAGCAACAACAAGAAGACAATCATGCTCATCACCACACTAGACACAATCAGCGTCAACTTAGTGATGCCACGCCTGCCTGCAACTGACTGGACATATCAAGAGGCTAGACAGGCCGTGAGGGAGGAGTTTGGTGGAGAGGATATCCTCTTCACCAGGAAGTCCGAGTTTGGTGCCATAAAGTTTGCTCCAGGCAAAAGTCTACAGGAATTCGCGGAACAATTTTATTATGATGCGCTGCTGCTCCTTGGCTCTGGTACGGTTTCCACCTTTGATCTGCGCTGCAATGAAGCAGGCCACTCACCCGTACAAAGAGCTTCACAGAGTGATGGCCCCTGCCTACGCCAAAGGCAAGGACATATTGAAAATTGTGGACTGCCTCCATAGTCATGCCAAAACATTTGATCCTCCCAACCAACCCAAGTCCAAGCAGCTTAAGCCAATCTACAAGAAACCACACTTTCAGAAAGAGGACCCCACAAAGTCCTCTGCACACCCCCTGACATGAAGGGTCCTTACTGCATTGCCTGTAACACAGCAGGACACTGGAATTCAAAGTGTCCAACCAACTCCAAGAAGGTACATGTGGTACAATCCCACTTGGCTAGCACAACTCAGGGAAAAGCCAAGTCAGAGTAGAAGAGGGAAATTCTACCTCTGCCAAATCCCTCAACGCTCCTATTGAACCTGGCCCTGAAGACCACTGCCCCAATGAGCTACACAAAGACACAATCCATATGGTTGTAGCCAACAACCTGTATGCAGTGACTACCCAATCCTAAAGCAAAGTCAAGCAAGAAGAGGCCACCCTGGCTGAAGTCTCAAAGCTGTATGCAGCCCAGTTACAGGATGCCAGGGAAAATTGTTGCTCACCATGCCCCAACGACACCCCAAACTTAAAGTTGATCCAAGTAGCTTCCCCCCTGAAGGAACTTAAGTCCACATACCCTGATGTCTGCGAAAGTTTACTCTGCACCTTGGAGAGCAATGAGGAGAATGGTATACACACATTAAAAAGCCTCAATGACTCTTATATTGATTGTACCTACATTGGCATATTGGTTAACAAACATTGCATTTGAGCCATAGTGGATAATGGCGCTCCATTTAATATCATCTCCACTAAGATGGTGAAGAAATTGGGTATAGCCCCAGATGTGGACTATAGATCACCCTTCAGTACAGCTGGCAAGGAACCCACGTACTCTGTGGGAGCATACAGCGCACTACCTATGCAATTTGGCTCCATTGTGGTGTCTGCCCCCGCAGTTGTTTGCCAAACAATACCTACAATTTCCTCATAGGCACCTACTTACTGGTGAAATATGGTGTCATGACACATTGGGGTATTGACACCTTCAAAATCCTTGATCAGACCTTACCCTTGTTCTTCAGTAAGGAAGTTTAAGACACTGCTCCCAGGCCCTGCAAATTTGTCAATCTGGCTTACGCTAACAGAATTGTCCACGTAGAATACAAACTTTCCAGAAAACACAGGCGTAAACCTCCTACATAGATCCTGGAACTTAAGGGTATTCTGCTGAGGACAAGGTCCGCCTTTTCCCTGGAGCCTGGACACCAGAAGATTGCATATACTGGGTTGTCTGTGGTTATCCCTGAAGGGCTATATGCAGAGGTCATTGAACCCTGGGGCTGCTCTTGCTTCAAGCTGTGCATTGCACTGGGAATTGTCACCCCAGGCCAGCAGAAGATACACGTTCTCTTGGCCAACCTCACAAAGAAGACACTTTCTATCAAGAAAGACCAAGTGGTAGGCTTCTTACACTTCTACCCCACAGAGGAACTATCCAAGGTTAAGGGATTTGGTACACTCAAAGAAATGGGTATACTGGATGAACCTGGACCAGCAGTCCACCTAACTACCCCCTTAGCTGACCTTTCCTCTCTTGGTCCTGAGGAGCAAGCTTGGGCATCTTTGCTGTTCAAAAAGTACCGCTCAATTTTTGCAGAAAGCAATCATGACCTGGGTTGTGCTGAAGGAGTAACCCATCACATTGATAAAGGAACCACTCCTCCAATCTGTATGAGCCCCATACAACAATCAAAAGCCAACAAAGAAGTTGTCTCAGAAGTCAGCAAACTGCTGAAACAAGGCATGTTGGTTCCATCTAAAAGTCCTTGGGCATCTCTTATCCTGATTATCAAGAAGAAAGATGGCTCTAACCAAGTTGTCATCAACTATCAACGCCTCAACAAGGTCACCAAAAAGGACTCATACCCCTTAACTCACATAGATGACACATTAGACTGCCTCAGGGGTGCCAAGTACCTCTCTGCCATGGACTTCATATCAGGCTACTGGTAGATTGAACTACCCCCTGAAGAACAAAAAAATGTACCATCATAACCTCACAAGGACTATTCCAACTAACAAGGATGCCGCAAGGGCTGTGCAATGCTCCTGCAACCTTTCAGCGTGCAATGGACACCATCCTTGGCAACCTTAAACTCTCCTGTGTCCTAGTATACTTGGACAACATCAATTTTTTCTCCAGGACCTTCACTGAGCATCTAGCTCACTTGGAAGAGGTTTTCAAGAGGCTAGCAGCCGTCAATCTTAAGATAAAGCTGCACAAATGTCAGTTCTTTAAGGGCCAGTTGGAATACCTGGGCTTTGTTATAGATAGCCACGGCTTGCATCCCCAACCTGCAAAAACCAAAGCCATATCTAAGATGAAGCAACCTGAGTCAAAACGTGACGTACAAGTATTCTTAGGAATGGTTGGTTATTATTGACGTTTTATCCCCCGCTTTGCAGCAATTGGAGAACCTCTCTTCCACTTGCTGAAATTGGGAGTTGACTTTGTATGGAGTAAACAATGCCAAGGAGCCTTTGACAAGTTACGCTTGGCTTTGTCAAGCGACCCCATTATGATGTACCCAGATTTTAACAGACCATTCATGATCCATAACAACGCCTCACTTACTGCAGTTGGGGCTGTACTATCCCAACTTGACAACAAGGGACTCAAGCACCCTTTAGCCTACACCAGTAGGACACTAAGCGTCCACAAACACAACTATATGGTGACATATTGTGAATGCCTGGAAGTCATCTACACATGCAAATAATTTCAGGTCTGCATCCATGGCATACAGTTCACAGTGGTCACAGACCACGTGTCTCTAGATTGGCT
Organism: Entomophthora muscae; assembly: GCA_014839935.2. NCBI lineage: Eukaryota > Fungi > Entomophthoromycota > Entomophthoromycetes > Entomophthorales > Entomophthoraceae > Entomophthora > Entomophthora muscae. Next base: position 189,462 of record QTSX02002213.1, read on the forward strand.
CCAGAGCCTCAAGGAACCAGAAGGCCAGCTTGCTCAATGGGTGTTGAAACTACAGGCCTTGGACTACAAAATCCTTCACCGCCCTGGCAGCAAGCACCAGAACGCAGACTGCCTATCCCGTTTACTCACCATGGCCCTGGTGAGCCCATTAGTGGATCAGCTGTACCATAAAATGATGACTGGGAAGTTTAGCAACAAGTCCAAGAAAGTACAGAATATCCTACAGGACTTTTGAAAGGATACAGCACTACACAATGGTATGCTGTACAAGCTAGTAGATGGTAAGGAACACATATTTTCTTCTCCCTCCAAAAGGACTAGCATTGTTATGGCCGCTCATAAGGCAACAGGTCATGGTGCCTTTCAGAAGACCAAAGAGATCCTGGCTTGCACCTACTTCTGGGAGGCAATGAACTTCGACATTCAGGAGACAATCAACTGCTGCATCAAATGCCAAGGGAATAAGCCACTGCAAAAAAGCACAACTTACCAAATGGTGTAACCCCATTTTGCCTGGCATACTGTGTCAATGGACGTAATGGGACCACTCCCACGTAGCAGCCCTGGCTTTTATTATGTGATAGTGGCTATAGATCACCTAACTAAGTGGGTGGAAGCCCAGCCTCTAAGGAAAGTAGATGCCCCTTCTACTGCAAAATTTGTCTTGGATGCCATTATACTTTACCATGGCTGCCCCCAGTTCCTACTCTCAGATAACGGGACCAACTTTACGGCCTCAGTAATATTGAGAGTGAACGACCTCATGGGAGTCTGCAGAGTACTCTCCACTCCATATCACCATGAAACCAATGGGATGGTGGAACACGTCAATGGTACCCTAACCCAGATCCTCCAGAAATTAGCTTCATTGCATAAATCCTCTTGGGAAACGTACTTAATAGCAGCAGTGTTTGCGTACAACATTTTTGCTGCATTCCACCACTGGTGCGTCCCCTTTTCAACTGATGTATGATCAACACCTTGCCATTCTGCCTGTCCTATACTTGGCCACAGGCAATTCTGGGCAACTTTCCTACAATCAGTACCCAAGACAACTGGCCAACACCCTCATTGAGTTGCAGGCATCTGCTTTTATCAACACAGCTATCAAGACCCAAGCCAAATTTGAAAGGGACTCCGCTAATAGGGCCCCATTGCCCTCTTTTGAGGTAGGGGAAGGGGTTGAATACTGCAACACCAGAGGAGCAGGTAGATCCCACAAACTAGACAAGCTATGGAAAGGCCCCTTTGAGATCATAGAGAAAACCTCACCTGATGCCTACATCATCAAGGATAAGGATAATGGACGCATGTTCAACTGTGTACATGCAAAGTTTCTACGCCCATTCTGCACCCCAAAGGAAGGGCCTAATTAAACAATATCTGAACTTATCATTAAGGAAAATAATAATAAGTAATATGAACACATCATGTAATCCATACAAGGAAAAATAATAAAAGATATAAAACATAAAAAGATATAAAAAATATAAAAGATATATAAGTAATAAGAATAAAGAAAGTGCATTATATTGAAGAAGGACATAGTCCTAGGAAACTTTATTACTGAGTGACTTCCTCAGGCTCCTCAGGGACATGGTGTTTGGTAGCCTCCACATAGTCACCAAATGCATGGGTGGCCACCACCTGGTAAAGAACAACAACGTTTCAAAGCCATATATGTTGCGCCTCAGGGGACAGCTGTTCCCAGTGCATAATGGGTACACTCAAGGCCAGCCCCCCATCTGCCAGCAACCCATTCTACACTTGATGGAGAAGCACGCCCTCAGCATCAAGCTCTCCACAATGAACCCCTCCAAGGGATAATCAACCAGAAGACCTCACTGACGGCGCAACACTTTACAACAGTAATACTCCAAATTGCCTGCATTTGACCCAAGAAACTGCAAGGAAGCAAAGGCTTTGAAACCAGGAAAAGATTAACTAATAAAGCCATATGAGGGAGATACCGGGAAAGCTCCCCAGTCTCTAATCTCTCCAAGGTAACATTAATGACGTTAGCTAGCCAACTGCGCTGGTTGTCAGCTTGGCAAAACCCCCACTTCCAAGTGGAATTGGGACTAGGCCCCTACGCTGAGACCAGACCCGCACCACTGCATGGTTGAAGTCAATTACACGCGCATATTTGGAATACAAAGCCACATTAGAGCGCAACAGCTCTACCAAGACCCCCTCTAGAGGCCAAACCAGCTCACAGAGGGCAACAGAACAAATAGCAGGAGGGTGATATTGCTCTGCATGGCAAAGACAGGAGTGAACATCCACTCCTTGCTCACGGGACAGGAGGACAAAGAGGAACTCACTCAGGAACTCGTACCCCTGGAACAGGCTTTTGACCTCAAAGTTTGCGTGATCAGGGCCAAAAAAAGGACAACACTACCCAACAGAGTAGGGTCAGTAGCATATGGCACAACAGGCAACCAAGGTACCACAGCCTGGCCTGCCAAGAAACTGGGTCTACTAAAGAAGCACCCATCACCAAAGGAGGATGACTCTCTTGAACAACTTCCTGCTCCAAGATGGGGCTGTGGGGACGCTGAAAAGGATTGGTCACCACGGTGGTGGCCAAGGACAACTCTGAGCAAGTATTGTTCTTGTGAGCCTGTAATGAACGCCAACCGTAGAACTGGAGACGGTGTGCCTCCTTACTCTGGCAATTGAACTCCTGACAACACTCCTCCAGCATGGTTGCCAGGAACTCCTGGTACTCCTCCTTGGTGCTAAGACAGGAAGATGCTATTGAGAAAGCCATATGCCTGATTCTCTTCTTACCCTCCCTATTTATGGTCAAGAGGGGGGAAATGTGAGATTAGGCTAATTGACCACAAATGATCAGGCTAATCATTGCACGCAGATCTTAATCAGTTACACGCTGTATTATCACTTGGTTATCATTTAATCAAGTGTAGTAATTATAAACTGTATAATCACCAATATATTATAATAGATATGGCAGTTACACACCGTGTAATTGTTAGTTCATTATAATAAATGTTGCAATTATACGCCATATTATCATTGATCATTATTCCAATGTGTACTGATTATATGCTGTATATTACTTGCTTTATTATAATTGATGTAACAATTATACGCCGTATAAACGTTAGCCAACATAGTGATTATCATTGATTCTACGCTGTATAACCTAAAGATCATCAATCACTCACCTGCCAATCCACCCTACTGGACATTGTATCAACTCAGCCTCACCCAACCTGATGGCATCCATGAGCATATCAAACAAGTGATGTGCATATGTCAAGGAAATACTGATTTAGGTCAGCATTACACGACGTATAATTGAGCTTCCTATTGGTTTTGGTCAGCATCACACGGCGGATAATCTATGGGTCAATACTGGATCAAGTCTGCTATTATACGGTGTATAATCCCCTATTCAACCCGTTGCATTAATAAGAAGAAGGCTTGCCAGCCAGAAAAGGATAACTGATTAAGCCCTACAAATGGGTCATTATTTGTTAGATTAAGCCAAGGCGCCAGCTTAAGTATTTCAAAGACTTTTAACTTCTTTGGTATCATTTAAGCCATAAACTTATGTTTTTCGAACATTAATATAACGCTTAGTTTACTGAAGAAAAGTTTAAGAGTGTAAAATATACAAATAATAAAAATAAATCTTATATCTATTAACTGTATTTTTTGCTAAAACCCTTTTTTCTATTTTAATAAGCCAAGAATCAAGTATATGAGTTGCATGGGAGAGTAATAGCAGCCCCAAAGCTATAATTACTATTACCCTTTATTTGGCTCATATAATTAATTTCTTAGTTATTTTTAGGGAAAAAAAGCTGTTGTATTTAAAAGGCTATTTACCCTATGTGAAATATAAGCTTTTGTTATGCATCCAACTTCATAAACATGTCCTACTAATCCTTTAATAGTATCAGCTCTCTTTGTTTCTCTGCCAACTGTGCAGAACTTTGCACAATAATTTATTTTGGAGTACCCCTAGCATCCTTAAATGTCAAAGGTGAAACATACAGCTCACCATCTTTCATTAAATATGAAAGATTAACATAAAATGCTTTGACTTCAAGCCAGCTTTTTTTAGGCCTAGATTTTCTATCATAGATGTAAAAAAAGGTTTTTTGGGAAACATCTGAACTATTTACAAGTGACTCAAATAAACCCTTTCTTTCTTCCTCTCTCTCAAAAACCATTTTGAGATCATTTATATTTTTTATATACATCTCATTTTCCTTTTGTTTAAATATTTTAGATAATACACAAAAATGACCATCAACAATACTTTTGCCATGACACTCAACAAATATATTAAACTTAATTGTTCCTTTTATAATTTTAGGTACCTCTTTATCAAGATAATATAAGAATTCATAAGATCTGAAATGATTACCATTATCAGTCCAAACTTTAATATTTTTAATATTCTTAAATTTATTATTTTTAAGCAGACTTATCAAGCACTGACCTGAAAACAAATAGTCATGAGATAAAATTTCAGATAAAAAGTCATGAGCTCATATTTAATTTTCTCATTTTCTTTAAAAGCAATTGCAAATCCTAATAATGAAATAGGTATTTTCTCATAAAAACAATTATTTGTCTCTATAGGACCCCCACCTATTTTAAAGTTTTCTTTATAGTCTATTACTATAACACATGAATTATCATCAAGATTATTTATATCACTAATATATTTTTTATTTTGATGCTTATAAAACTTTTCATGTAGGTCAATAGATTACAAATTTTCTTTAATAAATTTAGGCAATGGCAACTTCTTTATACTCAAATCCTTTTTCTTCATTTCTAATGATTTTTTCAAGTTGCAAATGTTACACATATCAGTTTGTTTTTTGCTTTTAATTATATTATTAGGAATAAGCTTATAGAAAGTGGAAAGTGAAATAGGAATATTGTTTTTATTTTTATATCTTCATAAATTTCTTTTTTTGCTTTCAATAATGAGTATTTATTTTAGTTGAGTATTCACTCAATTCTTTTTGTAATTCTTCATAAATTAATCCAGGGGACTTTTTAGTGAATTAGCTGGTTGGAAATGAATTTTTTAATATACTTTTAAAATATTTTTTATGTTTTCTTTCTTTAATGAATCATTTTTTCCTTTTTTATTTTTTGAATTTAATGATACTTTTTTGGCATTTTTTATTTTTTTAGAATATGAATACTCATTTTTTGTCATTTTAAATCCATGATCACAAAGCTCTTTCAAACTGTAGCTTGATGTAACCAATGATCTTAGGGAAGGAAGGTGCTTGGCAGGGGACTCTGACATCAATTCCTTTAGGTTGTTAAGGAAATCATCTGTCTTGGAATTTTTTATGGCAGGTAAGAAGGTACTTTTTCCAAACTCTGTTTTTAATAAGAAATGCTCAACAAAGCTGTTAAGATCATTGCCAGCAGTAAAAAGGAATGCTTGTTTAAGCATAGAGATTCTTTCTCTCTTAGTAGAAGCTCCCAGTGAGAAAAAGGGTGTCATCTGAGGTGTAAACTTGATAAGTTCCATAATGATAGTGGTTGGGTTCCTTGGCTTGGTTCAGGCAGTTCTTGCTTGGAAATAGATGTGTAGTTATCAGAGAGGAGTAAAGGTGTGGATTGTAAAGTAAATTTCTGTTAAGTTGAGCTGTTTAAATACCATGTTAGCTGAGCTTTTGCACTACAGGCATAGATCCCCAACTGACCCCCAACTGATCTCCTTAATTTATCAATATCACCCCTGAAGTCTGATATCATTGTTTATTTACCCCTTTTTATATTCTGGTTAACTGTTGACATTTCAGCAAATAGTACTTCAATCTTGCTCAAACTAGTATCATTAGAAAGCCCTTAACCTCAGCTTTTGGAATTGTGCTGCAACTTTATATTTAAATACCAATTTAGTATCTTGAAGTGACTTTGAATGTAAGCTTATAAAATTATTATTTGAAATAAAATATGCTAGTTAACTCTTAAAGTATGATATTTTAATCAGTAAACTAAATTTAAAGTATAAATTATTATTTAGCTTACTTCTAGTAACCAACTCAAAAACCTTTTGTTTTAAATAAACTTAAGTTTATCATAACTTTTAACAGTTCTTAAAAGATGAACTTTATATATCTTAAATCTATCAAGATAAAAATGTTATTTTTTAATCACATATAAATATTTGCTTTTATAATTAAAGTTGTATCTTATTTTTATAGATACAATGACTAAGATCATTTTCCATTTAGTTTAAATAAATTTTAACCTTTATAAAATTTAATTAAATAAAGCAAGATTTTGATACATTCTTTTTTATGTTTGAATTTTTTATACATATTACCTCTAGCATACAATATAAAAATATAATTTACTAATAGTTGTATAAAGTTATTTTATTAATATTAAATACTTAAGAATTTGAAAGAAAAACTTTTGCTCTCTTATGAGTTTTTATTATATATTTTCTATAAAATTTAACTTAAGAATAAATTACTAATGCTAAATAAAATCACTGGAATTTTAATAAAAGTTTATTTTTAATTTTACCTTTAGTTTTTTAACTTTTTACTAGATTTTTTCTAAAAAAGCCCTAAAATTATTAATATTCAATTATTAAATATGCAAAAAGCTAGCTGCCCTCTTTTTAAAAAGAGGGATTCAAAAATTATTATATTTTAAATTAAACATTTTTAAAAAAGCTAAGATTTTAGGCAAAAATTTAATTTCCAACAAAAAGCATCATATTGGTTTTTATTGTATTTTTATGTTGCTCTTTTTAGAATGATTTCATTTTGTACTAATCAGCTTTCAAGAAATAATGGTATATGAAATAAGATTGTTACTAGCTTTTAATACAGTTTAATTTAGCTGTAAGTAGAAAATGATTAATTTAATATAGGTTTTTATATTATAAGGATTAAATAATATTTATTTTGATAAAATTGTTGTAATTATTTAAATTTATTGATAAGAAAATTAAAACAAAATTTTAAAGTGTAAAGTAGCACAGTTATTAGGAAACAGATTAATCTAACAAATAATGACCCAAATGGAATAATGGAGTTCCACTTTCCATTGTGAGAGGGCTGAACAGGGACAATTTCTAAGCATTAACTAAATACAGCAAAGTTTCACAGCGCAATAATAGGCGTGTAAGATACAGCCAACCAACAAACGGCAGTAGGCTAGCTCAAGAAGAGCGTAGGCTGTAGCTGAAGTGCCATGTATGCCTGTCAAGGCTAGTGGCAACACACATGCTAAGGACAGTCAATCAGGATAGGTGTAGCCAGCAAAAATAAAACTATTGCAAAGGTAGCCACTGAGAACTTTCTGAAAGGACAAGAACAAAGGTTGTTGCAGTATATATTGATACAGACGCCTGAAAGGATGACAACAAGCTCTTAGTTACACCTGGTGTTGAGCAACTTGTGTTTTTGCTGGTATGTTCAAAGCTACAGATGGATGGTAGCCTTTCCAATGTACTCTACCTAATCCTATGAAAGAGCACTACAGACTACAATAGAGTAAAACTTTGAAGATAAATATGTTTATTGAAGATGGAGTACAATCTAGCCAGCAGCTGCAATCTATCTAGGTGTAACTAAGAACTTGTTTCCTTTTGGGTGTCTGTATCAATATATACTGCAACAACCCTTGTTCTTGTCCTTTCAGACAGTTCTCAGTGGCTACCTTTACAATAGGTCCATCTTTACTAGCTGCGCCTATCCTGATTGGCTGTCCTTGGCACTTCAGCTACAACCTACTCTCTTCTTGAGCTAGTCTACTGTCTTTTATTGATTGGCTGTATCTTACATACCTATTATTGCGCTGGGAAACTACACTGTATTTAGTTGATGCTTATAAATGGTTCTAAATTTGTCTTCCAGCATTGGAAGGTGGAATTTTGGTATTCCATTTGTAGGGTTTAATCAGTGATCCTTTTCTGGCTGGCAAGTCTTCTGCTTATTAATGCAATGGGCCAAATTAGGGATTATACACCATATTATAGCAGACTCAATCCAGTATCAACTTGTGGATTATCTGCCATGTAATGCTGACCCAAACCAATAAGAAACCCAATTATACGCCGTGTAGCGCTGACCCAAACTTGGTATTTCCTGGTCTTTTGCATATCAAATGTTTGATATGAGCATAAAAGCCCATCAGGCAGTGTGGGGCTGGGTTGATACAACATACAGTAGGGTGGATTGGGAGGTGAGTGATAGATGATTTTTAGGTTATACGGCGTAGAATCAATTATAATCACTATGTTGGCTAACATTTATACAGCGTGTAATTGTTACATCAATTATAATAAAGCAAGTAATATACAGCGTATAATCAGTACACATTGGAATGATGATCAATGATAATACGGCGTATAATTGCAACATTTATTATAATAAACTAACAATTACACGGCGTGTAACTGCCATATCTATTATAATAAACTAATGATTATACGGCATATAATTACTACACTTGATTAAATGATAACCAAGTGATAATACGGCGTGTAACTGATTAAGATCTGCGTGCAATGATTAGCCTGATCATTTGTGGTCAATCAGCCTAATCTCACACCTGGATAGATTGCAGCTGCTGGCTAGATTGTACTCCAGTTTCAATAAACATAATTATCTTCAAAGTTCTATTCTATTGTAGTCTGTAGTGCTCTTGCATAGGATTAGGTAGAGTACATTGGCAAGGCTAACATCTATTTGTATCTTTGAACATACCAGCAATAACACAAGTTGCTCAACAAGTACCTAAAGGGTGGGCCACTAGGTGGGGATCATTCCTGAGGTTCAGTACATTAGGGACAATAGGTGGGTCTGTGATGTCCTCTTCAATAGTAGGACTGGTAATTTCATGTGAAGTTGGCTTTTGTATAAGAGGAGACAAAGGACATGAAAACTTGGTTGTAAAAGGGATAACTAAGGAGCTTACAGCCCCTGTAGTGAGCACCATTTTTGTTGTGTTCTGAGGCGTGGCACAGATACACAACAAGGAATCCTAACCTTAGGATTGGATTTGTACTAAGTCTTGGTTAGAATGGCAGTGAGGCTATACAATTACCTTGTGGCCTTGATTTAATAATATCTTCTAGACTGGCTAGAGAGGCACCAAAGTACTTGGAGACATAAAGACAAAAAATGTGAATAGAACTTAATTTTTATTGTTGATTAAAAATAGAATTCTCAGGGATTTCTTTCCTGCCTACTTCAATTATTTGGGTAACTCTTTACCATATTTTAAGGGGGAAAGAACCAGCAATCAGAGCCTAGACACTGTCTTTAAATTGAACGTTATCCCAGATGGGGATCAAACCCAAAACCCTACAGGAAAGTCAACCGTTAGTATATACCATCTATATCATATTATATTACCTGTTTATATTGGTTCTTTTCATTTGAAGTGCAGTTTTGACTTTGATTTTGCTCTGGAAATCTTACAGAACCATTTTAAATATGTCACTGTATGCTCAAATCCTGATTGGCTGCCTTGGTTCACTCTGCCGCTCTCAATTCCAAGGTCTCTTAACTAGGATATGGCTCCGTACCTTAATTTCTGATGTATTAAGCCTTTAACCTGCTTAATTGTGTCTAATCTTGTTTCTTACTTTTGGCTCACATATTGCAACTATAAGGCCATATAAACCATTTTGTTCCAAATTAATTCAGACATGCAACAAGTATTATTCTTAAACATTATCCTCATGAAAATCACCGTCAAATCACCTCCTACCATAATATCCTCTTAAATAACCCAGTCTCACTCTTCTGGTATTTAAGAGACTTATTTCTATCATTTCCACTTGTTCCAACAATAAAGACTTTATCCTATACCAGCTACTCATTCTCCTTCTGATAACCTATTTTTGAAGCCATGAGAGGAATTTTATTCCTGCTCTGGTTTCTAGCTTCCCTCTTGCCAGTGGCATCAACCTTGGAAAACCCAACACCTACAACTGGCTGGTACAACTATTCTCCAGATGACGCTCATCAAAAGGAATCCCTTGCCCACAGATGGTTCAAATATACCTCCGGCCATTGAGGACGTAAATTCCATTATGGTTGTTTGTCCACTCTGCCTCCTGCCAAACCTGCTCTGGTTAGACCTTACGCCTCCTTTTATCTCATGACGTACATGGTGGGACACTATCTCCTTGGTTGGTTCAGTTCTATGTTTGAAAGATTTGCTTACCTGAGACACCTAGAACACCTCACAATGGTCACAGTTCCTATTGGCTTGGTAACAGCAGGATTTAACATAGGGGCCTTGGACCACCAACTAGGGAACTTTTTCCCTGCCAAGTGGGTCCCTGACAAGAATATACAGTGGTTGACAGTTTCACAAAACACTACCAGGACAATAGGATAACTTGCCACAAGAATGAGTGGGGCAAGGAAGTTGGGCAGAATTCAGAAACTGAACAATGGAATTTCCCAATTTGCAGCCAGACTCATTTCAAATGGCAAAAGCAAAAGAGAGAGATTTGCTCTCAAAATAACCCATTGAAGGCAAAATCAAAACATGGTGAATGGCAGCATTCACAACAATGCTCAGCCTGAATTTTTTTTAGAAAAAGAATTGAAAACTTTTCAGACCCATATCTCAGGCATGACCCATGCCTAGGATTAAGAATCAATGCCTCATCATATAAAAACAGAGGATAAGCATATTGAAGTTTAAAGGAAAACAATAAACAAACAAAACCCAGGCTGCATCACAGCTGATTGATGCTCCAAGAATAATTTTGTATTAAAACAGAAGCATTCAAGCAATTTTCAGCCAATCAAGTACCAGATTTCATATTAACTAACCAGTGCCTCTTTCTGATGCATTCTTACCTAACTATCTCTATAAAAATTAAGATCAATGAATATTTCTGGACTAAATACCCACATAATGACTATGAAATTCCTTTCTCCTCATGATTAGCTTTATCATTATCCTGATAAAATTATTATGAGTCATTAGTTCTCCCAAAATTCTTTAAATAATAATTGCTCTGTTTTAATTTTAGTTTAGAATTCTAGGCTCAACCCCCTGCCTTACTCATCATAATAAGTAGTATCAGACTACCATCACCCACCTGATGCCCCTTTGAACTTTTACGCTTTAAAGATTATCCTCCAATCAAAACTAAAAAGGTTGCACTCTTAAAAAACTGTTGCTTGCTGAACTTCTTGAAAGCAAAAAACTTCAGAATTAATTGATAGAAAGATAGCTATCACATAATCTAACCCCTGGTGTTCAACAACAAGTATAATCATAAGCAAGCTATTAAGTGCCTATGAAGCCTCTCCTACTCCAAACCCAGTGATCTCTCACCTGCATTTCACCTGATGTATCCCCAAAAATCCAACTCTTTAAAGTGATGTACATCACTCTCATTAGACTTGTTTATTCTACCATACCTATAAATGACAACTGTTGTAAATTCAACTCACTTATAGTTGACTAATAAGTAAAGTGAGAACTTATTTTTTGGCTAGTTGACTTCTGAAAGTTAGCTTTTTTAAAATATTAGTACTTTATATTAATAAACCGATTTCAATAAAAATATGTTTTATACTACTTTAGTATGCTAAAATGACCCCTGAAATACAAAACTCCCAGCAAAAATATACATTAACTAATAATAAGGATAAATAAACAATTATTTCTAATTGTATCATATGAAGATACCCTTAATTATAAAAATAATATTATTGTCATAAAATAAAAATTATAGTAATATAGAAATAAATAAAAATATATACATAGTAAAACTATGAGAAAATTAGGTATTTATGTAGTATACTTTATTTAAGCACACCTAAAAATATCTCTTGTTTTACTAGTAAAGTAGTAAAAATTAAGGCATCTTTATTTACTTCCAGCTATAAAGTATTTGAAATGATTATTAGTTGTACCTAAAAAGTTATTATTAAATAAAAAATTAAAATTTTAAAAATTAGAAATAAAAAGTAAGAACCAAAAGTAAAAAAATTAAAAGCAAAGGAATGAAAGATTTATGATTCATGATTTTAAGCCTTTGCATCTTGGCCCCTCTAAGAGGGAAGTTGCAATGGGCTCAGTCTGTTGTTTAAACTCAGAAGCATTTTAATTAACCTTGATAGTTTCTTGAATGGCTTTGGGAAATAGGAAAATATGTGTGAAAGGCTTGGTAAGAGGGAGCCATATGGCAAGATTACACAGCTTGGAGATGGTTTTTTACTGCTCATACTGGAGCAGGGTAAAGAACTTGCCAGACTTTGCAGTAGCCAAATATTTGGACTTGAGGTGTCTATGATAGGCTTTTTGAGAAGATGTGGTTTTCAGCTCCCCATCAATGGCATCCTAGTACACATTAAAGGATGCCTTGACCATGGATTTCCTTTTACTTTTGGTTAATAATTTGCCAATACACTGGGGCTCAAATTACTCAATGCAAGACCTGAACTTTTTTGATTGATTATTTAAGGATTATTGGAGAGAGCCTTGAATCCCTGTGAAGTATTCTCAGGATTTAAAAATCAAGATAACTGAACTATTCTAAAACAAACCTTCAGGTATCCAAAGCATCCTGGCAGCTTAACTTAATTATCTAAGTATTAGCATGAATGTTAAGAGCAACTGCCTGACATAAATGAAAGTGATACACCTATAATTCCTGAAAAAAAGCTGTTTGTATGCATTAAACTGATCAAGCTCAACGTCCATAAGTCATACCTGTGCTCAAAGTTCTTAAAGTCTTACCTTTTTCTTGGCCTCCAGAGTGACCTAGTTCTTGTTGGCATTTGAGGTTAGAACAGGTACAGGGAAGGGCATATTGGCATCATCTTTGGAAGGCAGGGCCTAAAATAAAAGGAGAGGATTTTAAAGCCCTGGGTTAGATGGCCTCATTGGCCCTATGTAGTAACAGGAACACAAGGGGGAACATATGGATGCCAATCTGTGCATGGATCATCCATAGTTAATAGAATATCTGGGGGGGAACTGAAGAAAGTACCATCAACTAACTAGGTTTATGCCTTTTTTAAGTCCATCAGGTACTTCTGAGTTGCATAGCAGATAATAAAGTAATTGTTGGTTTGCCTGTTGTCATAAAAACTCTTCTTTTTGAGCTGTTAGTGTTTTGATTGAGTTCAAGCTTGGAGATAAAGTTGGAAGTCTTGAGAGGAGAATTAGCAGTGTTATGCTTGTTGCTTATATAATTCAAAAGCTTGTAATGAGTAGGCACCAACATGAGATTGTTGGGATTTAGATGTTAGAGATTCTTAATGGTCAGATCAAATGTGCATAAATTGGCAGAGGTAGGGGTTCATTTATACAAGATATCACTTGATCATTCTTGTTATTAAATAATTGGGGGTGCTCAAAGGTGTGATCCCCCTTCAAAGCTGTAACATTTTTCCAGCCTTTGGTAGTAAGACAGTCACCACAAGACGTATTTAAACTTAAAAGTGCTTGCTTTTGGTAGTGAGCCTTTGGAAATTACAATAAAAATGTATTTATCATCAACAAATCCAGGGATGTGCTTGACTGAAATGATTAGGAAATAACAAGGGGGTGTTTGAGGACTTTAAATTCACCTTTAACATTACAGATGTCCTGGATGACCAGTGAATTCCAAGTCATATAACCCATGGCTTTAAACCTTTTAGAAAAATGCTCTAGATCTTTCTGATGACTGTGGGATGAGAAGGAGGGAGAAGAGCCACCAAAAAGAGTGGAATTAGGAGGAAGAGAAGTTATTCCTTGAAAGCCTGCTTTTGAGCCTGCTTATCTTTCTCATTAGAAGATGCAGGATCCTTGACAGCCTTTTCCTTCTTCTCACAACACTTCTTGGTAGACTCAGAGTCACCTTCAGACTCATAAAAGGAGTGATATGCCAAATCATCATCCCTTTTTATTAAAAGAGTGATGAGAGGGGGTAGATGGTGGGGGAGTAGAGATTTTAGCTTTTTTAGGATATACATGAACACTTTGGTGAGGAGACAGACTTCTTGGAAGAAGAGACAGTCCACTTTAACTGCTGAGATTGCTGAGATTGCTTAGATTACTTATTAAATCTTTTCTAAAACAAGTTTAGTAATAGATTTGATAGTATAAAAGGCAGGTAAAAAAGATATTAAGAAATTATGCAAGCATAAATATGATGAAAAAGTAAACAGATAAAGATAATCCAAATAATAGGAGTTATTTATTTAGTTAAGTCTCAAAGATATAGGTTTTGTAATAAATCTTAGAAAAACCATAGAAAAATATAACTAAAGGCATAAAAATAAACATGAAAAATAAATTAAAAGCTTTATAAGGGATAATAAAAAAACCAGGGAAAGATATTTTATTTATTTTAAAAATGTCTTTTATTAAGAGTTAACCATCAAAATTATATAAAGTGTCAAGTTTGGCACTGTCAGATATCTTGAAAGCCCTAAATTTTCATTGTCTAGTAAAAAAATTGAACTCCTACTGTAACTTTCCTGGATTCAACCAAAAAATAAAAAAAACAATATGTTTTTTACAAATAAACCTTGCTTAATTTAATAATGGGTTCAAAAGTCAACCCAAAAGAAAAGCAGTTTTAAATATACAAAAGATAAAAATAAAGCATAAGTTAAAAATCAAAAGAATGAAAGGGGTTTATTAGTGATATTATTATATAAGGAGGAGCTGGGAGTGTTTTATTTCATATAGTGTATTTAAAGGTTAATAAGATCTCTGCACTAGTCCCACCAGTTAAAGTGTTGAGTGGCGCCCATAGTGCATCATTTATTAATTTAGCCTTAATCCTGAGCCTTTTATTTGTTAAATATCAAACCACATATGTAGTAAGTGAATAGTATCAAAAATGGGAGTTGTCTTTCTGTTTTCTATAAGTAAAATATGGATCTATTAATAAATCAAACTAATTTATGTGGTACCAATTGATCCAGCAATCCATAATAGACATAATGTACAAATAGTGTAAATTCACTGCCCCCTTTGGCTTTGGATTACACTATTTTTCCTTGCCGCACCAAGAAAAGCCCCAAAATAACAGCCAAGCTTCTTAATTCCTTAGGGGATTTGGCGCACATTGTAGATGAAAGATTTTTTCTAGCTTATCCTGCATATTCCCTGGCTCTGGTTGCCCCTCATTGGGAAGGAACACTGATCAATTTAGATTACTTGTTGTCATGGTGCCGTACACTTCTGAAGTCAATCAGAAAGAACCAATCAAATGACACCACATCAATGTACAGAAAGTCAGATGGATCTCAAGTGCCTGGGATTGCCTTCAGTCAATCAGGTGGAGCTGCAGAAATTACCTTGAAACCTTCTAGAACCCCTGGTCTTGACCAACAAAATTCCTCCAGCCAATTGGATGCAAATCAGAATGGTCATGTGATAATTCCCTAGCAACCCACCCCTTTTAACAAAGCAAGGGGACTTTCAGTTCCTGCTTGTCAATTTTCCACTATCATTAAAAGTTCTGGAACTAGTTGCTACTTCATTTATTTTATTTTACTTGGAAACTCTGCCTTAGAGTTCCCTATAATCTATAGTAAAGTGTTAGCTGTTGTTTTATTAAATCTTACCTTATGTTGTCCTGCTTTGAACCCAACATCTTCTCTGATACTCCTATAAGAGGCTTCAGCATATAGTTGTTGAATATCTGCTCTTACGCTTTCAAAAATAGCGTTTAAATCTAAAAACCAAGTTAAATATCAATATGAATTCTACTTTGACTTTGACTTTACCTTGAATTTTATTGATTTTGAGCCCACTTTTGCTCCTTCCAACAGCCAAGCCATCAAAGTCCATCATTGAGTCTATCTTGAGCTCCTGGTATATTTCTGCTTGATTTCTTCTTGTGGATACCCAAATTATACCAAACTTTATTAATTTCAGGCCCAAAGATTGCACTCAAAAATTTGGAATTTTCTGGTGATTGCAACTATGATCATCCCTGTTTTGAATTTAAAGTGTTTTCTTTGGCCCCTTTTTTGTTGCTTCTCTGGACCACCTCTCCTGATTTTTGGGCCTGTATCTCCTCTTTGGCACAACTTGCGGGCAACAATTCCTCTAGTCTCCTGCACCTCTATAGTGGCCTTCTTATCTCTGGGGAGGCTCTAGTCAAGAGCGTGACCTGTGATGAATTGGACTTGCACACCACTAACCACACTTTGCTCCCTCTCTTATGTGAGGAAATACCTGTGTCTTCTTCTCTTAATTTGGAGAATGATGATTTGGTGCCTCTTCAAGTGTCTGTGATGTCATCCCCTGCTCCCACTTGTACGCCTTGGTTGCTCACCAGCCTAATGCTGATGGGATTGAATGTGTACTTTCCCCAACTGTCTTCTGTGTCCTATCTTTGGTCCCCCCTCAGAGCAGCTGTCTCATTACTCCACTGGGCGGCATCCTGGTGGTTTGTCTCACCAGGATGGGAGCCAAACTTAGTTAGTTTAGCCCCCTCTCTTATAAATAGGGGTATTTGATTAATGTATATATTAATAAATCCAGTATAGTGGTGCTTGAAAGCCTTTTTTAAAGCTTTAATAATAATTGTAATTATAAAATAGTAAAAATTAAAGAATATATTAGTGTAGATGTTTTTGAAAGATAGTTTGTCTTTAAAAGTATCAGCTTGTCCACTTTTGTTTTTAGAAAGTTTATTGAAGGTGATTTTAGTTTTAATAGTAAGTTTTAAATTAGTTAACTATTAAATTAGTATTTAAACTAACAGAATTATTAAAGTTGAGTTCACTTACAGTGCTTTTGACAAAACAGCAGGGTTGACCCCTCTAAATTACTAATAAAAATATCTTAAACTTCTTATACAAAAAATTAATAAATGTGTTACATAGTTGTAGTCAAAAAATGCTAGTTAGTAATCTTTTAACTACCAGGGAGTCAATTTTATAGCAGTTGCTAAACACAAATGGTAACAGGCTTAAAGTAAATTGCTTTCAAGACCTTGTTTTATAGAGGATTCATTGTAGCCTGTTATGGAGGGGATTCACTGCATTCTCAGTGTAAACCCTTAAAAAATTTAATTCTAAAATGTTTTTCTTGCTACTCAATACATGCTTTTCAAGTAAATTTACAAAGGCTGTTACCATCAAATGGTTCAATTGAATGAGGTAGGCCTTGATTATTATAGTGTTATCAATGGCTGTAGATTTAAGGATCCAGTTATCACTCAAGAAGCGGTGAAAGTGATCCTTTTTTGAAATTTTCTGGTCATATGAAGAACCAAGGCTTTAAAATTGGTGAATTTATAGCAAAGGGCCTTCTGGAAGAGATTGATACAAAGAAGTAAAGCTATAAAAGGACATAGTTTTATTTGGGAGACAATCTTTGTGGTTTGTAATGGTTGAGTGAGAGACTGATACCTTTACATGGGGATGCAAGAGTGACATGAAGAGCAGGGAGTGTCATAAAATCTTCATACTGTGGTATTATATAATCCTCCTAATGATATCCTAAGTCTTTTAACATTAGGAAAGCACAGAGAACCTGTGACTGGCGTAACCTGCAGCCCAGAATATATATTGTCTGCAGAAGTATCAGGTCTGACTGGGCCTGAAGCCAAAGATTTGGGGAAGTTCTTACTACTTCTGGATACAGTTCATAGTTGTTTGTCTCCATATTTTACTATAGGAATTAATACTGTATGACAACAGTATCATCTTTTGCTCTACCAATAAATCTTAAGAGAGGATCACATTAAGGAAATAGGACTTGAATCAATCATCAAGTCAGCACAGAATCATCAATATTTCATTCTTTTGGACTGACTTTAAGATGGCCCACCTACCAGCGCTTATCAGAGTTAGCTCCAACGCTAAGAAGAGACTGAATTAGCATTAGGTCAACACAGCAGGAGGCCCAGCCTTTTCTGGGTGGATTTTGTGGAAGCTTTCTTGACAACTTCATTGGATTACTATGTTTGTTCTAGACATGCCGCACAGCAAAAATCTTTTCAGCTGCCTGACTGAGCCACTATCCAGGGCTAGCTAGCCAGTGGTTGACTACTAGTTCACTAGATGATTGTTAACTTAATCAGAGCTGCTCTAATACAATAGGCTTAGGGCCTTTTATCTTAGAGTATTTGGCCCAGCAGCCTAGTCCATGTTGGGCTCTGCTAGACATAATACAGATGACAGTTCTTATGACAGCCCTCTTGTTCTAGGATACAGTTAAAGTTTAGAATAGTAATTATTATGAATTGCATATTGAGGTGCTTAACAAAGGGAACTAATTAATGAGCAGTAATTGCATGTTCCATTTATTAATTACAATGCATGAATTTGTTGATGCCAGAATATCATTTGATTGTTGATTCATTGATCTTGCAGCCTGTGGCCTGCGTCATTCAATTTAAAAAATTCCTATGAGCAATTGACAGCTGGCCCGCGTTAATAGGTTGAATCTGTTAATTAGTCAATATCCCAAAATCCTGACAGGGGGTGAAAGTGATATTTATTAAAATTAGAGGACTGAGATAACATACATATATAATCTTACTCATGATTTTCCTCCACTTAAAAGAAAATTTCAACAGGGTTATCTTATATGAGGGGATGGATTTAAGGACATACAGAGGTTACATCAACAGATTACTACTTTTGACAGAATTATGATGTGAGCAGAAGTATGAGTAGCTAGCTAAGAGGTACTATGTTGGGAGATGGCTAGAGAGGGTTAAGTTAATGCTGTTTAAAAAAGCTCTTCCTCATCCTCTATAGGCAGCTAATGTGATTCTGCTGAGGTACTGGAGGCAACTGTAGTAAAATCAACTCCCTGGTAGTCAACTATTAAGTAAAGTGAGAATTCAGCTTTTTTTCTGGCCAACTACTGGAAGTTGACACTTTTTTATTAACTGTAATTGATGTACTGGAAACTTTTAATATAAAAACTTAAGCTATACAACTTTGGTATACAGTAGTTTTAAAAGCTATGGTGACAATCTAAAATACCTCAGATTTAAACAAAATGATTTCAGATTCAAGCAAAATCCATGTTGTGCGAGATTCAGGATTCAAATAATTTAAATATTTTGGTTAACAAATAAAATGTCAAACAAAAAGCGGAATTTAACTAGACCATTATATCAAATTATAGCAAATATCAAGAAGTGTTGTTTAAATCACAAACAAAATGAACTGACACAGCAAGTGAGATGGATGCTATTCCAGAGTATATTATAACCCAATCAGGATTTATATGAGGCACCAACAGAATGACTAAAATTTAACAAAATTTTAGTAATCTAGAAGTGAGATTCCACAAGCACAAAACAAAATAAAGTCACACAAGATGTGTAGTATGAGCAACCTAAAATAGAAGTATAACAGTTTAACAGCCAATCAACAGCTATCCAATTTAGGAACAGAGGCATTTTATTCATTTTAATGGATCCTTATTTGTGTATAATTGTTTTGAGAACAAACCCAAATATGGACTTGAGATTAAAATAAAAATAAATCTTAAAATTTTAAAATTCTAATTTTAGTGATTTTATCCTAGGTTTTATTGTAAAAATGGTTTTTAACAGCAATATCTTTGACGGCACCAGCAACCAAGCCAGCAGCAGTCAATCCAGATTCAATTGAGGCAAGGCTCAGAACATGGAGGCACCCATTTACACCCAAGCCTTTGAGACAGATAACAAGGAAGCTAACCAGTACCTGACCCCCAAACCCTATGGCTTTGACTTGTTCAGTAGTCACTAAGTGTCTAGTTCTGCCCCTGCTTCTGTACCCACCCCCGCACAAGCTGCCCATTAACCAATCAATCAGGATGGCAACCTTGATTTGGAACAACTTCCTGCCACCAGCCAACCTGCCCCCCTTCAGCCAATCAGGCTTTAGCTCCCCCGCCCAGCGCCCCAAGCAACAAATCATCACTGCCCAAATTCTTCAGGAAAGTATGGCACTGAACCTGCAGGGTCTGTCCTGGGATCAGATTGCAACCCAATTGCAATTTGCCCAAAGCCATCATAATGCAGGAGTTCAACAACCTAATGAACAAGGGGAATCTGATCAGGACAGCCAAGAAGCCAAAGAAGCAGGTTTGCTCCCAGATCAAGGCAGCATATCCAATAATGCTTGACCTCCTTCAGCTGGAACCCAAGCTTTGCCTGACCCAGGTCCAGAAGCAACTTGTGCACCATGACATTTGGGTGTCTGAGTGCATGGTGCAGCTCTGGATGTATGGGAAGGTGTCTTTAATACAGGTTCTTACCAATTTTGCCGGCAACCAATGGGATGGCGCTGATGATTCCCTGTATGATCTAGACATCAAATCAACCCTGGTCCAATGCTTGACTAGTCTATCAAATGATGTCATGTTTGTCTTGTATTATAAGCTATAAATAGCTTTCAACAATTTTGGTGATCAAGGAAAAGCCACTGCCAAGAATAGAAGGAAGAAGGTCAAGAAGGGGATGTTTATTGGTGCATTTCTGGCTGTTTTAGCCAAGAGTTTTGTCTACTATTGGACAAACCCAGATTTCATTGATGGCTACTTGTACAGCCACATCCTTGGTGGATTACTCAACTCCTGGGATGGCTCAAATTCAAAGCATTGGTTTTTCTTGAGCCACCAGATGGAGGGTAGCTCCACCGCCCTTGAGGCCATCCAGGAATGTGGACACCAGGCCTCAGTGTACCCAGCTGGCCACGCTGACATCCATCTGGCTGATGTTGTGCTCTTCAACATTGGATCCACACTACGGGAGCACTGCCCCCAGGCTTTCAACAACCTATATATTGGGGTCCTTGACTACAATTTTCTCTTTGGCCACCAAATGGTGGCTGACTTGTTTGCCCAAATTGTCTTCCATGTGAAGATGGGCAACCAATCACAAAAGGACAAGTGCCTACCACCTTGTGCCACTGCCACCTACCAGCCCATCCAGCCAATGATTGATGAGGAATACAACAAGCGTTATATGGCAGCCATTATGCAAAATCCTCCTGCCTCCACCCCCACCACCAACACCCCTCTTCTGTAATCCTAATCCACCCAATCCCAGACCCCCCAGGCCAGCATCAACTCTATGTCTTTATTCCTGCGCTATTCTGCCTCCTAGGCATCACTCTTCCCCGCCCCAATAAACCCCCTGTTGCCAAACATTTTCTATTTATATTATCTTTATTTTGAATTTCAATTGTTCATATTCTCTTTGTTTATAGTTGGTTTTATTCTTTATGTTCAGCTTATTTCTATAAAATCATATTTTTACTATGCCATGTATCTAGATCCAGAACACAGTTATTTTTAGTACCCAGACACAGCCCCTTGTGAAAATATTAACAACAATTTGGTGATCAGCTAAATTTGAATTAGAAAATTATGTGTTAGCTGTTTTTAGATAAAGTTGTTACTGATCCAAATTCAAAACCTTAATTATAAACTTTAAGCCAATCAGGAGCCAAGTGATAAAGTGATTGTTGTGACATAAAGGGTCATTCAATAATTCTTTGGTGTATGTGCGCTAATTAATATGATTGGCTGGATGTTTTGCCATTGTATGCCATTGCCAATGTGGCAAGTTGTTGATGGACTAGTGCTAACCCAGCAGCTGATTAGGCACTAGCCCATCAACAACTTGCCACATTAGCAATGGCATACAATGGCAAAACATCCAGCCAATCATATTAATTAGCGCACATACACCAAAGAATTATTGAATGCCCCTTTATGTCACAACAATCACTTTATCACTTGGCTCCTGATTGGCTTAAAGTTTATCATTAAGGTTTTGAATTTGGATCAGTAACAACTTTATCTAAAAACAGTTAACACTATAATTTTCTAATTCAAATTTAGCTGATCATCAAATTGTTTTTACTATTTTCACAAGGGGCTATGTCAAGCGCCAAAAATAATATGGTAATTAAGGAAACAATGCCAACACAAAGAAAACAACAAATATTGAGATGAGCGTAAAACATATAAAAAATGGGTAAAAAGATACAATAATGTAGTAAATGGGAAAACAAAAAGAAATAAACAAAGAGGCAACAGTATCAAAATAATACAGAATTTATTGGGGAAAAAGCTATAAAAACATATGAAAAGGTTAGTAAAAAATCAATGAGAGAATTGGAGAAGCTTTTGAAGGATCTCAACTTGGCAATTGCCAAAATCAAAGACATTGACCACAAGGTCAAGGCAAAAGTCAAAGCTGCTGTCCTTACAGGGGATAAAATTGACAAGGTGTCCGCAAAGGCTCTTATGACAAAAATACCTGACACCCCGGAGAAGGCCATCAAGCGTCTTCTCAACATCCAGAAGACGGTGGTTGAGGGCCCGCAATTTAAGGCATACAATCTTTCTGTGCCATCTGTCTGGGTTGATGACCCAGAGATTTATGAACATATCAAACCTGCCAAGCGTGCCAGAACAGAGGATAAAGAATTGCCCACACAACTGCTTGCGCCAAGAATGGCCAAGCCTGCTGAAGCCGCTGGCAAGGAGGAAACATGTGAAGGTAACATAAAAAAATAAAATTAATAAAAATTTATAAATACTTACCTGTTTTTTAGAGAACATAGACAGTGAACTCTGCCAAGTCCTGGTCCCCTTTGTCCCTGCCACATTCTACGCCAACTACGCCACTCATATGGTCAAGCAGCTGTATCTGTCCCCCCTGTCTTGTGGGAGCTGGAGAGCCACATCCAGGGTCCTTTCTAATGTTGCGGGAGGCATTGGCCAGGCTGACACATGGCAAGGGGGCATCTGAGTGGGCAGTTACTGCCTACAAGGATGCCCAACTGGTCTGCCTGGGCCCAGTATCCCTCAGTGGAGTTTACTTTGTAAACTCCATTGAGCTTGTTTGGGACGTCCTGGCAACACTCCCATTCAAGAATGTACCAGAGATGGGCTGGGCCCATGCAGCTGCTTGCATCTGCTAACCCTTAGAGCACACAATTTCTTACCTGTTGGACAACTTTGGGCGTGCAGTGGGAAAATTGGCTGTTGCAGACGCAACAGCCGTCAAGAAGACAAAAATCCTCCTTGCCGACTTTGGGTTGGCCTGGAGTGCCAACAAGACAGGGGTCCCTGCAGCCATAGAGCTGACCTTTGCAAAGATCAAACATGATAAGAAGATCAGTATGGTTTTCAATAAATTATGTAAGTTTACGGAAGCCTTTGCTGGGCAAAGGCTTAATCTGGTGATTTACCTTGGGTATCTCTTCTACTTTGGAATGGGCGCCAGCGTGGAGGATCTTGATGGGGTCCTTCTAGGAATTGACAAGGCCAGGCTCTCCCTGGATGGGAAGAAGGTCCCCCCAGGTATGACTTGGTGGATCAGGTCATCCAGGACGCCCTGGTCCTGACTGGTATCTACGGGTTTGCAGCCCCACCAGAGAAGCTGCTCCTCCATTTGCACCGGACCCTACTCCCATTCACCAGCAGGCAGTAGTTTTTTAATAAGGGTGTATCCACCATCCACAGTGTGGTGGTGGAGGTTGTGCGCCACCTCCATTGTGGGGTGGGTACATACAGAAGAACTCACTACAGGCGCTCTTAATAAATTCTCTCTTCCAAATAATTCCATTGCAATTTATATTATTTTTATTATAATAAAATTTTCTAATTCTTATTTTAGCAAACAATATTTGCAGAATATATCCCAGAGAAGGTCTTAATAAAAGCATAATAATATATTTCAATAAAGTCTACTTCTGATTTGTACACATTACATTTAACTTTTTTTTGATTATTATATTTATTTGCCAAAAGTGATATTAATGTGTTTACATAATCCAGTATCAAGCGTTTGGGATACCCTTAGATGACCCAATAAAAAATGATTATAAATAAATAAATTACTAACCTTCATTGATTGTCCTGCTGAAAGTGATTGCAGGCTTGAAAGCATCTAAATATAAAATGATAATTAATAAATCTTGAATAGTAAATTAGAGAATATAAAAAAATTGGACACACTAAGCCTTTAATTGATTGGCTGTTTGGCAAGGCACATGGAGATGAAAAAATCAGCTTGGCTATAGAGTTTGTCCACAGTCTTGGCTGGGAGGGTGTGGATCCCGGCCTGCAGCAAATTAAAGAGGTCCTTGGTCCCAGTTGGGGTTCCTTGCTTGACAACTTGCTTGAGCCACCCAAAGACTTCCCCAATGGTATTTAGGAAGGGCAAATAAGCAGGGAGGAAGAGAAGGCACAAATTTGCCATGGCCAATTGCTGGGGGCCCGCTGCACTGTTGGTGTCAGTCATTGGGAATTCCTCAAGAATATAAGCCACCTTATGGAGACCAACATTGTCCAGCACAATGACGTTGATGAAGCCCAGGCTTGTGCACCTCAGGTGCTCCTGGACCAATCAGAGGAATGATAGAAAGATACGGCTGTTGTGGGAGCCCAGTATCATTTGGTATAGCTTGACCCCCTTTGGACCAAGGAGAGCCACCATTGAGTAGGCTGTGGCACAGACTGCAGCACACCAAGCCATCCCAACATTAGAGCCTTTGGGGACATAGTCATATGCATTGTACATACATAAGGCAAATGCCAATTTGTCAATATAGTGAAATTTGACTGTCCCCTTGGCTTTGAGGGCAGTGTACGCCTCTGTATAGTTTTTCCAGGTCTCAATGTTGGTTGGGCTATTCTGATTGTACGGAGATACCCCAAGCTTTTTCCAGGAAAAGCACATCTTCTTTAGCAGATGGTAGTAAAAGGAAATGGAAGCCTCAACCCCAAAAGTGGACTTGACTATTGCCTGTATATTTGCCAGTTCAAGATGGCAGTCCCAGGTGATCCACTGGCAGATTGCCCATTTGTGCTCCTTGGTGAGCATAGTGGAAATGCACAAGGATTTCTCCCCAGAAAGGACTCAGCCAGTATCAATGAACTTGTTGAAGATCTTGCTGGCGTACTTGGGATCCAACCCAACAAGGGCCGAGGCCACCTTTCAATTGCCCAATTCACATATTAGCTTAAGCAGGATGATGTGTCTAATTTCAGGGATGTGCTTCTGAGCGGGCTTTTTAGCAGTGGGGATTGACTCATTGGCATTGGGCACAACACAGGGCATGGGCACCTTGGTGTAAAATGCAGCAACTTTTTTGAGCACCAACTGTCCCTTGTCAGTTCTGAAGAACTCAGTCTCCTTGTCCTCTTCCTGATTTCCATCACTGACATAGGGCTTGTAGCTAGTATCAAGTACAGGCTTCACCTTCTCCAGCATGGCTGACGGGACCAACTCTTGCCAGTACACAACGTCAAACACATATGAAGTAAGTTCTACCTCCTTGTTTCTAACTTTCTTTGTAGTGGTGACCTTGGTGGGCTTCTGGGTCAGCTTTGGGACCCAAGGGTTGATGCTCTGCACCCTAGAAGCTTATGCTCCTTGAACCAGCTGTGTCAGTGCAGCGTCACTATGAAGCTCTCCTCTCCTGTCTCCTTCTTGAGTAAGCACTTGGGTTGCACTAACTCTATTCTTTGACCCGCAGGGGCAACCGTGACTGCAGCACACAACGAGTGTATTAGTACTTTGTTGTTGTATTCCTTCCATTTTGAGAATTTAATAAAATATTAAATAAAATTCAATTAAGTTACTCCTTAATTTTTTTTGCTTTTATCTGAATATAGATATTTAATTAGAGTTTTTCCCACCCAATATCCCAATTATATATTTTTTATTTCTTAATTAGTTGTTTTTGTTTTACAACGCCCATTTTAGAATACCTGATATAATTTCCACCCATTTTACCAGATTTACGCCAAATTAAGCACCCAACACAATATTTTTAAAATTTATGCTTCAGATCTTGTGTCTTATTTTAGATACCTTGGTATCATTCATGATTACAATCCATTGCACGCACCAAGTGAGTGATTTTGTTTACATAGTGAGCTGCTATTGTTTTTTGTTTGTGGATTGAGTTTTGACTCACCTTGATTGGGTGTATTTTGTCACTAATTCAAATAGTAAACATATGGGTCATTATTTTTCTTGTTATACCTAAGCGCTGGACTGATTATTTTATAACTTAATTACTTTATTCATTTTCAAATTATTCAGAAAGATTAAAATACAATCAATGTCAAATATTTAATTGATCTTGGGCTTAGATATTTTTTAAAAAAAATGATTTATCAATTTTTAGAATTGAAAATTGCACCTTATAATATTGCTGGAAATATCTTAAGTGCTACTACATACTACAAGCTAAAAATATTTATGATGAGTTGCATGGGAGAGTAATAGCAGCCCCAAAGCTATAAATGCTATTACCCTATCTTTGGCTCATCATAAACATTCTTAATTTGTTTCAAAAAAGGTTGTTGTTTTTGAAAGACTGATAACTCTATTTAAAATACACCCTCTAGCAAGCTGCCCTACTTCATGAACTTGCCCTAATGCACCACTAGCATCTTCTGATATTTTTGTTTCTCTGGTATCATCACGTGATTTCAAATGATAAGTTATCTCAGAATATTCTGAGAAACTTTCAAATGTTAAAGGTGAAGTATACAACTTCCCAGCTTTCATCAAATATGAAAGATTAATGCGCAGATTTTTAAATTTGAGCTCTCTCCTTATAGGCCTAACTTTTCTCTCATAAATATAAAATAATGACTTTGGAAATATTTGACCCTGATAGGGCTGATTTATATAATTCTTTTCTTTTTTCTTCTTGCTCAAAAATATTCTTTAATATCATTTATATTCTTAATATAAAGCTGATTTTCTTTCTCTTTTAATGTTTTTGATGTTACACCAAAGTTACTATCAACAATACTTTTCCCATGGCATTCTAAAAATCTATTGTATTTAATAGACCCTTTAATGTATTTTTGTGCCTCTTTAAATAGATAATATAAGAATTCATAGGATCTAAAATGGCTTCCATTATCAGTCCATACTTTGATAATATTTATTTTTTTAAACTTATTTGATTTAAGAAGACTTATTAGACATTCACCTGAAAACAAAGAATCATGAGACAATATTTGAGATAAAAAATCATAGTATTCATATTATACTTTATTGCTTTCTTTAAATACCAATGCAAACCCCAATAAAGAAATAAGTCTTTTGGAATAAAAACAGTTATTGGTTTCAATTGGACCACCACCAACTTTTAAATTCTCCTTAAAATCTATGACTATAATACATAATTCATTATCTAATTCATTGATATCTTTTTATATTCCCTATTTTGATGAGCATAAAAGTCTTGGTGTTGATTAATAGCTTTTATGTCACTGTTTATAGATTCTGGCAATAATAAGTTTTTACTTTCACATTCTTCTTTTCTTTTTTAAGGATGATTTTAAGTTACAAATATTACACATGTCAGTTTGTTTTTTACTCTTTATTATATTTTTTGGTATTAATTTATAATAAGTTGAAAGTGATATTGAAATTTCATTTTTTATTTTCATAGTTTCATATATTTATTTTTTTGTTTTTAATAGAGAATATTTTATTTCATTTGAATATTCATCCATTTCTTTTTCAATGTCTTTATAAATTTTTTCTGGTGCTTTTTTTGTAAACTGGCTTGTTTCAAAAGAATTTTCCAGTAGTTTTTTAATTATTTTTTTGATTATTTCTTTTTTTAATGAATAGTTATTATCTTTTTGGCTTTTTTTTTAAGCTTACACTTTTATTTTTATTTATTTTTCTTGAGTATTCAAACTCACTTTTGGTTATATTAAATCCCATATCAGTAAGCTCTTTTAAAGAGTAACTGGAAGTAACCAGAGATCTCAAGGCTGGGAGATGCTTTTGAGGAGCAGATTTCAGAATATCCTTTAAGTTGTCAATTATCCTATTTAGTTTCTGATTTTGAATTAAAGGAATGAGCTCTGTTTTTCCAAACTCAGTTTGAGTAAGTAAGTGGTTGATGAAAGAATTAAGATTGCCTCCAGAAACAAAGAGGAATGCTTTTTTTAGCATAGCAATTCTTTCTCTTTTTGTTGATGCTCCCAGTGAGGAAAATGGCTTCATGGCAGAAGTAAAGTTAACAGATTCCATAATATTGGATTTGTGATTGCTGATAAAGAGATGCTTTGTAGAGATGCCTTGCAAAAGAGTGCTAGTTGCAGGAATGATATCTTTTTGTGAAGATGGTTTGAAGTAAACCTTAGGTGGTGCTTTAGCTCTTATATACCAAGCCTTATGACACCATTCTGAAAGAAATGCTCTGACAGCTTTATTTACAATTTCAACTTGAATTTATATTTCTAGAATAAATGAAATCCCCAGTTTTCATGCACAAGTGATATATGTGTATCAGGTAAGCATCAAATTACATCATATCCTCTTTGTAATCTATGAAAATCAATTAAAATGATGTATTAACTTAATTATAACTGTTCTGCATATTTTTAAAATTATAAAATATTAAAGAATTGTATTTAAAAAATGCTTAATATGAGGTTTGCAGTTCACTTGAACCTCAAAATTCATCTAAACAGCAAATAAATTATTGTCCTAACTTCAAACTACCATAAAATCCTAAATAATTAAGCTTTTTAAATAAAATAAAATGTGTAAATGATGCTCTTGATCTTATCATTAATTTCTTAAAATAAAAAGAATATAGCATTGAATAAAAAATTAACTTTTTTAAGCTTTAAGCAATCTATTTTATTTCATTATCAAAATAATATAATAAAATCTGACATATGATCTTTTAAATTGCTTTTGCTTTAATATTCAATATTATATAATTAATATTTTAAGATCAATAGAAAGATAAGATTCTTAGCTTCATTTTGATAGTTTACAGTGTGGAAAAATGTTAAATTTTTGTTGAGTTATTACTGTTTTAAATATAAACAGTTGTAATTTGATTTTTTCAAAATCAAACTGTGTTATGCTGCGACTTGGGCAGCATGTGTATTAGAAAATGGTCTAATTCCTAAAATAATAACCCATATGTACACCAAAAGTCAACTCGCACTATTTTGTTTGTGAATCAATGTATTTTGGATTGTAAATTTGAATGGTTTTGCTTTGCCTGTGAGCCCTTCATTGCTGTGTTGACTCATTTTGCCCATTAACACCAATAAACCCTGTTAACAGAGTGTATATTTTAACCTGAAAGTTGGATTTTGTTCAAATCTGAAATCATTTTGTTTAAATATGAGTTATTTTTGGTTGTTCTCATAACTTTTAAAACTACTGTAAGAGATACATGAAAATCATTGGTTTCTGTGCTGTGTGGCTATAGTGGCACTGAAATAAGAAGGATCAGATGATGACTTGCAAGGTCAAATCTGTGGCTTAAAAAAAGCTAAAGTATCAACAAGGATTCACAATTGTTTAAATAAAATTAATCTATTTCTATCATTTTTTAATTAATTTATTTTTTAGAGCAACAGTCAATATAATATTCAGGGCATTATAATAAAAATATATCTATCTTACCTAGTATAATTAATTTCACTTACCTTTTCCATGTATTCTTATATGTCTATAATACAATCAAACGTCACATTATTATATATAAATAATAATTTTTGAGTCCTAATAAAAAAACTAAATAAAAATAAAAACAAATAAAACCCGGAGCACTCATTTATCTGATTGGCTTGGAGGCCATGGCTTTGGGGAGGAAGGATTCTGAGTGCTTGTAAAAAGCTGCCACCACATTGGGTGGCATTGCAAATTGGCTGATCTCAAGAATGTTAAAGAGATCCTCAGTGTCCTGTGGGAGCCCTGCTTTAACCTTATTCTTGATCCAATCAAACACCTCCTTGATTGGATTCAGAAATGGAGAATAGGGCAGAAGGAAGAGGAATCTCATTGGGCAATCAGCCAGGCAGTGGTTGGAGCAATGGCTATTC
This sequence comes from Entomophthora muscae, assembly GCA_014839935.2. Classification (NCBI taxonomy): domain Eukaryota; kingdom Fungi; phylum Entomophthoromycota; class Entomophthoromycetes; order Entomophthorales; family Entomophthoraceae; genus Entomophthora; species Entomophthora muscae. The sequence goes on from QTSX02002213.1 coordinate 219,276, forward strand.
TTGTTGAGGGGTGGAAACTCAGACACAACCAAATCCTCCTTGTGAAGCCCAACATTATCCAACATAACAATGTTGGTTGTGTTGCTGTAATTGATCCAGAGGTATTCCTTCACGGCTCAGAGAAAATCAAGGAATGTCCTGCTATTATAGGAACCCTTGATTATCTGGTATTGATCCAACCTTCAAGGACCAAGAAGCACTAATATTGAATAGGTCTGAGAACAGACAGCTGCACAATGTACATCACCATCCTTGGACCCCTTCTTGACCCACCTATTCCTAGACCTGAGTGAGGAGGAAAACAACAGTTTCTTGATATAAAAGAAGTGGACATTACCAGTCTTATTAAGAGCCACATAGGTCTTGGCATAAATGTGTCAATCCTCAATGGTCTTGTTGCTGTTCCTATTATACAGAAAAACTCCCAGTACTTTCCAAGAGAAGCCCAACTTGACCATGGTTTTGTAGACAAGGGTATTGGAGACAGAAAGCCCAAACTCTGTGATGAGCATTGATTGGACAGCAAGTGAGTCCAGGTAGCAATCCTTGGCTACCCATTGTTTTATTTCATCAATGTGAACAGGCTACAAGTGTTTTGAATGTCTTTTTGTCTTGGTAGATTTTGCACTTTGACTGGTGTTGCTGTATTTGGTGTTGAGGTCACCAACATATCTGATCATGATGCCAAATTGGGAAACAATATCCAAACTACCATTCCCTCATTCAAACAGTTGAGAAGAGCTTCACACTCGCTATCTGTCAACCAACGCTGGCCCTTGGCAGGTACCGTGGCATCCTGGCTAACAGGCTCAACACAGGAGATGGGGACCTTTGTGTGAAAGGTGGGATCACGCTTGGTTGCGCTGGCGCTGTAAATTGTGGCATACATCACAGGTGCAAATGACTCCTCAGTTGTGGCCAATGGCTCATAGGACGTGTCAAAAACGCGGGGGCAGGAAGTGGCAACTCTTGGATCCAGAGTGCGGGCCAGGTGATTACTGGGTACACGGTGGAGGTTAAGTAACCTCATTGTTACTAGTGACCCTGGTATAGGAGACTTTGGTGGCAGGCCTTGATAGCAGCTTCTGTCTGGGATTTAGGCTGTGTGCTCTAGCTTGGGATTTGGGAGGTGGTTGACTGGTGCTGACACCTTGAGAAGCCTGTGTGTCAGCGTTACTCCCCTTAAGTTGGTTCTGGGTCTATTCTTGGACCCTCTGGAATGCCCTTGTGGACGGGCTGCCCTGCAGACTGGTGCAGGAGCTGGTTGGGAATGCAATTTTTGGTCCATAAAAATAATATAAAAAATATATTTTAGATCAATATGTATTTATTTAGTTTTTTGGTTTAGTTGTGGGTAGTTGTTTTCCCTTGATTTAGCCTTGAATAGTAGCAGAATTTCTATATCTGTGATTTGAAGTGTATATCATTGTATACTTTCTGGGGTTGGATAATTTTAAAGTTTAATCAAATTTCATATCTAAACATGGTTATCAAGATTGGATTTTTAGTTTGATTTTATTTGTGGTGGAGCTTCTTGATTTGGGTTAGTGTTATCTAGTATGTGTACTGTACATTAAATTTGGATTCCAGTTTTTGCAACTAATATTTGAGTTTACTAGTGGCATTTGAAAGTGATTTGAAATTTGGCTCTTGGATTTGACAATCCTGCAATTTCAAAAAACATTGTAAACTTAATGAAAATGGTTAATGGATTTGAACGCTTCAAATCTGATTTGATTTAATTCATTTTTTTCATTGGAAATATGCAGTTTGACTTGAAATTTGCAAAGTGTCTATGAGTTCCCACACTTTTAAAAATTCAAATACAAATATAAAAAATCAATTTAATTAAAAAAGGCCATCCTGTAAAAGTGATTCAAAATTTGGACCAAGGATTTGACAATCCTGCATTTTTACGTTCAGGTTCTGAATTTACAGTAGGACCTTTGGAAGTGGTATGTAAAATCTCTCCCCCTAATCTATCAACTCTGCCTCCCGGAAGGATCAACAGTCCATGATGTCTTCCATGTCAGCCTTCTCAGTTGGTACCACAGATCACATGAGGATCTCTTTCAAGCCAAACAAACCCTCTGCCCTTGGTAATGAACCATCTTCCAGAATGGGAAGTTGAGTCCATCATAGAAGACAAATTAATTTGGAAGAAACTCCACTATCTCATCAAATGGGCCAGGTATGGCAGGGAATCCAGCAGTTGGAAACCCCTCAAAAATCTGACTAACTGCCAGGAACTTCTAGAACAATATTATCAAGCAAAAGAGACAGGAGGGATCTTAAGGGAGGCTAGTGTAAGGAATTGCATTTCTTATACACAAAATAATTTGAATACTGGAAGTTTCAAGGAAGACGCTAAATTTAATGCAATTATAAATGAAGAATCATATTCTTTGCTTAAAGAAACAGCTAAATTGAACCTGTTGAATCCGCGTTTGAAATCAAATAATGAATACAGTTTCAATATATACTTGAAACTGAATTTTGAATGTGAAACTAGATCCACAAACCTCTCAAAACCTATAAATTCTAATTTAAAACAAATAAACCAGGTTTAAGACAACAACAATGACAGCAATGGGAAGGTTATTAGTATAAATTCTAATTCAACCAAAAACACTTCAGTGTTTAAAAGAGCCAATCAAAGCCTTCAAAAAGTCATAAACACCTCCACTGCACCTCCTGCTGTCTTGTACACCCAATCAGAAGTGACATACCACCCAAGCCAAGATAATACCATTCATCTCACTAAGGAATCCCCAACCCATAACCACCAGACCAAATGCACTCAGCAAGCACAGCCAAACCTCACTGCTTCCTGCAGTCCTGCAAGACAATACTTCACAATCAATTCTTGCAGCAGCCTAGGGTAACCATCTTGATTATCCCTACATTTAAATCAGTATTTAAGTTGAGCTTCCCCTCCTGAGAAAATTGCTCCAACAATTTTATTCTTGTCTTTACTCCAATAAATCTATATTTTAAAAACTTCTAAATTTTGATTAGTAGATAAATATTGCTCCCTTACAACAACATGAAGATCATTCTTATGGTATGTGCTTTTTGTGTGTTAATTGGTTATGGCCAGGAAGACGTGAACTTTAAAACTCCTGAACCAACTCCCACTGATAAGTCTGAAGAGTCCATTTGGTATTATTTTGGTCTACATTGCCGTCATGCCCCCTATGTTGAAACCACTTGATTACTCCTATTATCCATCCCAAGGCCCCCTGGTTGGTCTTGAGATACACCAGCATCTACTAACTGTTAAATCACTTCACTCTCTTCCTGGGGAGATTTTGCTTATTAGGTCACCTTTTACATATGCTAATGATAGGAATCCCAGTAGGGTTCACTCTGGTTAATGTTTAACTTAGGAGACCTTCTCTATTCAATTGGAGAAAAGCTCCCCAATGAATGGATCCCTGACAGTCTCATACAAAGGTACCCCATGATAATTAAATAAAAACCAGGCAAAGAAATGCTTACTGCAGATGCCCTATCAAGGCTATACTGTAAACATCTCTTATGCACTGATGGAGACCCTGATTGGGCTATTTTAATCATGGGAAGATCCAAGAGGGGTTCTAATATGGTACATCAATATACATCCAAGAGAAATTCATCAATAACAAACATCTGCTCAAAAAGGTATATGATACTCTACACCGCATACTACCAAGTGGTGATACTGTACCCTATGTCCTGTCAACAAAAAAGATTGACACAGTCCATTGATACCACATAAATCTAGGACACACCCTTATTAGTAACTTGCATAAATATCTCAAGACACACTACTGGCGGCCCAAATGCTGGACAACATCAAGAAAGTACCAGACTAATGTGAAGTCTGTGAAAATTATGCCCACTCCAAGGCACCTCCAAGCCAGTAATACCAGTGTCAATCACACAACCTTTCAAAGTTTGGTCACTAGATATTGTGGGATCAATGGCCAGCAACAATAAAGACAAAAAGTACATTATCATAGCTATTGACTATGCAACTAGGAGGTTTGTAGCACAAGTACAAAAGAACATAAAAGCAACAATGTAAGACAATTTATTAGCAAGGAGACCATAGCTAAGCTTGAGAGACCTTAACTCCTAATCACAGACAAATGAACCAAACTTAAAGCCATTGCCACCAATATCTACCTTGCTAAAAACAGAATAAAACACACCATAGCCAGCCCCTATCACCCACAGGCAAACATAAGAGTTAAAAGACTAAATGAGTCCCTTTTAAAGGCCCTAATTAAGCTATCTGCCAATAATCCAATAGCCTGGGTTGACATGCTGTCAACAGCACTTATGGTGTGCAGAATATGAGTCAACCACAATACAGGCAAAAGCCTGTACAACTTCATCTATGGTCATAAACCCACCATTGTTAGCACCACATCAGGACCACAATTACCTCTACCTAATAAAGTACAAGACAATAATGACCCTGACGTATAGCAAGCCAGGAAGGGCCAAGAGGATAAGAAAAAAGAAAGGGTTGAGAGAAGAAATTGCACTACTACAGTAACACTTCTAATTTGGGTACAAGATCTGGGTTGTTAATCATTATATGTACAAACTGGAACCAAGGTTACAAGGACCAGGGATTGTCATTGAAGTCAAACTAAACAATATCTACCTTTTCAAAGGTATTGACTCTTGAATAGAACTCAAGTGTATGCACCAGGACTGCCTCTGCCTGTGCAAAGCAAGAACAGCACAATTTAATTTCTGAATTCCAGTACACAATGAAAAACTAGATCAATATCAATCCCAAATCCCTAAAACTCTCAAGAAAATTACCAAGGTTCCACCTTTTAGCACCCCAGGGGGATATGTTGCAACATCTTCAATTACTTCCTCTCAGAAAAGCAATTCCCCAAGCAACTCTCCAAATGATTCCCAAATTAATCATTAAGTTGGTGACACTATTATCATTTTCCCATATATTATGAGGATCAAATATTTCAAGTCCTAAGAGGAATACTACTTGGACAAGTCTATGACCACCATCACACACACGGAGGACATGTGGCTTCTCATGATACTATATAATACTCTAAACTCTTATCTAATAAAGTGTCATTCTCTTTGTAATTTCCTGTTTATCTTGCTTATTATACTTCTCAAAAGTATATACAGTAGTTTTCAACCCTGTTGAGATAAATGTATATTATTTAATTTAGAACGTATGAACTCAGTCTAAAAATGAGATCAAAGTGGATCCAAATCTATTGTAATTTACTATATATTCCTTGATTTTTGATTTTGTTTTTAGACTGAGTTCATGTATTCTAAACTGAATAACATATGTTTATCTCAACAGGTTTGAAAACTACTGTACTTTACACTAGAGTTATTATATTTAGTACTATTTTATGAGAAACATATGAAATATTTATTTATAAACTCTAAATTTGTCAAAATTTATTTTAATAAGTTTTAATATTTGTATTGCCTGTTTACTCCACTAACATCCTTATTATGACAATGAATAGTAATAAGGTTTACTATCAAACAATCTGCAGCCACTTTTACCAGGTGATACATCCAAGTGGAATGTTCTATCATTTCACTTGAAGATAAATAATTTTGAAATGTGAAAGCCAAACATCTCTTATTTGAAATACTAGTTATATTTGTAATTTGAATCATATTGCTTTAATTTGACTAAGCTCTCTTTTATTGGTCAGTTTTTTTAGCTTGGCCAGCAGCTTTAAAATTTAATTTTTGATACTGTAAATTCAGAACCTGAACGTAAAAATGCGGGATTGTCAAATCCTTGGTCCAAATTTTGAATCACTTTTGCGGGATGGCCTTTTATTAATTAAATTGAATTCTTTGTATTTTTATTTGAATATTTGAAAATGCGGGAACTCATAGACACTTTGCAAAGTTCAAGTTGAACTGCATATTTCCAATGGACAAAATGAATTAACTGGAATCAGATTTGAAGCATTCAAATTCATCAACCATTTTCATTAAGTTTACTATGTTTTTTGAAATTGCAGGATTGTCAAATCCAATTACCACATTTCAAATCACTTTTGAATGCCACTAGTAAACTCAGATATTAATGGCGGGAACTGGAATCCAAATTTAATGTACAGTAAGCACACTAGAAAACACTAACCCAAATCAAGAAGTTTCCCCACAACTAAAATCAAATGAAAAATCCAATCTCAACAACCATGTTTAGACATAAAAAGTGATTAAACTTTAAAATCATCCAAAACTGGAAAGTATACAATATTATTCACTTCAAATCACAGATATAGAAATTCTGTTACTATTCAAGGCTGACTCAAGAGAAAATAACTACCCATAACTAAACCAATAAATCCAAATAAAAACCTATTTAATCTAATATATATTTTTTATATTATTTTTATGGACCAACAATTGCATTCCCAACCAGCTCCTGCACCATCCTGCAGGGCAGCCTGTCCACAAGGGCGTCCCAGAGGGTCTAAGAACAGACCCAGAACCCAACTCAAGGGGAGTCATGCCAATACACAGGCCTTGCAAGATTTCAGTGCCAGCCAACCACCTCCCTCATCCCAAGCCCAATCAACCAGCCTGAATCCCAGACAGAAGCCACTCTCAAGGCCTGCCACAAAAGTCTCCTACACCAGGGTCACTGGGAACACTGAGGTTACTTACACCTCCACTGTATACCCAGTTGTCACCTGGCCCTGCACTCTTGACCCAAGAGTTTCTACTTCCTGCCCCTGCGTTTTTGATACCTCCTATCAGCCATTGGCCACAACTGAGGAACCATCTGCACCTATTGTGTATTCAACCATTGACGGTGCCACTGCAAGCAAGCGTGATCCCATCTTCTACACAAAGGTCCCTGTCCCCTGTGTTGAGCCTGGTAGCCAGGATGCCATGGTACCTGCCAAGGGCCGGCTTTGGTTGACGGATAGTGAGTGTGAAGCTCTCCTCAACTTCTTGAACAGGGGAATAGCAGTTCAGGATATTGCATCCCAATTTGGTGTCACAGCCAGATATATTGCTGACATCAACAACAAGTATGGCGATACTGGGCAAATTACCAAATCCACCAAGGCAAAAAGAAGCAGAAACTTGTTCAGCCTATTCACATTGACATAATCAAGCAGTGGGTAGACAAGAATTGCCACCTGGACACACTTGCTGTCCAATCAATGCTTGCCACAGAGTTTAGGCTTTCTGTTTTCAAACCCCTTGTCTAAAAAACAATGGTTTATTTGGCTTCTCCTGGAAAGTACTGGGAGTTTTGCCGTATAATAGAAACAGTGAAAAGACCATTGAGGATTGACGCATTTATGCCAAGACATATCTGGCACTAAAGGAGACTGGGAATGTCCAGTTCTTCTATATTAACAAATCATTGTTTTCCTCCTCACTCAGGTCTAGGCGTGAGTGGGTTGAGAAGGGGTCCAAGGAAGGCGTAGCCCATTGTGCAGCTGTCTGTTCCCAGACCTATTCAATGGTTACTCTTTGGGTCCCTATGGTTTAGATCAATACCAGATGATTAAAGGCTCCCATAACAGCAGGACCTTTCTCAATTTTCTCTGAGCCTTCAAGGAGTACCTTTGGATAAATTACAGCAGCACAACCAACATTGTTGTGCTTAATAATGTTGGGCTCCAAAAAATGGATCTGGCTGTGTCCAAGTTCCCCCCATCAATAAAAACAGCCATTCTGCCAGCCACTGCCTTACAGACTGCCCAATGAGATTCCTCTTCCTTCTGCCCTATTCTCCATTTCTGAACCCAATTGAGGAGGTGTTTGGTTATATCAAGAATAAGATGAAACAAGGCCTCCCTCAGGACACTGAGGATCTCTTCAGCATTCTCAAGATCATCCAACTTGTAATGCCACTTGATGTGGTGGCGGCTTTCTATGAGCACTCAGAATCCTTCCTCCCTAAAGCCCTGGCCTCCAAGCCAATCAGATAAATTGGTGCTCTGGGTTTTTTTATTTTTACTTACTTTTATTTTATTAGGACTCAAAAATCATTATTTATATATAATAATGTGACGTTTGATTGTATTATAGACATATAAGAATACATAGAAAAGTTTCAGGGACCCACTTTAAGGGGAACAAGCCCCTAATTTGGTGAGCCAGGGCCCCTAAATTAAGCCCTGCAATGGCTGAACCAATGGGTGCAGTGACCATGGCAAGATGGCCTAAGTGACCCAAGTATGCAAACCTTCCCATCAGGGAGTTGAAACAACCCAGAAGATAATATCCTACCATGTTGTCAACTGATAGAAGGAAGCGTGGGGCTGTACCAACAATGGTTTGGCAGGTGGAGGAGTAGAATGGCGGCTGTAGTGGAACTTCCTTCCCCAATGGCCAGAGGGATATTTGAACCATCCATTGGCCAAAGACTCCTTCTGGTAGGCATCGTTGGGAGAGGAGTTTTGCCAGTTTATAGTGGGGGTGGGATTCTCAAGACCTTTTAAAGTTGTAAAAGGGAGACTAGAAACCATAGCAGGAAATAAATTCCCTTCATGGCTTCAAATGATGTTACTAAGAAATAGATGTGGCAAGATAGGATAAGAAATATTCTTTATTGTTGAAAATTGAATTGAATAAGAAAAGGGCACTATATAGCCTTATAATCAAGGTTGAGATATTTGGGTGGATCTTTGGGATATAAAAAGGGATTTTCATGAGTCTATCATGTAAGGCTTACCAGTTTCAAGTAGTGGATACATTGTTGCTTAATAATGGACATACAAAGTTGATGGAATAACTGGAGCCACAAAGATCTTACAAAGTAAAGGCTAATTAAGCGGTGTGAGGCCAGAAAATTGCATATCTTATTATACAGAGCCTTGTCCATAAGTATAGAGAGCAGATCAGTGATTGAACGGTTGGCGTGAAGCAGCCAATCAGAACAAGAGCAGTAAGTGACGTTATCAAACCTATTATTAACCTTTTTGCTTTCAAAATGCTTTTTGAGTTTGAATTCAAATTGAATAAGCAGATAATAAATAGGTAAACTAAATGTGTTGACTGTTTTCATGTTAAAATTATCTTCATGACTAGAGTCCTGGGTTTGATTCTTGTGCTGAACAGGTCTGAAGGGACACATAGAGTTAAAATGTTGTTGTTTTGTGCCTTTGTGTTGATAACCACCAACCATTCATTCATATTTAACATGGAGTCAGGAAAAGAATTCCTGACAAAAAGGTAAGTAAAATTAATTATACTAGGTATGAGGAATATATTTTTATTGTAATGCACTGAATATTATTATTGGCTTTTTCACTAACAAATAAATAAATTAAAAAAAGATAGAAATAAATTAGTTTATTTAAATATTTATGAATCCTTGATGGTACTTTGGCTTTTCTAAGCCACAAATTGGACCTTGCAGGTCATCATCTGATCCTTGTTATTTCAGTGCCACTATAGCCACACAACACCGAAACCAATGATTTTCATACATTACTTACTAATTAGTATCTAGGACATAGGTCAAGTATATTGAATATGTTTATCAAATCATATTACAAGGGAAAGGTAATTTGAGTTCTAAACAATCATTTGTTTAGAATATAAGTGGAGCGGGCCGCATGATGCAGATAAATTCAATTCTTGTTGTTTGTTTATGTAATAAATGAACCCATGCTCAATGCGCTAGTAAATAAACAAATTTATAAATCATATTTTATTATACACATATTCACTTTATTAAACTGTCCCTTTATTATTATCAACCTAATTATATATTACTATTATAATTTAAAAATTAAAATTAAAATTAAAATATTAAAAGTAAAATTATAATTATGAATCTTAAAATTTAAATATTAAAGTTTAAAAATTTGAAATTTAACTATTTTTATTTAATTGTGATTTATTCAATATTGAAATATTATATGTTAAAAATTTTAATATTGAAATATGTAATATTAAAATTTTAATAATAAAATTTTAATAATACATATTTCAGTGAAAATATTTAATATTAAAAAATTTTAAAAAAATAAAATTTAAGTTGCAAGGGAAAAAAATTTATTGGGAGGATGCTAATTGCAAAGGGAATGTGATTATTCTGGGGAATTATACCCCAAAATTAAATTTTCAGCTAATGCGTCTAATTGGATCCACATACTTTTCTGTATGTGGTGGACAACCCTGGATGTGATTGCTAGAGGGGTGGCGCCCTGTACCCCAGTGGTTGTTGATTGTTTGATAAAAGGAAGGTGGGTGAGCAAATTGATCAATAGGTTTTTTTCAGGGGGCACATAATACCCGTATAACGTTGCCAATGCAAAGGAGTCATACAGGAAGTGCTTGACTGTCTTATATCCCTATGGTGTCTTCTGGTAGTTGAGGGCTACACGGCAAATATCCATTTGAATAGGTACATCCTCCAACTTTTTGACATTGGTTTTTAATATGCAGTGAAGGAGGATTCCCAGGTATACCGCGACCAGAATTCTTTGCAAGGTATACTTTTCCAAGAACATGCATAATTTTTTGAATGTTTGAACTAACCTATTGATATAGGATGTTTGGTTGAACTTGAAGAGGGTTCTGGGGGGCGCCTGGCTTGAATCAGCCCCCCAGGCCTCGGCAAACAAAATTAATAAAGTTTTAAAATTATTCACAAGGACTGCATCCCCAACTTTATTTGACAGTGCCTTAAATACTTCATTGAAAATTGCAGTTTTCAAATATTCAGTTCCTATTTAAAAGTTAGTTTTTATTAAGTTCTTTTCATATTTGTTGATGTTTGTGAAGGGGAATATTTGAATGCTTTTGTATATGTATTCATCAAAGTTCAGTTTGATATCCCTGCAAATTTCATTCATTTCTTTGATTTTGATATTTGATCCTAGTTCATATGCTTCCCTTATTCATGGCAAGCACCCTGCAGGTGGTGAATATTCCCTAGCTTGAGCTTCAATATTAAAAAAAATATTCATATTTTGTTGAATTATTTTATTTACTTGGTTTTTAATTATTTGTTTTACAGGGACTACCAGTGACTGGTAACCCCCGTAAAACCAACTCAGCGTATAAGCCGCCACTTCCACGACCTCATCCCCATTCCTGGTGATGACTAAAATAAATATAAGTAAAACATAAAAAGACTTACTAATTGTTTCCCCTGTGGCCCCCTCAGCCACAGGCACCACTTTGGCAAACTTCATGAGCGTTAGCTGCTCTTCATTAATTTTCCTGGGCTTAATTTTTGTTATTTTTCTTGCAACTTATGCTTCCTCTTGATTTTCATTTGATAAAGTTTCTGTATTTCATGAAGCGCTCCTGCTTCTTGCTTGTGTTTTGTTTTTGTCTGTTTCCATTTGATTATTTTCCTCTTCATTGGTGTAAATTTCATTTGGAACTTCATTTCCTTCAATTAGTTTGATCTTATTATTTTCTTTGGACCCCTGCCAGAACTCCCACAAATTGTAGGCCACATTGTTGAACTTCAGACTTGATAGAATTGTTCCCTGGAGATTTAGTAATGCTTCTTTATTCTTTTTGTGTATAATATTTCCTAGTTTGTTCATAGCATCTTCTTTTGACTGGATTAGTGGCTGGCCCTTGTTACTCAGCTTTCCTGTCAATATTTCTCTGATATTTTTCTCTATTTCAACAACCTTTTGCAGGTGTAATTCTATTTTGTTTATCAAGTTATATATTTGACATTTTTTTGAATTCCATCAAAAACCTGGTTTTTATAGTACTATTTCAACACATACATATTTTTCATCATCATTAATAAATTAAAGACAATAAACGTAAATATTGCATTGGAATATTGCAATTAGACGTCAACTCTTGATATGTTGATATTATATGCATAACTCAATGCATTTTGTTTAATAAATGTCACTGTAAACTAGGCCTTTTTCATTGTAATTTAAAATAAACTGTCTGTGTTTATATTAGAGAGCCATTAACGCTTAGTACAAATATTGATACATAGTGCATTTTACAGCCTGTATATTTACCTATTGGTAGTAATTCTATAAGCTTTTTAGTTGGATTTTCAAGGTAGTAATAATATAATGTGTTAATAGAATACTGTTTATTGTCATTAATTGGCTGATTTTCTTTGCTGTGGAAATTGTGCATTTTCTGATATTTATGCACTAGTGTCCAATTGGTTAGCTTCACATCCAATTGCACAGGCAATAGGAAAACAAGCTATCACCCCAACCACATCCAGTCCTGGGGTGGCGGCTTGTTTTCCTATTGCCTGTGCAATTGGATGTGAAACCAACCAATTGGATACTAGTGCGTAAATATCAGAAAATGCACAATTGCCACAGCAAAGAAAATCAGCCAATTAATGAAAATAAACAGTATTCTATTAACACATTATATTATTACTACCTTGAAAATCCAACTAAAAAGTTTATAGAATTACTACCAATAGGTAAATATACAAGCTGTAAAATGCACTATGTATCAATATTTGTACTAAGCGTTGATGGCTCTCTAATATAAACAGTCAATTTATCTTAAATTATAATAGAAAAACCCCATTTACAATGGATTTTATTAAACAAAATGCATTGAGTTATGCACATAATATCAAAATATCAATAGTTGACGTCTAATTGAAATATTCTAATGCAATTTTTTGTTTATTGTCTTTACTTTATTATTAATGATGAAAAGTATGTATTCTAATAATTTTAAGCTATTTGTAAAATGTAAAACATTGTATTAATTATGGGAAATGTTGATAATGCAAAAAGAAAATATTATTAATTATGAATTGAAAGAGAGATATTGACTTCAATAAGTTGTCACAAAGAAAAGATTTATTTATTAATCAAAGGACGTGAAAGGGAGGGAATGGGCAGAATGAACATTGCCTTCATCTGCGCCTGTAAAAGGGACAGCATCAGAGATAGTGGTGAGGGAATGGGTGGTGGTTTGGGAGTCAGGGTTAGAAGGCAGGTGGCTTGATGGGGGGTTGGGGAGGCAGGGTTTGTTGACTGGGAAGGGGCAGCAAGAGCTGATTGCTTCAACTGCTTGAATTCTTCTTCTGTCACATATACTGGATTGAAAAAATGGATGAACTAGCGTGGGGGGAGGCAGGGGTCCTTTCTGGACTTATCACTATCACTTGCATAGAAGATGGTGAGATCAAATAAGTCCTGGACAGATGCGGAAGGGAAAAGCTCATACCCCTTATCAATTTGGGTGCATAGTTTGTTGTAGGTGGCAGGCTTTAAGTGCCTGAGGGAAGAACCAAAATTGTAGAGACATACATCTCCAAGATGCATGTTGGCGTAGTTGATGGGATAGGACCAACAAGTATGCCCCACAGCCCTGATTTCTTGGGTTGCTGTGGGGTTCTTGTCCACCAGTCCCCAAATGTGTCCTGGATTGTAGCCAGGGACCAGCTGGAAGGGGTTGTCATTCTTTAGTAAGGGGAAATTTATCTCAGAAATATGTATAGGGGTTGGCTTAGGCTTTTATTCACCCTCAGAAGGAAGATCCCCTTAGAAACCTTCTGGTACATGGCCCAAGGGATCAAGGAAACAATATGGATTTGCCAATACTTGGAGTCCTCCAACAATATCTTGGAATCCTTGTACTTGGTCTTGAACTTCTGGACCTTAGTCTTGGACTCCTGCTCCTTAAACTTGGACTCTTGCTCTGTTATCTTGGGTTGTATCAGTCCAATCAAGCTCCTGCTGGTGATCAAAAGGTTTCCAAAATCTCTTGGCAGAAACTCAGAAGACCTGGGAAAGACCTCCAGAAACCTTCCAAAAGACCCAGTAACTTTCCAGCCAGCCACCTTCTTATAGTGTCCTTTTCCCAACGGTTCTGCCTTTAAAATAGCTTTCTTCATAAGCTTAAACCATTGCCACTCACTTTTTCCTATAATAACTTAAGCTTACATACTTACTTTCTCAAAAGCTTAAAGTATTAATTCACTATTTCCTTGCTTATACTTTAAGCTTTTGGCTTCCAACCAATCATTTTTATCAGGAAACCTGCCAGAACTCAACCAATGAATGCAGAGCACATAAATAGACCATTCCTGATGTTCCACCAGGATTCAACTATGAAAATAATTTCCACAGCTCAAACCGCTCAAATTGACAACTCTTTATGCACCAAAGCGTTAACTGGTCTACTATTTTGGCACCAGTCTTCCCTGCATTCAACCTGAACCAATTTAAATAGTAGAATACTATTTAAATTGTTCTTTCTGGTTCTCTTCAACGTTTTACCCATATATTTACAAATATTGTAAAATCCAAGGAAAATGTCCCACAAAACAACTTTGTATCCCGCTCTTATAGCAACATACCTTTGTCTATCCTAGGAACTTAATAAATAAATATCTTACCCACACTTCTATCCACATTCCTTCTTGATTTTAATACTAAACCAAGGCAAAATATTTCACATTATCCCACTTCAGCAAATCAATTGGGCAAAATCTTGGCTCATTTCTCTGGACCACCAGTTCTTCCCCATCATCTTTGGCTCTTTCAGCCAGCTCATATTCCAGCTCTTCAGCTTAACCAGCAATCAGTCCATTAACTTCATCAGTCCTCTGGCTACTCCTGCTCTATGATCATCTAGTCCTGCATCATAATCTTCTTGTCCTTCAACTTATCCTCAACCAGTCTCTCAACAAATCCTCACTAGGAACCTTCTTTGTTCCTTCTACACACTGAACCATATTGGTTCATTCAAGTCAATATGAATTAACAGTCCATCAACTAGCTGTCACTGTGACCAAACAGTCCCTCTTGCTAGTTTTCTCTGTTAATTCCATGAACCACCTTGGTTCTTTATCTCAGCCCCCATTACCAGAACTTGTAGACCCAGGCATGAGTCTACATTGAACTGGCGTTTGACTGGGCCCTCGCAAGTGGCAGTCCACTTAGGCCATTCAACCATAGATCAATGTCAATGTGTTGTCTTTACTCACCCAGGTGATGAAGTCTGGGCTTTTCTAGTTGCAGAGTAATCAGCTCTACTTCCCAGAGGCCTGATCACACTAAGTTCTGTAGCTTGCTTCCCCAAGCAAGCCGCCCTGGTGACACCTCTGAGCAAATCTATACCCTCCAATGCTCACCTTGGGTTTCCCCAAAGCTCTCATAGGGGCATAAAAAAGGACACCCTACCAGTCTGTTAAGTAGGGTGCTTGCTCACAGACCTCCCATAAGCGTACTAGGGTACATGGAGCCCTCAGAGCTCTTCCCCTCCCTGGCAGCCTGCGTTACCCGCCAGGGGTCCAAAACCTACTCCCCCCAGACAGAAAAAGTTCCCTGCTTGCTATTTCAGTCTTCACCTTTTTGCAGCCACAGTTTCCTGCAGGGTGAAGCACTATAGCCCAAAGCAGCCAATATCTTCTGCTGGGTGGAGGCAACATCTGCCTCTGGTAGTCCTATGTTACCTACCAGGCAGGTCTTACTTACCCTAGTAGACCATGTTACCTACTAGGCTCACCTCACTTATCCTAGTAGACCATGTTACCTACTAGGCTCACCTCCAACAAACAACCAAACTTTTGCTTGGATAACATAAGCCCCACCTGCAAAACCACCAAACATGTGGATCATTACAGTTGCCCATTCCTGCTTCTCCATCTCTGCACTCAGTACAACTGCGTGCAGAGCGTTCTGTATGGCCCACTCCTCCAGCATGGCCTTGAGCTCCGTCTGGTAGGCATACCCATCTGCAGTGTTTGATATTGCTGAGTAATAATTGACACCCAATGGAGAAACTGCCAATAAAACCCCAACAAAACAATACAAGACTGGGCTGCGCTTGTACACATCAGATTGGATGCGCTTTTCTCCATAGTCTTGAATACTTGCAGATATCTTAGCATACAACAGAAAGATGACGTCATTATGGGCCCTCATTACCCTTCCTTTAATAAAATTAATAATAGTTGAATTGTAGGGGTTGGTATCAACCAAAATAGGGCCACTGAGAACTTGATTGGACAAGATTCTAGCAGCAACCACAACTCTGTGCATCCACAAATTCACTGTTCTTTTGTTGGTGAGGATGCCGTGGAGTCCCAACTGGAGACGTACCTGGACCAAGGGCATCCACGGGTCACGTTCCATAATGTTCATCATAAGGGGATGGGCTGTGTCATCTTTGGTCAAAGTATGGGCACCAGTCAGGGTCTTCTTGGTAGGGGGGCCACAGTTGGCGTGGGCTTGCAGGATTGCAGCCATGGTGGACTTTGCAAACCCCATCACAGCTGCAATTTCCCCAAGGGACATAAGCTTCCCTTGCTTTTCAACCATTTTGAGAATAATCTCTGGAGTGATTAATTTTCTTCTGCTTCTTACAGGCTGATTGGCTGGGGGAGGGATGTGTCTATCTTGGGAACTGGTCAATGACATCTGATTGGCTGTTTTGGGGTTCTGGGCTCTCTGGGTGACCCCATGGCTCAAATGGCTGGTTTCAGATGCCATTGCTGATAAGGGATTTTGGTTGGCAGCTGCCTGTGCATGGTGGGCAAACAGGGCCATGCTGGAAGTTTCAGGAGAAAGAACACACTCCTTGGTGGTGCTTGCGGAGAGGTCTGTGGGTTGGGAGTGTCATAGACAGAGGCTTCACTGTTAAGAGACCCAGTGTAGCCCTACATGATTTTGTCAAGGCCAGGGAACAGCTTGTTGACCTGGTTGTTGTTGAAAAAAGACATAATAAATTTTTATTAAAAAATTCTGAACTCAAAAAGAGACGTGTATATTTTAGTCAATTTTATTGTTAAGTAGGTTAAGTTGGTGAATATTACGCTCAAAATTTTAGCTGTCCTAAATTGGAATAGGGTGATTTTTGAGAATGCCTATGATTCCTAAAAGAATTAGAAAAAAATCACGCTAGATCCTTTGGCTTCTTGTTTGAGAAGCCCATAAATTATATATATTTTGAATTCACCTCATTTTTGATTTGGAATATGGTTCTTGGATTTGACAATCCCGCAATTTCAGATTTGTTAATTTTACATGATGTCTATGATTTGTTTGAAATACAGGAAATCTCAAATTTTACATTAAAATCTCACATTTCTGATTCATCTATCCTGCATTTGTTTGTTGTGTTTTGTCTTTTTTTAGTTGAGTTATCTGCTCAAGAGATTCAAATTTGCCAATTTAAATAAACCAAAAAAGTCAAATTAAATGGTTGCTTTTATTAAATATTTTAATTTTCACTCAGCTGAGTTGCCCTCAAAAGTGATTCAAAATTTGGACCAAGGATTTGAAAATCCCGCATTTTTATGTTCAGGTTCTGAATTTACAGTAGAAAATTAATTCAGTTAAATCCCTTATGGCTTGAACCCACTCAAATAAATGATGCCATCTCTGAACTTTAATAAAAAATTTGTTCACATAAAAAAGAACCCACTCAAGTCAACACTTCATCCAGACACAAACACACACCTTTCATTTTAATTAATAATCAACTGTGCCTTAGAGATAAGTATTTAATTTTAACCAAAATATTTAATCAGATCTTTAAATCAAGACAAAAATACCCGCTTTTTATTTTAATTATTAATCTACTGTGACTCAGAGATAAAAGAAATAACTCTCTCCACTAAGCATAACTTTTGAATTTGATTTGAATTTATAAAGTGAACTCAAACAGTGTTAATCCAAGGTATCAATATTTGAAAAAATACAACAGGTCTGCACATGTGTGAAGACACTGGGGGAGGAAAAAGATGAGAGCAAAAGGCAGAGCATCATCAGCGCCAAGCGCTGTGCCTGCTTCAACAGTGGACATCCTTGAAGACTGGGAGGACCAGTTGAATGCAGGAAATAGCTTAGGCCACAATAGCATTGGGAAACCCCGGCTGGGTGAATTTGATATCTCATAAATAGGGGCTGCGGAAGCAGGGCTTGGTCCAGGAGAGGAATTAGACAACCCCAATTGGTTAGATAAGGTTTCTGATAGAGAATATGTTGCTCTACATCACAATCTTACGCCCAAGCAGAGAATTGAAGTCCTGAGTTGTCAGCAACTATTCAGGGAACTTCTGAATGAATACCAAATTGACAACATCACAGCCCAAGGCTGGGAAGACAACAGGATACGTCTTCAAGATATAGTTAAATGGTGCAGCTTAGGTTTGACGCTGGAACAGACTAAGATATGGCTTCTTCATCAGTTTACAGTGGATGCAGCCACTAAGTGGCGCCATGCCAGAGTTGATGTTCATGCAGCGTCTGTATTTTGCAAGCATCAAGTACCAAGAGTTGAGGCTTTGGCATGGGTCAATACAGGACTACCCCTTGATTCCATAGCCTACATTGCTAGATTCCATGTACCATTTGCGCAGGCTGAACCTTGGATAGCAAATAGGTACCCTGCTTCTGAACTTGTTGAATTTATTAAGTCAGGCCTGCCTGGAGAATATGCAGCAGCAATCTTGGAGCTGGGACTCTCCCCCTCTGAGGCCAAAGACTACTTTGAGGTGTTCCCCAATGCAACATCCTGGGAATGGGCAAAAGCTGATATCACCCTGGACAACGTAAGGGAGTGGGCTAAGTTTGGGTGGAACCCAGTGGACTGCAGTCCCTGGGCTAAGACCAACTTTACCCCCCTTGAAGCACAAGCATGGGCTACCAAGAGCCTGGACTGCACCCAAGTAACCCATCTGGTTAACGCAGGCTGGACACCTAAGATGTACTTAGAGTGGAGGCCTTTTACAAATATTACATACAATAATGCTTGTAAATGGAAAGATTCTGACTATCCAGCCACTGTGATGCGGTACTGGGAAAGCCAGCAGGTTTCAGTTGACAAGGCCATGGCATGGGCACAGTCTGGAGTGGATGTGTCTCTCCATAGTAAGACAGCACATCTGAACATGGGGAAGTTCCCTCTTGAACACTGGCTTAAATGGAGGCCACAGGCTTTGAATTTTTAAAGGCTGCAGAGTGGTTTGTACAAGCATTTAATGTGGAGGCAGCTGTGACCTGGTCCAAAACAGGGTTCATGCTGGCTGATGCCAACCAGCTCAGAACAGACCAGGTTAAACCTGAGTTGGCCAGAGAATGAACAGTAGAGGGATTCAAGGTTAATGAGGTTAAAGATTGGATTCAAGCCTCTGCCTCCCTGGACCTGGCATTTGAGTTTCTTTCAACTGGCATGACAGCTGGTGAAGCGGCTGAATGAATTGACAATGAGGTGGATGCTAAGGCAGCTCTCATCTTCAAGAATGAGAAGTGGAGCCCTATTAATCTTCAGAACTGGTGCACAGCAAGAGGCTGGAGCTTTCAAGAGGTGGCTATGTTTATCCCGGAAGGTTTTGCTCCTGATGAGGCTGCTGACTGGCTGGATAAAGACATAGACTGGCCCATGGTCAAGGCCTGGACTGACATGGGGGTTGAACTGGCACAAGCATACAAGTTCCATTGCCAAAACCTTGACCCTATTGAACTTCTCAAATGAGTAAAGGTGGGGTACACCACAGAAGATGCAATCCTCTGGATTGGCCAGAATGTACCTCTGGCCCATGCTAGTCCTCCCAAGCGTAAGAGTCAGGCTCAGCAGGAAGGGTTCACTTATAGCTCCTTGTGCAGCAATGAGGGAGCATGGAAGGGTGACATGCCCTTTGAAGAATATGTTCATGAAAAACTGAATGGCCCTGCTATGGATTTTATGGGACCCAAGTCAGTAATAAACAATACAATCCGCCTGTCATTACATGAACTGCCCAAGAGTGACCATGAAGGGTATATGCAGGCCATAAAGACGTTCTTTGAGAGTGAGTTCCCAAATACTCAGCTTTGCTTTCACTACGCTATCAAGCAGAACTACTTGGATGTAGGGTTTCCTGATGCAAAGTCTAGAGACAAGGCAGAAAAGAAGGGCATTAGCTACAAAGGCAGACACATCCAAATGGAGCAGACCTCTTTCATCAACAAGCGTACCAAGTGGATATCTTTCACTAACGTACCAACTGAGTGTGAAGATAGCGTGTGGGTTCAAGACGCTATCAAAACCAGTCTTTGCTATTATGGGGACATAGTGGCATGGCACACTGAATGTGCAGATATACTGCCATCTAACTTTGTGCCTACTACAATCCATGCTCTTCTGGACCCATCTCCCACAGTTCAGGAAAAGAAGATCTCCATTCCACGCTTCATCTGTATTCCTGGGAATCCCAAGGTAATTGCAGTTGAAGTGGAAGGAGAGAGACAAGTATGCCGGTTCTGTTACAGATTAGGCCATACACTCAGCCACTGTCATCACAGACGGAACACTTACTACCGGGACATCATCTATGAGCCAGATGATGGTGTAACTAGAATCAAGAATTGTACCTTTCTTTGCCCAAACCCGGTGGCGTGGATACCCTCTAGTTTTTCTCATCCCCATGAACTTCTGGCCACTAGAGCTGCACTGGCTCAGAGACACTCTAAAGCTCGGGCCATGATGGCGTCAAGATTTGACAATGAGGTCACAGTGCCCTTCTGTGATCCCACAGCCCCGTCTGAGGTTGAGATCCCCCAACAGGACTCCCCTACCCGGAAACCACATGATGAGTGGAAGAAGGAAATGGAAGCTAAGTGGAACCAGAAACCCAAGAAGAGCAAGACTGCTAGACCCAACCCCCCTAGTGATCCCAAGCCCACTGTGAACTCTAAGCCAACCAGCAAGCCCACAGTGAACCCTAAACCAACCAGCAAGCCCACCAAGAAAACCCCTTGTACCGTTCCCATGGATGTAGATGACATGGAACAGGACTTTAGTCCTGCAGAAATGGCTGAAGCTCAGGCCTTAGCTAAAAAGGCTCCATGTCCCTTCCTTGCTAAGAGCAAGTGGAACCCAGAGTCCTCCACCATGGCTGATCCATCCCCTAACCTCCCTAACCAACAAAACCCTCCCGCTGATGCAGTGCCTCAGTACCTGTGGGTCAGGCAACCAGTTATGAGGATTGCAACTATCAACGTGAGGGGGATTGCAACGTTGAAATTGAGGTGAGAGAAAATAAACTATATAAAAACAAATATAATATTGACCTAGTGATCATGACAGAAATCCAGGCTCAACAACTTGCAACCAAACCAGACTTCTCACCAGACCCAGCAGCACACGCGTGGTCAAGAGAGAGTAAAATGAACGGACTCTAGACAGATCACATAGCAATTGTGGCCCTGAGAGACAACATTGCCATCAGCTTTGTGGCTATGCACCTATATGGCCAAATTATAGTGGCAAAAGTCAGAGATGTTAGGAATGATAAGACACTCACAGTTGTTGATGTATACCTGGAACCTGGTGGAACCCAGGGAAGTAGGGAAGGGTGGCAGATCCTGTTGTCACTTGACCTCCCTGACCGTACTCTTTACGGTGGGGATTTCAACACATGCACCAATAATCAAAGAGATACTTACCCATGTTGTCAGCGACAACATCCCTCTGCGCACCTGATGGAGGGGTTTCTGGAAGCGCAAGGGGTAGTGGAGACTATTGCCAACAAGGACCTGGACCTCACCCAGCTGACAAGGTGGGGTTATGTGGACAGGTTTCTGGTGTCAGGAGCCAGACTGGACCATATCTTAATCTCTGGTGATATCTCAGAGGAATTCACTGGATCCCAGGTTCAGGTAGCTCATATCTTGGACCACCATATTGTGTATATTGATTGGGACTCTGGTGTCACCCAATGTGCTATGCAACAGTGGGTCATACAGCTGTCTACATTTTGTAACCACAAGTGGAAGGAGATGATTGAGAGAGCCATCCTGGCAACAACCTCCCCCCAGATGGGCCCAGTGCGGTCACCCAGTGACACTTGGTTGGGCATCAAAAGGGAGATTCAAACATCCACCATCTCCTTTCAGAGGAGGCAGCAGAACAATGAGCTCACAACACTGCATGCTTTGGAGAAAGAATATAAGAAAGTGGCCAAGAAGGACATTCTGAAGTTCAACACTCTCCATTGCCAGATCAAAACGCTGCAGATGACCATTGAGAAGCGCCGTTGGACCAACACAACATATAAATTCCAATGTAGCTTTGGTACATCTACAAAGGACAGACTATGTAGCCTTGCTCAATGTCAGAGAGGATCTCCTTTCACTGAGATTGATACAGGGTGTGGTCTGAAATCTAAAGACAAATCTGTGATTAAGCAGAAGATACAGGAGTTCTACTCCAGTCTGTATGCTCATGCAGATGTGGATAAGGATGCCCTCTCTTCACTGATGACATAGGCTGGTCCAGAGCTCACACAATGTCCCCTGGCAATGTGTGGACCTCTGACAGCAGACATCACACTGGAGGAGACTCTTGCAGCCATTAAAGAGTCCCCAAATGGCAAAACACCAGGTCCAGACTGCATTCCAGCAGATGTGTATAAGCCTATTAGAAATCTGATAGCACCCCATCTGACTAGACTCTTCAACTATGTTCTTTCCTCAGCCACCCAATTTCCTGAGGGGAATGAGGTGTCAATTTGCCTCCTCTTCAAGAACAAGGGTCATAGGAGCAATGTTAAGAACTGGAGACCAATTTTGTTGTCCAACGCGGATTACAAACTGCTGACCCAGATTCTGTCTAACAGAATCATGAAGATTGCAGATGTGATCCTACACCCAATGCAGTTTGGCTTTGTTTGGGGCCGCTCCATCTGGGATAATATTCACATGGTTCAAAATACCCTCCAGAATAGGGTTAAATCAAATAAGGGCTACCTGCTATTTCTGGACATGGAGAAGGCATATGATTGTGTATTGTGGTCATATCTCTATGCAAGTATGCGGGCTGTAAACCTGCCAGAGGAATGGATCTGTTGGATAAAGACGCTGTACCTGAACCTTCAGGTGCGTGTTATTGTCAATGGTGACCTGACTGAGAACATTGAAATTTGTCAGGGATTGAGACAAGGGGATCCTCTGTCTCCTATCCTGTTCAATTTTGCAGCAAACTTGTTCTTGGCAGCTGGAAACGCTAGGCTGAGAGGCTTCACTCATCCTAGTCAGAAGGCACTCTGTATGGCTGCCTTTGCAGATGACACTATTGTTGGCCTGACCACAAAGGAGGACTCACAAAAGCTGACAACCCTTCTGGAGCTCTACCAGAGGGCATCCAATGCAAAGGTTAACATTGAGAAGACAACACTGGTTAAAATAGGTGTGCCAAACTTTGCACCACTGCATGGCCTCACACCTATCCCAGCCTGTGAAGCCTTTAGACACTTAGGAGTATGGTTCAACTCTATGGATATTGATCTGCCAACCAATGAACAGATTCTCCTTAAGGCTATTGCTAACAAGATCAACAGGTGGCGCCATTTCTGGTTCAATGTAATTGGACAGGTTACCACCCTAAACATCTTTGTGTTCTCCAAGATGTGGTATGTAGCACACATTGTACCCTTCTCCAAAGCCTTTGAGAAGAAGGTGTCAGCCATGACCCACAACTTCTTGTGGGGTACTCCCAATATGTCCCCCGTAAAAATGTCAGTGGTCTCTCTTCCCAGGTCAGCAGGAGGACTGGGTCTGATAGATCATGTTCAGCATTGCCAAAGGATGTGGGAGAAAGGACTAAGAGAACTACTGGCTGCACATACTGATTCACCAGCAGCAGGCAGAGCAGTAAACTGGGCGCGGGCTATCCAGATACTCAATCCTTCAACATTTGGACTAAGACAATGGTTCTTGAAGAGAAAGAGATTCACACACCCCAAAGACACTCCAGAGTATTGGCGCCGCTGCTTGGCAATAATGCAAGTCAATGAATGGGAAATCTCTAAGAATCTTGATCCTGCTGGTCCACAGAATTGGGACCTGAAGTGCTTTGCATCTGGCAGACAGAAACAGACAGATCAATTACAATCTGGATATGAAGAGCATTGTCACACGCCGGAAGACAGTGGTGTCCAAGTGTGGGAAGAAGGTTGTCCAAGACCCAAAGCCCAAGCCAGAATACCCCAAGATGGTTTGCAAGTGGGTAGAAGCCAGCAGATTGGTCACAATCACCCCCAAAAGAAATGGCTACTCTGACGCGGGTACCAATGGTGACAACAGGTGCACAGACTCTGACTTGGAGACTGTTCAACAAGGCCTTCTGGAGTGAGTCAACATTCCCAGTGGATCACCCAATTTGCCAGTGTGGGCTTTGCCCATTCAAAGATGCCAATCTGGAGCACA
Source organism: Entomophthora muscae (assembly GCA_014839935.2). Classification (NCBI taxonomy): domain Eukaryota; kingdom Fungi; phylum Entomophthoromycota; class Entomophthoromycetes; order Entomophthorales; family Entomophthoraceae; genus Entomophthora; species Entomophthora muscae. Next base: position 243,425 of record QTSX02002213.1, read on the forward strand.
AATTCTTTGGTTGTATAGTTGTGTCGCGGTTCTGGACAGAAGTTGCCCACATGCTGAACCTCTCTGTCCATTTTCAACCAAAGTTTGACATCTTCTTCATGAGGAGTCTCAAGCAGGAACCCCCAGTAGTTTGAGCAGTTGCTTATCACCTTGCACTGTGGACCATCCACACTACCCGTATAGATGTAATCTTTGACAATGGACCTAACCTGGTGTCACTCATGAAGGAGAAATTCTGCTCCCTAATGGACAATACTATGATCCGTACAGACAAATTTGGCCACACAATTCCTGGGAACAGGAAACTTATGGATACCATTGTTGACTCATCCCACCTCATAGTTGAGGGAGTCATTCAATGGAAAGACAGGCACACAGAGGGCCTGCAGACAGCTACCCCTTCCTCTGGTATCCCTCACTTCCCTCCCCCCACGGCCGCGTTTCCTTTTAAACACCGTCTCTGAACCCTAATAAACCTGTGTTCCCCTTAAAAAAATGTGCCTTAGAGATAAGTAAAGTACCACAATGATTGAAGGGGGCGGGTTCGATTCTTGAACACATAAATCTATTATCTGAAATCTTATTTTCAGGTAATTTTTAGTTAGTGTCGTCCGCAGTAATTTCTTTTCAAATTACCTCTTTATCGTTGCATGCAGGAGCAATGTAATAATTATATCCTACTCGCCGCAAGGCAATATATAATTAACGTTGTATAAATCCTGGGTGTGAAGTTGGGAGAATCCGTGAATTAAAATTCACAGCACTGATTTTTTAATAAATATCTCAAAAACTTTATTTTTTTATGATTTGCGACATTTGATTTCAAATATAACTATTGATATCTATAAAGCGAGTCTGCCTGCAATGTACTTTGAATGTGTGGATTAAAATAGTAGCAACGACTGTTTAAAAATACGATTAAAAATTGGATTTAAATTTTATACTTGACATGATTTGATGCTTATAACGATGATTGACTTGATAAGAGAAAGTGTGCTTGGTTACTTTAACGGTATAGATTTAAAATTCGAATTAAATAAACTAAAATGAACAAAGAGATGGTTGACAAGCACAATTAAGTTTATTTATTTTGAATTACAATGCTTGAATATTCCACTCGGATGCATTATCAGATCTGAGTGGCTGTAGATTGTTTCAGAGTTAACCATGCTTACCATTGTATCATCTTAATTAGAACATCACCAATGTAAGCAAGCATTAATAATTTAAGACTTACTAAAATGATTTTTATAAAATTTAAAGTACTTGGGTAAATATTTCAAATAAGTCTGTTAAAATTTTTATTAGATATGATGGCTCTAGGTGTGGAGATATTTAGTGAAAGTGCAGGAATTGGACTGGCGACTTAGCCAAAGGTCCGGCAACAGTGCCTATGTTGACAGTGGCCATGTCAACACTTAGTAAAGTGTGAATTCAGTTTTTAATAATGTTGTCTTCTGGATGTCGACACTTTTTTAATTAACACCACACTTTAGCCTGAACATTTTTAATACAGTAGTTTTCAAACATGTTGAGATAATTATATATTAGTCAATTTAGAACATATAGGTTCAGTCACAAAACAAATTTCAACTGGAACCAGTTGAAGGTCAATTTACTCAATAAAACTTCCATTTATCTATGGCCAGAAACAAAAATAGTCAATCACACAACAAAATTAAAGTCAAATACCAAATTCCAAAAATGAGACAGTAAACACATGGAACCTGTGAGATTAGGCTGATTGACCACAAATGATCAGGCTAATTTTCATACACAGATCTTTATCAGTTACATGACTGTATTATCACTAGATTATCATTCTATTAAGCACAGTGATTATACACCACATAATTCTTACTTTATTATAATTGATACAACTATTTTACACCATATAATTATAGCTGCTATAGTGATATCAATGATTACATGGTGTGTAATCACTAAATCATCAGTTTTTTACCTCTCATTTCATCCCACTAGATGTTGTATAACCTCAGTCCCACCCAGCCTAAAAGGCGCATATGTGTATATCAAACAAATAATGTGTAAAAGAATGGGAAATAGCAAGTTTTTATTGGCATTACACGGTGAATAATCAGTTCCTTATCAGTTTTGGTCACTATTACACAGCAGATAATCCTTGGGTTGATACTGGAATGAGTCAGCTATTATATGGTGTGTAATCCTCAACTAAAGCTGGTGTATTAATAAGCAGAAGGCTTGCCATCCAGAAAAGGATCACTGATTAAACCCTAAAAAGGTAAAACAGGAATACCAGAATCTTACCTTCCAAAGTAGGAGGATAGAATTGGGACTATTTCTAAGCATCAACCAAATACAGCATAGTTTCCTAGTGCCATAATAGGTGTGTAAAGATACAGCCAACTGATAATTGCCAGTAGGCTAGCTCAAGAAGAGCATAGGCTGTAGCTGAGGTGCCATCTATGCCTTGTAAAGGCCAGTAGCAGCACACATGCCAAGGATAGCCAATCAGGATAGGTGTAGCCAGCAAAAATAAAACTATTGCAAAAGTAGCTACTGAGAACTTTTTGAAAGGACAAGAACAAGGGTTGTTGCAGTATATATAGATACAGACACCTGAAAGGATGATAAAAAGTTCTTAATTACACCTGGATAGATTGCAGCTGCTGGCTAGATTGTACTCCAGTTCCAATAAACATAATTATCTTTAAAGTTCCATTCTATTGTAGTCTGTAGTGCTCTTGCATAGGACAAGGTAGAGTACGTTGAGCAAGCCTATACATCTATCTGTAGCTTTGAACATACCAGCAATAACCCCAATTGCTCAACAACCAGGATCAGTCAGGCGCAGGTAAGGTAATCTGGAATGGGTGAAACATTGATGTTGACCCATTTGAGGAAGGTGAACAAACTCTGAAATTGAAAGAAAATCCAATCAATTCTTTGCAAGTATCAATATTTGAAGGCCATATCAAAATAGTATGAATGGCACAATTTCCAACATCTCCCCCTTAAGATTGATCACAGGGAGATGATATTTGCAGAGAACTTGGCATGGACACAGGCAAAAGGACAACCAGACAACAGCAGCTTGATGGTGTACTTGATGCCTTTCTTGTAAGTGGCCTCACAAGGGCCAACACAGAGGGAATCCAGCTTGTGGGCTCTACCACCAACACAGTTCTGGTAGTAGAAGACCAGGTCACCCACTTGGAATTCAGGAAGGGGAGCTCTAGAGGCATTGGAGGGCAACAACTCTAAATTTTTGACCTTATAGGCAGTTGAGTAAGCAGTTGCTTTGATATCAATAATGCAATTAATCAACTCTTTGACATGGGCTTTGGGGTTAGCCACAGCATCAAATTCAATCAATGGGGACCCAAGATTGAGGGAGTAGTAGCCTTGCGTCCATAGAGAATGGCAAAGTGAGATTGTCCAATTACCCAATGTTTGCTCAGACAATAAGCAAAAAGAGCAGCAGGCAGGAACATATCTCAATTAGCTGCATCTGAAAGGGTAAATGTGATGATCCACATGGAAGCAGTTTTGCAAGATGAGGGTTGATTTGGCTTCAAATAAAGACACAATGCAGAGAATTGATAATATTCTGTGGTTTTAAGACAGGTATAGGCCTAGTAGGAAGCATTGACTACTAGGGAAGATAAGGCCTGCCTAGTAGGTATCAAGGGACTACTAGAGGCAAGTGATGAACCAGCCCAGCAGGGAACTTTAGCTACTAGGGGCTGGTTAGTTATTCTCATCCAGCAGGTAATGATGGCTGCTAGGGGTGGGGAGTGGACCACCCTAGTGGGTAATATGGGCTACCAGGGCTGGTTGATGATGTGACCCTGGCAGGGTGTTGTGGGCTGCCAGGGAGGGGAAGAGCTCTAAGATGGCTCCACGTGCCCTAGTGCACCTATAGGAGGCCTGTGAGCAAGCACCCTACCTAACAGACTGGTAGGGTGTCCTTGTTTATGCCCCTATGGGGGCTTTGGGGAGACCCAAGGTGAGCATTGGAGGGTATAGAATTTTCTCAGAGGTGTCATCAAGGCAGCTTACTTGGGGAAGCAAGCTGCAGAACTTGGTGTGATCAGGCCTCTGGGAAGTAGAGCTGATTACTCTGCAACTGAAAGCCCAGACTTCATCACCTGGGTGAGTAAAGATAACTGACATAGACATGATGATTGTCTATGGTTGAATGGCCTGAGTGGAGGACACTTGAGAGGGCCCAGTCAAATGCCAGTAGCCTTGTAGACTTATTGTCTGAGTCTGAGGTATTGGTAACGGGGACTGAGATAAAGAACCAAGATGGTTCATAGTTTGGGATTAACAGAGAAGACCAGTAAGTAAGGACTGTATGATCACAGTGAAGACTAGTTGAGGGTTTGTTGGTTCATGTTGAATTTTGGAAATAAGATCATGATGCAGGAATAGCTGATCATGATGAAAGAAAGCTAGAGGACTAGAAGATCAGGATGCAGGAGTAGCTAGAGGTCTGATGATGTAAATAAGCTGTTTGAAGACTGGGATAAGCTGTTTTGCTGGACTGGGATAGACTGTTTGCTGGTTAAGCTGAGGAGATGGAAGATGTGGTTAAAGAGCTGGTTGAAGGACCAGAAGATGATGGTGAAAGGACTAGCTGAAGGACAAGAAGATCATGGTGCAGGACTAGCTAAGAAACTGGAAAATTGCTCAGAAGGACTAGCTGGGATGAATACTGTCATGAATGCTGCCATTCACCATGTTTTGATTTTGCCTTTGATGGGTTATTTTGATGACAAATCTCTCTTTTTGCTTTTGCCCCTCAAAATGAGTCTATATCCGAACTGGAAAATACAATTGTTTGGTTTCCTGACTCTGCAGCAACTCACTTGCCCCACTCATGCTTGTGGCAAGTGATCCTACTGTCCTGGTATTGTTTTGTGGTATTGTAAACCATTATATATTACATTTATTATTCACCAATAAAAATTAAGCTCTATTCACATTTTTGTCTTTGTGTCTTCACATACTTTGGCGCCTCTCTCTAGCCACAACTAGTAGAGATTATTCATCCAGGGCCACAAGGTAATTGCATAGCCTTCCCTGCCATCTAACCAAGACTTAGTAAAAATGCAATCCTAAGGTTAGGATTCCCTGTTGTGTGTCTGTGCCGCACCTCAGAACACAAAAAAATGGTGCTCACTACAGGGGCTGTAAGTACCTTGTTTGTCCCTTTCACATCCATGTTTTCAGGTCCCTTGCCTCCCCCTATACAAGAGCCAACTTCACCTGAAATTACCAGTCCTCCTATCACAGAAGACATCACAGACCCCCCTATTGTCCCCACTATACTGAACCTCAGGAATGATCCCTGCCTAGTGGCCTACCCTTTGGGTACCCCTTACTTAAACCAAGTCATGGCAGTAGCCCTTGGGGTAGCCTGTGAAGGGGCCATTCCTTGCCTGCAATTACAGTTCAGTCAAGCAGAATACTAAAAATTGATTATGGCTCCACAATTTCCACAACATCTCCTCTCAGCAGTTGGTTCTGCTGAGCATCTATTGTCTTCCTTTGTACAACCTGCCCTAGCCCAACATCAAATGGTGTTAGTGCTCCACGTTCAGGAGATTTCATCTCTACAAGCAGCCATCACTCATCACTGGGATCAGTTTGCGGCCTACCAACAGTGGATTCACTCCCTGTTTTCCTTGGTATCAGAAAATCAGCGCAACTCTGTCATCTCCCAGACCTGTTTGGTTAATTTCATTAAACAAATGCATCAGTCTATCCCTGAATACGTCAGGGAGCATCTATATGAGTTTCACCAGATGGAACAGCCCTGGTAAGCCCAATTTGATTCCACCTTGAACGCTTATCTCACCAACATCAAATGACTTGTACAGAAGCTTAATGTGTTCAGCGCTTACTCCTTTGAGCAACTGCAACAGGTAGCAGACCTTGCTGCAAAAGGCCTTCATGAGCTCAGTGAAGAATTTGATCAAGAGAGGGTTGTCACTACCGCTGCTATTGCCAAGCTCCAGACTCAAATGAATGAATTATCTACGCCCAAGCCAGATGCTCTGCTTTCTCCCCCATCTGAAAATTTAGTGGATAGAGAAGAGAGACTATGGGATGCCATTTGAGAGCTGCAAGCATATACCTGCAGTCAAAGACGCCCTACTAAAGCATCTCAGCCTGATCCTCAGGTGCTTGCTTTGACAACTCAAGTTGCTGAGCTACAGCAAGAACTTGCTTCCCTACACAAAATGGTGGCAACTTCTGCTAGTCCAGTTGCAGTTTTCAATGAAGATGGCTGTTGCCCTGGCCTGTCAGGAGCCCCTTGAATCCAATGTTCTAGAGAGTTGATTGCTCTAGCTAATGAGGTGGAACATTTGAAACAAGATCACTCCAAGCTTGACAGGGACATGCAGGAAATGAGTGAATTGATTGACTCAGTAAATGACAGGTTTGCCCCTTGCCTCTCAGTGGGGCCTTCCCTTACTTCTCAACTGGCTGAGCTCTCCACAGTAGTAACAGCCCAGGGCTAACACCTAGATTTTACTGAGCAACAGATCACTCTAGCTAATAATACAAGTGCCTGCACTTCTGAGACCCTGACTACTCTTGAAGAAAGTGTTTGTCAGCTGTGGGCCAGACAGCCCCCTCTGAATCTGAAGCAGAATTCTCCCTTTGCATAAATGTACTTGATAGCAACAATGGTAGTCCAACTCCAGAAGCACATTTCAAGCCTACCTTTAAGCAAGTCTTTGACCCCAAAACCTTGACCATTGAAGATTTCCTAACTATCTATGAAGCTTCCATGAGAAGAGCCTTGGATGAGGTTAAGAAGGAACACATTTTAACCTGTCTACACCCAACCTACCAAGAAGTAGTAGTGCCAGAGCTGCCCACCATTGAGATTTGGGAAGATATGAATCAGCTTCTGATTGATAAATTTGGTGGTGACCTTAGTTTGGAAGTGAAAAAGAATTCCTTTATGTACATTGCTTTCATACCTAAGGAGACTCTAGCTGAATTTGCAGATAGATTTTACATGGAAGGACAGCAACTGATAGCAAGCTGACAATTGACAACCCATGAAGCTTACATGGCTTGCGCTCAAGCCCTCAAGGTTAATCAGCTTCTGTGCCTTCACTTTAAGGCTCATAAAGCCATGCTTTCCTCTATGAAGAGCATAAAGACACTATTGCAGGATATGCACCTTACCCATTCTGGAGCAGTTGTTTGGGAGAATTGTGCCATCTCTAATTCTAGTTTGTCTTCCCATGGCCCTTGCATCCTCACAATGAACTCTCAAAATCTTCCTTGACATCAGGGTTGTCATAACTGTGGCCAGATAGGTCAACATTCTTGAGTTTGCACTAATTCTTGGGATGAAGGAGCTGATCCCAAGGAGTAGGCAGGAAAAGAACAGTCAACCTAGAGGTGGAGACGCTCTCAGTTGACAATTCTTCCCAGTCTCCTTCAATCCTCCCTCCATAACTGACTCTGAGCCTGCTGATACCAAGCCCCTTTTATTCTGCTGTTGTTTCATGATATCTCTGACAACTCTGATATAGACAATTCAGATGTTGATGATCCTGATGCTTATAGGTATTCATTTTTTGCTGTTCCTGAAACCATTGCGGTCCCCTATAAGTTACACTCTGGGAAGACTATGGCAACTGCTAAGTCTTTTTATGAGGCCAAAGAGGTTGTCTCTTGCCCATAACTCACTCAATCAAAGAGGTCTCCTGTGCTAGTAGAGTCATCTGAAGAAGCTCCTGAAACTGTCAACACTGTATTCAAGAATGTGTCAGTTTTGCTTCCTCTCCAAACTGTCTATAAGGAGTTTCCAGACTTGAGATGCATGATTGAAAAGCGGGACAAAGAGCTAGAAAAAGCCCAGGACATCCTGGCTGTCCTTTTATCCTTTGGTTCTACTACCACTTATGTGAAAATATCCATCCAAAAGGTGAAAATCAAGGCTGTCTTGGGTACTGGATCTCCTGTTAACGTTGTCTCTTTGAAGCTTGTCAAGAAGCTCAAGCTCACCTCCAACCTTAACTATCATCAGTTGTATGGTACAGCTTGTTATTCATGACTTGCACCATAGGGGCATATTCTGCTCTTCCCATGTGGTTTGGCAAGCTTCTCTTAGCCGCACCTGCCGTTGTCTTAGAGAATGAGAGCTACAATCTCCTAGTTGGTACTCAGTTCCTTATGGAATATAATGGGATCATCAACTTGAAGGATGGTTACCTCTCTATCTTAGGGGACAAGTCCCTCTGATCTTTGAGGAGCCAGTTGAAGTTCCTGGGAAGTGCCTCAAGATGTGTGCTTTAGAATATCCCACTGGTTTTTTCACTCTAAAATACCGTACCCACTCCTCCAACATGAAGTGTCCGCCTATGGCTTGCCCTGTGTCTGAGGGGATCCCTTGCCTGGCCACTTCTGCTATAACTATCCCCCTGGCTCTCAAGTCATCTTGAACTCCCAAATATTGTATGAGATACCTGAGTGTACATTCCTGGAGTTGTACTCCCCTTCCTTGCTAGGTTGCAATGAACCTTACCTCTGCCCTGGAATCCTATATGTCTCCCATAAAGACCCTGTTCAATTGCTGGTAGCTAACCTAACTGCTCTCCCCATACATGTATCTAGAGGGCAGGTTGTTGATTATGGCAAATTACTGAATTCTCCCAATGTCCTGTCACTTCATCCCTTTGGTACATTCCAGGATTTTAACCTACCTGAAGATAAGCCCCAAGTCCTATCTTTGTTTACTGCACAAGATTTCCCGCAACTATCCCTGGTTCAACAGAAGGAGGTGATTGATTTTCTAGATCAATTTTTAGACAGCTTTTCCAAAGACAGCACTGATTATGGTCTAGCTAAAGGCGTTATCCACCAGATTGATACTGGAGACGCTCCCCCCTTCCGCACTAAACTATATTGCCACAGTTGAGTGGAGGACGCTCAAGTGTTTAAAAGCTCAAACAACTGCTAGACGCTGGGCTACTGGCTCCTTCCCAAAGTCCTTGGGCTTTTCCCTTGCTCATCTTGAAGAAAAAGAATGGAGATCATTGTATTTGTGATGGACTATTGACGCTTGAATTCCTTAACCAAGAAGGATTCCTATCCCTTGCCGCTTATTGATGATGCTCTTTGCTGTCTTGGAGGCTCTAAGTTCTTCTCTGCTATGGATCTGGCATCAGGATACTGGTAAGTTGATCTTTTGCCCAAGGATTGACAAAAGGCCGCGCTCATTACATCTGAAGGGCTTTTTGAGCCTACATGTATGCCGCAAGGACTCTGCAATGCCCCAGCCACCTTCCAACAAGCTATGGACTCCATCCTCCGCAACTTGAAATTTTCATGTGTCTAGCATACTTAGATGATATGAAGGTCTTCAGTGCTACCTTTAAAGATCACCTGGCTCATCTCAAAGAAGTATTCATAAAGATTCAAGAGGCTGGCCTTAAGCTGAAGTCATCTAAGTGTGCTTTCTTCAAAGAGCGTCTTGAATTCTTGGGCCACAAAGTAACCCAGACAGGGATTTGCCCAATGACCAAGAAAGTTGAGGCCATTGACAAAATGCTTCTTCCCACCAACCTGTGAGAGGTTCAAGTCTTTCTGGGCATGATGGGTTACTACAGACAATACATCCCAGACTTTACCAACACTAGCAAACCTTTGGTCCAACTGTTACGCAATGTCCCTTTTGAATGGACCACTAGTCAGCAACAAGCCTTTGAGACCCTTAAACAAAAACTCAAAGAGGCCCCCATCCTAGTGTATCCTGACTACAATAAGTAAATCATCCTTTATAATGACGCTAGTGACCTGGATATTGGAGCCAACTTGGCTCAACTAGATGATGAGAGTGTGGATCACCCTGTAGCTTATATTTCTTGTGTCTTGAACAAGCATGAGAAGAATTACAGCGTCACAGAGAAGGAGTGCCTTGCTGTGTAGCATGCTGTCAGGCAGTTCTGTCATTATGTGTATGGCACCCATTTCATTGTGGTCACTGACCACGCTTTTCTTAAGTGGTTTTAACAGCTTAAGGAACCAGAAGGACAACTAGCTAGATGGGCTTTCTGCCTGCAAGGTTGTGACTTTACTGTGCTACATTGTCCCGGGATTCAACATCAAAACCCTGATGGATTATCCAGAATGCCCATTCTTGTTCTACACCCTGCTGAGGATGATTAACTGTATGAATTAATTGGATATCCTTCCTCTTGGGAGAGCAAGACAGAAGAAATCTAATTAGCCCTGTCCAAACTATCTGAGGATACACTCATTTGTTACTGTCAGCTCTTCAAGAAAGTACAAGACCATTACCTGCCTTATGTACGGCCTAGTCTTTGCCTTTTGTTAGGGCTTCAAGCTCATAAAGAGACCGGGCATGGGGGCATTGCCAAGACCTTTGACTGGCTCCAGAAAATTATTTCTGGGAAAACCTCTGTCTGCTGATTCCAGACGTCATAGCTAGATGCCATGACTGATAGCTCCAGCAACCTCAAGCTTCTTCTCACAAGTTCAAGCTAGTCCTCCCTCAAAATGCCTTCCATACTGTTAGCATTAATGCTGTAGGGCCTCTCCCCTGCTCCCGCTCTGGTTGCCGCTTTATCTTAATTGCTGTTAATCACTTCAGCAAGTGGGTAGAAACTTGCCCTACTAATGACATCACCGCTGAGACAACTGCTGCCTTCCTGTTGCAAGATATTTTATATTGCCATGGCTGCCCTCAAGTGTTGCTATCTGATAATGGGACTAACTTCAACGCCAAGTTGGTAACCTCTCTTGTTGAAGCCTTGGGGACTCACCACTCTTTCTCTGCCCCCTATAACCCTTCTACTATTGGGGTAGTTGAGCGTGCAAATTTGACTCTGGTTTCTATCATGCAGAAACTCACTTACTCTGACGCTGCAAACTGGGATCTATACTTACCTGCTGCTATCTTTGCCTATTTCCTTAGCAAACATTGTGTCACTGGATATTCACCCTTTGCTATGCTGTATGGGTGTGAGGCCACCACTCTGTCACTCTTGGGGGCCCCCTACTCTCCTCTGATAATACCATAAATCCTGATAACTATATCATAGATATAGTCAACCGCATAATTGACATTCAGGCCACTGCTTATACCTCTGTGTATAAGACCAAGATGCTTGAGCTCTCTCCTGACAATTCTGGATGCTCTCCCTTGCCTGATTTTAATGTTGGAGATCATGATCTTTACTATCAGCATAGAGTAGGAGGACATGCCCATAAGTTAGACACTTTGTGGGTTGGGCCTTTAGAAGTAACTTTCAAATGCAGGTCAGAGTACACTGTGAAACTCCTCTCCAGTGTTTTTCATTTGCTTGAGTGCATGCTAAGTTCCTCTGCAATTACTTCCCCTAAGGCCAATATCAAAGGGGACAATGTTGTTAATGCTAATATTCACGCTTTATCAATTTCATCTTTTTTGGGTTATTTCAAGGACAAATCCCTTGCTTTTGTCTTTGCTCCTCAAAAATGAGTCTGTTTGTAAAATTGGAAATTCAACTGTTTGGTTTCCTGATTCTGTACAACTCACTTGCCCCACTTGTGCTTGAGGCAAGTTATCCTACTGTCCTAGGATTTTTTTGTGGTATTTTAAACCACAGTATATTCTATTTATTATTCACCAATAAAATTTAAGTTATATTTGCATTTCTATTTGTGTTTCCAAGTACTTTGGCGCCTCTCTCTAGCCACAACTATTAGAGACTTATCATTCAGGGCCACAAGATAATTAGGTCACCTTACCTGCCAACTAACTGAGACTTAGTACAAAGCCAATCCCAAGGTTAGGATTCCTCATTGTGTGTCTGTGCTGCGCCTCAGAGCACGATATTGCATATTAGCTAAACTAGTGATTATACAGTGTGTAATTTCCACAATTAATAGGTTGATAATCTAGTGATAATAAAGCATGTAACTTATCAGACCTGTGTGCAATTGAAAGTTTTGTGGTCTTTGTTATGAATTAATTAACTGCAAAGGTTAATTAATATAATTGATAAGGGGTCAATTACCAGAAAGGCACATCTTAATGTAGATAATGATGTCTTGGTATTCGGTATTGATCAGCTGGTTCCAAGCTGAAACAAGGTTAGCTTGGATCTGTAATACACAGATTCCATAGGGCTTTGGCGCTAGAAGCTTGGGATGCTTCAAGCCAAAACAAGACATTCCAATGAAAGGAATCAGGTGATTCCAGAATGAACTAGACACATTATCATAGGTTGAGAATTTTGAAGATCTTTTAGGCAAAGATCTTGATTGAATGGCACTGTTGTGCCATAGATCACAAGATAGAAATCCAGGTGTAATTCTGGAACTAGACAGGTTTTCAGCTGATTATACTCCAATTGGTATATAATGGAACATAATAATAAAATATGCTTATTTGTGACAATGGTTGCTTTACCCTCAATTTTTCTATGTTCTATGTTTTTGACTTTTAACTGAAAAAAGACTACCATGTAATGGAAGAGATGGTCTTCAGCTAATACTATGGGAAGTAAAAGGTGTGGAACTGATCACCGGCTGGCAACAAGATTAAATCCAAGATTGCTTGCCTGGAATCCAAGCTCATCAAATCTCATATAAAGAATTCCCTGTCAAACTGTAAAAGATTCAGACCTGGATAATGAAAAAGTAAGCATGAATTTCCTGGATCTTCTACAAAAATATAACATAGATATTATATGCTTACTCAAAAGAGCTCTCTTTCAAGATCTATAAGTATTCTAATATTTCTAAGTCAACTGTTATGCTATTTGGTATCTTTATTGGTAGTAGCAGGTGCCTTTTTATAGTGGGCCTAAGGAAGCAAAAGAAGGGTGAGTCATTGTCAGTTTTTATCCACTGGGAAAACTACACCTGCTGCAGTGTATGATTGCTGAAGGATTTAGACCTATGAAAAAGCTTCCTATGGGAACAGGAAACATTCCCATATGGAAGATCTCCCCACTGAGACAGAATTTTTCCAAGAGTGGTTTGGATTAGCCCAGGAAGAAGTAGCTACCCAGGTAGCTTAACAGGAAGGCCAATGCCAAGGGATGAAAAATGGTGGGAAATTTGGGCTTGGGGTGCATTTGATAAGATTTATGTTTCTTACAAATTGTAGGGCTTTATTAAAGTGGAGATATGGTGTACTATTAGCCTGATATTAAAAAATGCCAATTTGCTTTAGTATTGAGAGGGCTAGAGGAACTAGAGTCTGCTCTAGTCCCTAACAAAACGCTGGTCAGGATGGCCTGCAACTGTAGGAGCCAAACCAATCATTTATACCCAAGGGTCCTCACTGAGGAATACTTGGGTAATTTCATGATTTTTTTAGATAAAGAGGGGAATCTAGAACAAATAATTATTTGATTGGGAAATACTTGATTTACTGAAAAACTAAAATAATATGTGTCAGGGCCCATAATAGACCTGACAAGAAACTCAATAGCATTGGGACAAAGGAATGCAAATTCATGATTGTGTGGTTGTGCAATTGCCCAATTGGGTTCAAGAACAAGGTTTTAGTAACTCACATCCCAATTTCTAAAATTCCAAAATTGATGCCCTGGGGACACTTGCACTTGGAGACACCTACAAAAGTGGCCTTTAGCTCCAAAAACACTTCCCATTGGTCAAACCCATTAGAAGAAAATTTTTGGCCCCTAAAAGCTCTCTGGAAACCCACAATGTTTGGCCCAAGCGCCAGGACCTAAAAATAGCATGTTGCTACCCCCGAGCAACTATCCAGATGATGTCAGGGCCATGAAAACGGTGGCATGTTACAAGCCAGCCAACCAACCAAGATGCACTGCCAAGCCAAGAGCCAACTTCCCAGCTGTATATAGCTGGGGAAGTTAGAAATTCCTTCCTTGTTGACTTCACATATTAAACATCTGTTGGTTAATTCAATAAGAGCTTTTTACTTTATAGGAGTTTAATATATTGTAACAAATCCTTACTGTTAGTGCTATATAATAGAGAGTACCAGCAGTTTAAACACCAGCCCTGGGAGACAGAGAAACTTCTTGATGCCTCTAATGGATCAACACTTGACCCTGTTCCTCCTCCCATAGTACTGGATAAGGAGATAGTTCCTGCTCCTGTGCCTCTTCTATCCTTCTCAGGTGTTCCTCTGCTTTTACAACTTGCTCTGCCAAGCCAGCCCATGAGTGCTACCATATAAGAACTCCCCTTGTAAGTTACATCATGTCCTACAATTACAGCAATCTTTGGTTTGCCTATCTAACCATGCTAGGACTTGCTGATCAAGTGATTTCCCACATGAGAGTGTGGCATCCTTGGGTCACTGCTACCAACTACATGATGATAATGTCCCCGGCATCTACTGGGCCTTCCAGGCTCAAACCTTCCCTTTGATTGAAGGCTCCCCTGGAGGCAATCTAGTACATGACAATATGTATATCAGACCTTATATATCAGGTTATGTCATAACAATATAGGCATACAAGATGAGGGTTTGGGAAATTTTGGAGTGAATTTGGGGAAATTTGAGGGGGAAACTGAGCAGGAGTGGATATTTATTTTTTTATAAACATAATTCCTATTTAAAGAGTAATATGATCCCACGCTGATTCTCAAAAACATATCATTTGATTCACCCAGCTGTTTTGAGTTACAACAGCTTGGGATATCTCCAGTTGGTTATAATAATCACAAAAACAGTGGGTTGGATTATAGTATCATCCAGAAAAGAAATAATGGAGCCTAGCTCATCAAGGACACTTGGTTTAATGGTGGTGTCTAAAATATTCATTTTTAGTTTAAATTGGTCAATCTGATTGACCAGTCTCCTTTAAATCTGATAAAGAGAAATCCAAACTTAAATTCACACTATTAATATCTCTTAGATGATTATCAGTGTTTTCAAATACACAGGTTCAATTTCTGTAGTCAGCAGTTTACCATCAAAAGAAATTATTATTTTACTAAAAACAGGTAATTTGGACAGTTTCTACTATATAAGCCATCATTTTTAAGCTTCACAATTATATTTTCAAAACAATTATGATCAGGAACAACCTGATAATTCTGACCCATAATTCCATGAGTGTTGGCAGAAACCATCAATATGGTGTTTCTGAAAGTCATATTGATTGACAAGTTCCTGACCATGAGCAGATAGGGTTGTTCTATAGTAATTAAACCACACAATAATATTCAGCAGAAAAGGGCACAGATTGGTGGAAGAGAGTATAACTAAGCATAATAATTGGGTCAGGTGGTGGGATGTGATAGTAAAGCTATTTTGTGAAAGTAGAGAAATAGAAAGATCTAGATCATGTTATAGAGCAGGACTGAGTTTTTGGGTTGTTTTCAAAAAGAAAAAGAGTTAAAATTCTTGGCATAAGGTCACCAATTGATGGATCTGCAACGAGCTGCAGATACATCATAATGTCACTTTTTGGGTCAAAATTCTCAAATTGAGCAGTAATTCCCCTTGTATTTTCCTAATAAGGAAGTATCCAAAATCATGAAAGGTGGTTTCAAGCCCCTTTTCCTAGTGGGTGACCTGCACCACAGTTCATAAATTTAAATAATGCACAATATCCTAATACTTGAGATTTCTCAATGCAAATAGTCAATGACTAAGGAAACCAAAGCTTATTCTGATTGGTTTTTACATTGTATATGGTATTTTAAAAGCATTTGATTTTGCTATTAAATTAAATAATATTATTATGAATTTTCAAAAATAATTTATCATTATGTATTTACTTTTATTTAATATTGACTTTAAAGAAACCTTTTAAAAAGATAGGTTAAAATATACTGCCAAATTATATTTAACTTTTTAAGGAAGTGCTTTATTCAAGGCAAAAGAGATAGTAATGAAGGGACACATAACACTGAATAATGGGCTGGTGATACTGGGTAGAGGAAGAAGTACGTTCTTGACAGGTGAGTGATTAGGTTTCTGCACAGTAGTTTTCAAAGCTATATCACTAAGAAAGAAAAATCAGATGGAAACAAAATTCAAGACCATTTAATTATATTGATTGATAGTAGATTTGGGCTCATTTCTTTTTTCTTCCAACTGATTTCATTTTGCTTTTATCTGAGTCATTTTTCTTACATATGAGTTTTTTGCTTAGCATCATAAATTTGAAAATCACTTTAAGAAATCATTTTACTTTTTTCTCAAATGCAAATATCATCTACCAAATTAATTGGATTAAAAATTCAAATTTAAAGCTCCCTTCTAAGATTTCTCATGACATAAAAACGCCTATGTAATTAGTCTCAGCTATTTATCCTCTCTGATGGAAATAAATCATAAAGTTGAGCGTAAAATCATCTAAATCAATCTAATTCAGTATGAAACTGTATTGGATATAGTGAGATTATGAAATTATGTAATTTGAATGAATTAGTTTTAAAAATCAAGGAGAAATTAATATAAACAGCTTTGATTCCTATAAATTCTAATGTAAATAATTCTAAACTTGAAATTACAGATATTAACTGCAAGGGTGATAAATCAGATGGCAACCACCAGAGTTAACTCATTCTGCAAGTTGACTTAATGTATGTTTGGAAGTCAAAATTAAATATACTCTAATGTCTACAGAATTAAAAAGGCAGAATTAAGTTTTTATCCATGCAGACTACTAAATGTTGAGACTTTTTAAATAAACAGAAACCTTTTCCTGAACATTTTACTTAATAAAAATTAAACTTCAAAGTAAGTTTTATGATAATGTGACTACATAGATTTAAAAAACTATAAAAATGAACATAACTAAGGTAATAAAATAAATTTTATATATGTTTCATTAAAAAAGCTATCTTTAATTTTAAATATTTTTTGCACTTATAAAAAATAAAACATCTCATAAAAACCAATACATGTTAATTCACATATTGTAGAAACATATCATAATCAGAAAAGATAAATTAAAATTATTTCTATACTGAAAACTAAAAATACATATAACTTACTAGTTAAATAACATCATAGGTCATATAATACAACCTAAGATACAGTAGTTTTCAAAGCTATGGCACTAAGTAAAAATAACTCAAATTTAAGCAAACTCAAAGTATTAGTGTAAAATATACCCTCTAATAACAGGGATTTTGGGTGTTAATAGACAAAGTAGCTCAACACAACAACAAATCTCTCATACTAAATTCAAAAACATTCAAAATACAGTACAAATTACATGGATTCACAAAAAATGGGTTGATTTGAACTTTGGTGTGCATGTGTTTACTATATAAATCAGTGAGGTACACTCATTCACAGTAAGTCAAACCTCAAACCAAAACTGCAGCACAATAGCAACTCAATCAGAAAACAGAATCACTCAGCTATTGTGTAGAATGAGATATAAACAGAAATAATACCATGTTATCTAAAATAAGGCACAGGATCTGAAACATGAATTATCAAATATTTGTACTGGGTGTTTAAATATGGCATAAAATTTGTGGGAATGGGGGGAAAATATTTGGTGAATCTAAAATGGGCTTTGTAAAAACCAAAACCAACTATTAAGACATAAAATATATAAAGAGATAGTTGGGTGGTGTAATCTATAATTAAATACCCATATTCAAATAAAAAAGGTAAAATTGAAAACCAGGGGTATAAATTAATTGGGCCTAATTTACTATTTTATTTTATAGTAAAATGTAAGGGACACAACAACAGAGTGGCAAAACAGCTGCTGTGCAGTGTGGTTGGGGGTGTCTCTCTGGATAAAAAATATTTGAGTGAAAAATAAGTGTTAAATTAGGAACAAGGCAAGATATTGATAGATACTGGTGAGGTTGCACAGACACAACAACCAGTCAAGCTGCACAGGTGGGGAGGACGCAAAGCATAAATCCAAGGGTTCCAAAGCTAACCAGAATTCCTATTAAGGTTGTCACATATAAAAAAGTTAGAAAAAAGGAAACTGAGCTTACTTATTTAATATTTTATTCTGTTTACTGCCAGGTGTTGGTCCCAACAACCATGATGCAAAAGGTTCAGCCAGTGTTTGACACTAGTTATGAGCCCTATGTAAGCAATGGAAATCAAGAAAATGATAAATGTCAGAATATTATAGAGCTGTGGAGGGACAGCTGTTGTTAAAGAAGGTTGCAACCTTTTACAGCAAGGTATTTATGTCTTGTGTGCCAGTCACTACACATAATTCAATTTCAACCTTACCCAAAATTTTAAATTGGAAGGTTGTTCCTGACATAACTTTTATTCTTATCAAGTTGATGAATGATAGTGGTGACCTAAAGAAGACTGAGAGTATTGTTGAAGTTGATCCAAGATATGCCAAGAAAACATTCAGCCAGTTTTTCAATACCAGTTAAATTCTCCAACTGGAGAAACTCAAGTGCCTGACAACCCTGATCACCAAGGATACAAATGGGTCATCTGTCAATGGATTAATCAAGACTGTCATCTTAAAGTTATGAATATACAATCTATAGCAAATTATAATTTTAGGAGTGTGGCTTCAGTTTTTTTCTATTGTGTAGTCATGGGACTATGCTTCTTGTAAAAAACTAAGGATATCTCCTTATAACCAAAACAGCCTGTCCAATATTGAGACCTGGAAAAATATGCAGAGGCTACACTGCACTCAAAGAAAAGGGGAATGTCAAATTCTACTAAATTAATGAGTCAGAATTTTCCTTGTATATGCAAAACAAATATTAATTTGTCCCCAAAGGTTCTAATGACAAAGTAGCTTGGTGTGCTGCAGTCTGTGCCACAGCCTATTTAATGGTGGCTCTCCATGGTCCAATAGAGATTGAGATTTAACAAATAATAAATAGATCTTATAAATGCAGAACCTTTCTATCATTTCTCCAATTGGTACAAGGGCATCTTAGGCACGCTAGCCTGGGGTTCATCAATGTATTTGTACTGGATAATGTTGGGTCCACAAGGTGGTGGATATTCTTGAGAAGATTCCATCAACTGAGACAGGTGTAACAATTGGCCCATAATAATTGGACACAGCGTCTATTCACCTATTATTTATTACTGCATATTCACAATTACTAAACCCAATTAAGGAGGTTTTTAGGTGGCTCAATAAGTTTCCAATCAGGGGACATCAACTGGGACCAAGGACCTGCTTGATTTTCTGAAAGCCAGGATCCACACCCTTCCAGCTGAGAATGTGGGTAGTTTGTTTCTATAAAAAAATGAGACTGTGACTAGTTTTATGGCCACATTGATTTGTTTATCCCTGCATGCTTTGACAATTATCTAATCAACTAGCGGGCTTTTTCATTCCTCACCTTATAGTAGTTCATATATTTTATCTTTTTAATTTTTATTTTTTATGTTTAAATTTGTTGATATTCATGTTATATTTAAAATTTGTCAATCACTTAATTGAAAATGTGCTGTCTTTAATGCAGAGATTCAATTTTTTATATTTATTTAAATTACTTTTTTATAGCCTGTGAAGGCTATCTTGAACACTTGATAACAAAGCAAATAATATATATCTATATCACTACCACCAGGTAAATATAAAAATAAATCAAACAAGTATAAAATGAAATTATCAAAGTAAAGGAAGATTTTTTATTTAATCAATATACTGGCATATAATATAAAATTATCTGCTTTATATATATTTTTTTTATAATATTTCTTATGTAAAGTTGTTTAACACTTACTCATTGTCAAAACAGCGGGGTTAAACCCCTAGCAAAATCCCTCACAAAAGACCCTGTGCCACTCAAACTGACTTTCCTGACACTTGAAGCCAAATTCAGAAGTCAACCCAAATTCTCAAACAAAATAACAAGAACCACTGACAATCCCTACTCAAAGAGCAACTTTATTTAGCGCTTGGCTTATTAGCAGGATCAAGCCACCCCCTACTAAACTCAATTGTGTGATTGTCTCAGTTTTATTCCCCTTAATGATTTACTTACACTATGTAATCTCACAAATCCCAATAAAGATATTATCTAGTCCCCAAATATTTTTCTCCTTGTAACTCAGCTAAAACAGCACAGTTACAAAAATGGTAGCAGAAGTAGATTTTTCATCCTACTTTATTTTCAAAATGTCTCATGTTGTCTGTATTTGCTGCAGCCAACAAATATACAAAAGAATCATGCCCAGGTTCCCTTCAGACTGGACGCCCTATACACCATGAGCCAAAATACCAGAAGGATGCATACTGTATCAGAACATTGTGATGCTGGTCCCTGCCTTTGACGTCCTATATTTCCAAGGGTTCTTCCAGGCTCCTTCTGTCACGCCACAAATCAACAAAGAAAAATCATATCCGCTCATGTATCCTAGCAACTATGCAGCACCGCCTTGGAATCATTTGCAGGAGCCAATGACAACAATGCCACAGCAAGGATACAATCTTCCCAAAATAAATTAGCACAGATGTAGTGCCCCACGCGCTTTTGGATTGTGGAAATATCTATTTGCCTCACCCACAACGCTGGCACCTGGTGTGATAAGTGGCACAAAGAACACACCAACAAGAACTGGGATGCCTTCAAGCAAGACTTCTTGGCAAGGTTTGTGCTGAAGGACACCACACTCATGATCATACTCCAAGTAAAGAATCTAACCCAAAAAGGCACAGTGAAGGAGCTCACCCAAGCTTACAAGGAACTCCAACTATGTGCCCCCTCAGATATGGCTTTGACACTCCAGCTACCCACCTCATGTACTATGATGCACTCAAGTCACATGTAATGAGACATGTAAGCCTGGACCAAGTAACCAACTTGCAAAGTCTGTATTGCAAAGCAGAGAAAGCAGAACAAACCTCTAACACCCTTCATAAGGCACAAACAGGAAAACAAGAGAGACTTAAGGACTCCCACATGGGCAGGCGCTCCACTCAACTACCCCAGAAACAACAGGAACAACACCAACCATAAACCCACAGGTTCAAATGGACATGGAAGTGGGAACAATGGCCAGTCAAATTGTACCTGTTTCCATATCACTGCCACACAAGGCAATCAATACAAGGGAAAAGCCCGGGGAAAGCATTAAGCAAGCCAAGCTCTCCCCAAACAACTCCTGACTTGCCCAATGATGAGTACAAACACAAACACAAGGACGTGGATCAATGTTCAATGATCCAGGTGCCCTCAGAGGACCTGGTACTGTACACCATTGCCAGACATCCTAATAAACTGATGCCCTATCCTTTCTGCTTTTGCAGTTACACAGGCTCAGCACTCCTTGACTCAGGCGCAGACCAAACCCTAGATAACAGCAGCTTTGTAGACAAGTTCAAGCTAATCACTAATCCTTTGTGGATTAAGAACATGTTTTTAGCTGATGAACATCACATTGCTGTGACAAAGGAAACAGCCCATTTCTCCATTATGCTAGAGAACCTGCACTCCACCATCCAGGGACCTGTCATCAACTTCCCTAAATTTGACATTGTGCTTAACTAGACTGGTTGCAAAAGAACGACCCCCACATAGACTGGGTGACCTCTGTATTGACCATCAAGCGTGAAGGAGTCAATCATCAGATCTATCCTGACTCAGTGGACCAGCTCCTACGCAACCATGTCTTCATGCACATTATGGAAACCCTCAATGAAAAGGAAACCCTCAAGGCAATTGACTGGGACTCCTGCCAGTACAAGATCATACACTTCAAGGACCACCAGGATACCACCACGCCTCAGGATTGCAAAATTATAACCCACCATCCTTAAATCTTCAAAGAGGCGCTACTAGGGTTACCGCCTGAGAAGCACATACAACACTCCATCCAACTCAAAGGAGCAGTACCTAAAGCACTACCCATCTACTGGCTCACTCCAAACAAAGACAACGTCCTACGTGCTTACCTCAAGGAGGCGTTGGAAAAAGGGCTTATCTGCCCCTCACAATCTCCTTTTAGTGCTGCTGTATTCTTTGTGGCAAAGAAGGATGGTACCCTCCAATTGGTCACTGTTGTGTTTGGCTCCTGGGGACAACATCCAGAAGGACACAGCAGGAAATCTTTATAACAAAAGGTTTGAGGTTCAAAGCTAGCCTTGGGTTAGCCTTCAGGGCAAAATTAAGGGCACATACCTTAACTTCCTGGAATTAAAGAAGATGATTCCCTTTTGGCTAAAAGGAAAGAAAAAATCTTGAAAAATACAAAAGCCAACACAAATGTGGATAAACTTGTCTTTATTAGGAGAAGCAATTCTACTTAAATAGTAGACAAGGGTTGCTGATCACTTAATAGGCAGACAGGATGGCAGATGAGGTCACGTTGAGTTGAACTCATACCAAGATCAGTTGAAGACAAGTAGAATATTCCAGAATGAGTGGAAATTGATGTCAATCCATTTAAGGTAAGGAATTCCCAAAATCAAAGTTAAAACCAACCAAATCTTTGCACATATCACTATTCAAAGGCTATCTTAAAATAATGCTGTAACTGTGCTGGTTTAGCAGAGTTACAAGGGAAATTTTTTTGGAAACTAGATAATATTCTTTATTGAGAGATATTTATTTTATAGTCATTGTGAATCTTGGATAACAGCAACATGATTGTGTTGATCAATTGGTTGGATGGTGAAGGGGGTGGCTTGATCCTGGTAATGAGTCAAGCGCCAAATTGAGGAATTCATTGTAAAGGATCATCATTTGTTTATGTTGTTGGATTTTGATATTTGAGTTGACTTCCTAGTTTGGCTCTGAGTCAATGGGAAGTTAGGTTAAAGGTCATAAACCTGTTTAATCAGAACCTTGCTGGTGGGTTGAGTCTGCTGCTTTGATATCAAAAATGTCATCTTTCTTGAATGGCATATATTTATCCATAAAAATGAAGACACATTTTGGTATCAGCTTCCAATTGACATGTTATAGAATTTCCTCCTTGTTTTTATTATATCTGTCAGGCATCCATCTGCTAGGAAGTAATCTTCCTAGGTGGTGAATGATGGCATAAGAATTTAATCCAGTTATCAGGGATCCTACAGGCAAGGAAACCATTCTGAGATGAAATAATTCTCCAAATAAACAATATCTGCCTAACAGCAGGTTGAAACGTCCTAAGAAGAAGTACACCCTCAAGTAACACAGGAGGAAGGCAGAAGAAAAGGACAGAAGACTTGGGGTTTGGGGTTCTGATAGATGAATTGGTAGTTCTTGGTCTCTTCTCTGTGAGGCGGGTTATGTGATAAGGGTGTAGAGGTATACCATACTCTGGTATTACCCAGCGCCAGGAGCTGTCTAAGAATTGTGCCTTGGGGGAGGTACCAGAATCTGCGCGTGAGCCTATCAAAATGCTGGCCAGTACAGCTGACAGCAAGACCATCCAGTACACCCATTTATATCCAAGAGACTCCATAAAAGGAGTCTTGGGTAATCACATGGTTTAGGATTTTAAGGTTTAAGTCAAGTTAACAAATAGGCAAAATGATTCACTTGGGTGAATGTAGACTTTATTGATTGAACAAGTAATAGATCATAACTTACCAACCTTATATAGCATGGTAGCAAAATGATAATCTGGGGAAAACATAAAGGAGATCAAATCTCAAGGGGATGAAATTGGGGAATTTGGAGATCCTGGGAAGTTTATGATTTGAATTTAGAATTATAAACCATTATGATAACCTCAGTGTCCTTAAAACAGTTTTCAGATTAAAATAATTAACATATAAACCAGGCAGGAGCAGTAAATGCCCAGCTATTCCCCAGTTAAAACTGGAGAAGGGGAGCAGGAGCCAGCAGAAGAACTCAAAACAAATGGGCAAGCCATAATAAAAACAGAGTCCAAAGTGCTTCCAACGTCACCAACATGATTAAGAGATACTTTCAAAAGGATCAGCGTAGCGCCTGATTGGCTAGAATCAATTTTTCAAGGTAATGATTTGCTTGTTGCTATCTTACTAATTGTTTCTTTTAGCAACCAAGTGGCAAAGCAGACAGAAGAAGGCCTGGGTTTGAATCTGGTTGCTTTAATTCCTGGCTCAGCGGTCAAACCTGAACAATTTCCCTCAGGTAAAACAGAGCATTTAATACTAACTAACTTAATAATTTTAGGAGATTCAGGAGAAACCTAAGGAGGAAAGCCATCTTTTCCTAAACCAAGGAATATATTGTTGTCAGGAATTATAGAAAGGACATTCCTGGCAACATCTTTTTGATTATCTATATTAATTATTAAAAGCTGTTTTTAGGGTGTTTTAGGACAGTAGTGCTTCTTTGGATTATTTGGTTTACTAATTTTCTTTTAAATGGACACTTTTATCATTAGATTATTTTGATTTTTAAAACCACATGTATATTATCAATATTATTAAACTTATTCTTGAAAAGGATATATTGGAATTATTTCTTGTTTCATGATTTCCACAAAAAACATAATCAAAAAGCAAAAGCTGGATGAAAGATGTGATAGGCCAGAAAAGGCTGAGGAGTTTCTGAGGACAACAAAAAAAGAATTTTCCTTTGGATTGTTACTTGATAAAGAGATAATTAAAATAAATACCCAATGAAAGAGGGAGTAAATAATCTTTCTATTTTGCAGTCATGAAATGATCACCCTTGGGAGTAATTTTGAGGTAATACAATGTTGCAACATCTTTGATTACTCCCTCTTGGGGAATTAACACCCCAAGTATATCACTGAATGGTGCACCAAATGGTTCACTGGCCAGCTAGTAAACTGGTGACACCATTATCAGTCAATCCATCTATGACGGGGATCACCCAATCCAGATCCTAAATGGAACACAACTTGAGTAAGCCTTGTGACCCAAGAGGAACATTACTCAGATAAGCCTCATGACCCCCATGATGTACATGAATGGCATGTGGCTTACCATGATACTATATATTATTCCATATTTCATATCCAATAAAGTATCATTCTCTTCTTAAATCTTCCCCTTTTCAGTTTATTATACTTCCCAGAAGTATAAACTTGACAATAACTTAAAATATAGCCAATCAATAAAGAGTCATGTTATCTTGGCTGAACAATATATAAAAGTTTTTTAGAACCAAATTCTCTTATTCTTCCATCAGCACAGGCTATGTGGCACCTGTACAAACCTGGAGGTACAGTTGACAAAGCAGCTATTGGATCTTGGCTAACTGATCATAGGCGTCAAATGGTTGGCTACCCCTTTCCTTCTTCCCATACCATAATAAAGGCATTTTTCACTTAGTATGAGCTCCTTTCTCTTTCAATAGAGCCAAAAAGTTTAATACTGACAGGGTTAATAGTGTAGCCTACTGCTAGGCCTCCTTGACAAAATTTTCAACCATACAAGACTATTCCATTTGGTATAAAGTAAAATCTTACTCTTCTATCAGGATTTAAACTTGACCACATACTCTATTGTGAAGAGAGGAATAGCTCAGGTTTTCTATACAGAAATACTCAGAGGGGAGCTTTTATATTTTTTATTTAAATTTTCTTTAGAGGAGAGCTTGCCTGGTTCTGGAAAAGGTAAGGGCAAAATAGTCAAAGCATTAAGTTTTTATTGTTTTATTTAGATACTTTTCCAATCTACTTGCCAGCAAATATATCATCAAAAAAAGTGATTAGTTCTAAGTTACTCAAGATAATAAAAGTTCTAGACTAAAATACCACACAAATAGGCTTGCAGATACAAATCCTCTGCCTAGTTGTCCACACTAACTAGGCTCTATAGAAACTGTATAATGTAACAGTTGTTGCAACCAATTTTTCCTCCTTGCCTTCTAATGTATCTTACAATACACAGGGGGTGCTCAAGAAGCCGCCCCTTGATGTATCTAATAGCATGGATCATTCTGATGGCAATATCAATCTACAGGCACTTCCTCCTAATTAAGAGCACTGCCAATTTGACCTGCTGATCCCCGCAAAAGTTGTTCCTTGGCTTTAACCTTTACATGGAGCATGCCACTATGTCACCCCCTTGCGGCCTTGTGACTTTCCCCATATAGTATGCTAGTCACAATATTCTACAATAAACAATATCTTATTCTATTCATTCTTGCTCTTTCTATTATACTATTGGCTCCCTAATCAAATACTGAGCTTACATTGGTTCAGTTGCAACAGTGATAGCAGTGGTAGGTTCACAACCTACCTAAAAGAAAAATCCCCCCAAGAAAGGATAGAGTATGGGCCTTATGGCTACTCCCCATCAAGAAACTTTCCTTACAATCCCCAAGAGGGGCATCCCTGAAGGTTATGTTATCACCAAGAGCAGTTGGTGCTCACAAGCTTGTACAACTGTCTCTGCCTTGGGCAGAGCAACACAAGTGTCACCCTGCCCCAATCAGATCTTTTGCAACACATTCTAAACCTCCAGATTGAGCCTTTTGTGGGTGGTGTAGAAGGAGCTGACATTGTTAGCTGGCTCCATTCTACCAAAACTTGTCTTTGTATCTGTCAAGTGTCTGAGCCCATGTAGGTTACCACTTCATCTTGGCACCTTACAGGGCCTGCTACAGTATGGTTTACCAATTGGGAAAGCCAAGAGATAGATGTCACTTGGGTGTTATTCAGGGACACCTCAAAATTCTTCTACAGTAAAAGATTTTTATCCATTGTGGTGGAAACTCCTCTCCTGGCCATTAAACAGACCAGGTCTGTTCCTGAATACCTTGTAGCTTGGCAAAAAGCCCTTGCCACTGCCCCAGAAGCCGTCACTGATAGGAATGCTATGCTCCTCACTCTAATAGTCAATGAGCTTAAGCCCCATATCTGCAAGTGGGTTTGCACGGGCTGTTGTACCTCCATCAACAACTGCTACAAGGCCATGGTAGAGGCCAATAACCAGGCTTCAATGGGATTCCACAGATCCAACAATGCGCCACCTCAATCTTGTCCTGTACCTGGTAGTGCCCACA
Source organism: Entomophthora muscae (assembly GCA_014839935.2). Taxonomy (NCBI): domain Eukaryota; kingdom Fungi; phylum Entomophthoromycota; class Entomophthoromycetes; order Entomophthorales; family Entomophthoraceae; genus Entomophthora; species Entomophthora muscae. The sequence continues at coordinate 270,272 of QTSX02002213.1, forward strand.
ATCAGGTGGGCTGCCGCCAGTCCTGCCAACAAGAAAATGGGATCAAATGTCCCTGTGAAGGGGAAATTCAGTTAGTAAAAATTGAGGACCCAGGAAAAGCCTGGGGATTGTAGTTAAAAGAGGTTCTACAACCCCACTTGATCCTCACTATTAATCCCTCCTTGCAAAGAACCCCTGTGATTACAATGTACACAATGTTGAAACTCTCAATGTATTCCAGGTCCATAGTGACAACCCCTACTCAGAGCAAGCCATTCTTCAAATAAAGTAACCCTCTTGGCCTACCCCTTCTGTATCTGTGGGAATACCCACAAACTTTTGGTAGACAATGGGGCTAATCACATCATGGTTGACCAGGAGTTTGCAGATTCTCAACAACTTGGCCAGGTGTCTAGCTAATTCAAAGCAGTACAAGTAGCTGAATCCTGCAGAATGGTAATTACCCATGAGACAGAACCCTTCCTTGTGAGAATGAGGATTTTCTAGGTCAAGCTCTCTGGACCAATTATGACAGGGCTCAGCCACAAAGTCATTGCTGGTTTTAACTGGCTCTGGCACAATTACTCATATATTGACTTGGATACATCTGTAATCACCCTCAACAGAAATGAAGTGGGTTTCCAGATATATCCTGTCAAAATGAGCCAGTTACTCCATGACACTGTATTTGTCAGACTCACAGTAACAGATATGTACAACTTCAAGGGGGAGCTGGACTTTAACCAGTGGGTCATTATTTTTCTTGTTATGCCTAGGCGCCAGATTGATTATTTTATAACTTGATCACATTATTCATATTCTAATTATTCAGAAAGCTTAAAATACAACCAATCCTAAAACTTTAATTGATCTTGGGCTTAGATGATTTTTTAAAAAAATAAGTCATCAATTTTAGAATCAAAAAGTGCAACTTATAGTATTATTGAAAATATCTTAAGTGCTACTACAAACCAAAAATATTTATGATGAGTTGCATGGGAGAGTAATAGCAGCCCCAAAGCTATAAGTGCTATTACCCTATCTTTGGCTCATCATAAATATTCTTAGTTTGTTTCAGAAAAAAAGGTTATTGTTTTTGAAAGACTGATAACTCTATTCAAAATACACCCTCTAGTAAGTTGCCCTACTTCATGAACTTGCCCCAATACATCACTAGCATTTTCTGATATTTTTGTTTCTCTGGTATCATCACGTGATTTCAAATGATAAGTTATCTCAGAATATTCTGATAAACTTTCAAATGTTAGAGGTAAGTATATAACTTCCTATCTTTCATCAAATATGAAAGATAATGCACAGATTTTTAATTTCAAGCTCTCTTTTTATAGGCCTAACTTTTCTTTCATAAATATAAAAGAATGAATTTTGAGAAATGTTTGAGCCTGATAGTACTGATTTATATAATTCTTTTCCTTTTTCTTCTTGCTCAAAAATATTTTTAAGATCCTTAATATTTTTAATATAAAGCTCATCTTCTTTTTCCTTTAACATTTTTGATATTACACCAAAGTGACCATCAACAATGCTTTTTCCATGACATTCATCAAAACAATTATATTTTATAGAACCCTTAATATATTTAGGTGCCTCTTTAAATAAGTAATATAAAAATTCATATGATCTAAAATGATTTCTATTATCAATCCACACTTTTATATTTTTTATTTTTTTAAATATATCTAATTTAAGAAGACTAATTAGACATTCACCTGAAAATAAAGAATCATGTGATAATATTTGAGACAAAAAATCATGATATTCATATTTGGTTTTATTGTTTTCTTTAAAAACTAATGCAAAACCCTAATAATGAGATAGGTTTTTTTGAATAAAAACAATTATTGGTCTCAATTGGACCACTTCCAACCTTTAAGTTTTCCTTATAATCTATAACTACAACAAAAGACTCATCATCTAATTCATAAATATCTTTTTTATATTCCCTATTTTGATGAACATAAAAGTCTTGGTGCTGATTAATAGTCTTTAAGTCATTGCCTATAGATTCTGGTAATGGTAAGTTTTTACTTTCACATTCTTCCTTCTTTTTTCTAGTGAATTTTTTAAATTACAAATATTGCACATATCGGTTTGTTTTTTCTTTTTATTTATATTTTTAGGAATTAATTTATAGTAAGTAGAAATTGAAACTGAAATTTCATTTTTTATTTTCATATTTTCATATATTTCTTTTTTTGTTTTAAGTAGAGAGTATTTAATTTAAGTTGAGTAATCACTCATCTCTTTTTCTATATCTTTATAATTTTTTTCAGGCGCTTTTTTTGTAAACTGGCTTGTTTTCAAAAGAATTTTCCAGCAATTTTTTAATTATTTTTTTAGTTATTTCTTTTTTTAATGAATAGTTATTATTTTTTTGCTTTTTTTGTTTAAGCTTACATTTTTATTTTTATATATTTTTCTTGAGTATTCAAACTCACTTTTGGTTATATTAAACCCCATATCATTAAGCTCTTTTAAAAAGTAACTGGAAGTAACCAGAGATCGCAAGGCTGGAAGATGCTTTTGGGGAGAAGATTTCATGAGATCCTTTAAGTTTTCAATGAACTCATTGCTTTTTGATTTTGAATAGTTTTCAGGAACTGAGATCTCCAAAATTCAGTTTGAGTAAGGAAGTGCTTGATGAAATTATCAAGATCATCACCAGCAATAAAGAGGAATGCATTTTTTAACATTGCAATTCTTTCTCTTTTTGTTGAAGCTCCCAAGGAAAAAAGGGTAGCATGGCAGAAGTAAATTTAACTGAGGACATGGTAGTATTTTGAATCTGTAATTAGGTTGGATCTCTGAAATGTGCCTTAATGTTGGAATAGTTCTGATCAGAATGTGGCCTTTGAATGGGGTCTTTTGGATTAGAAGCTTTGTGGTGCTTTAGCTCTTATATACCAAGCTAAATGACACCATTCTGAAAGAAATGGTGTGATAGCTTTTACTATAGTTTGAACTTGAATTTATATTTTCAGAATTAATTAAATACCCAGTTTTCATGCACAAGTGATATATGTAAAGCAGCTAAGCATCATTATTACATCATATCCTCTTTGTAATCAATGCAAATCAATTAAAATGATGTATTCTGTTAACTGTAACTCTTCCGCATATTTTTAAAATAATAAAATACTAAAGAATTCTATTTAAAGAATGCTTAATTTGAGGTTTGAAGCTCACTTGAACCTTAAAATTAATCTAAACAGTGATAAAAACATCCTAACTTCAAACTGCCATAAAATCCTAAATAATTGAGCTTTTTAAATAAAAAAATTCAAAAATAAAGCTCTCAATCTTATCTTTAATTTCATTAAATAAAAAGGATACTTTGTATATTAAAAAATTGAGTTTTTATTAGCTTTAAAGTGATCTACTTTATATCATTAGATAGAATCATATAATAAAATCTGGATTATAATCTTTTAAATTACTTTTGCTTTAATATTGAGTATAGTATACATATTAAAAGTTTAACACCAATAGAAATATGGGATTCTTAGCTTCATTTTGATAGTTCACAATGTGAAAAAATATTAATTTTTCATTGAGTTATTAATATTTTAAATATAAAATTTGTAACTAGTTACTTTTTCAAAATTGAACTGTTATGCTGCGACTTGAGCAGCATGTGCATTAGAAAATGGCCCAATCCCTAAAATAATGACCCATATGTGCTAGATTTCTTAGTGAACAAATATCAATCAAGTTAAATAATTCTTCTGCCTCCCAATCAGTTAACCAGATGGTTTTAAATATCAGCCACCAGTTCAGCTCTAAAGCTGAAAATAGTGATGATGCATTAATTTATCTTTCAGGTTTGCTTAGGTACTTGTTTTAATTAGCATTTTAGCCCACAAAATCTGCAGATAAGTAAAAATAGGAAATAATACAGTAAAAAGGCCAATCAAAAGACTTGTACAAGGCCTCTTAATATCTAAGAATGTTCTAAATGATTCAATCCTTGAATTATAATGGCCTAATCAACTATGGCATGAAAATTACCCCAAATTACATTCCCAAGCCATAATTTTCTATTTATGGGGGATTATTTTAATAATATAGAACTATTAAAGTTTTGCTGATGAACTGTTTATAGTTGAATATTGGGTTTAATATAGAAAACAGACCAGGAAAAAAGGTATTAAGAATAAGGTGATCTTTATTGAGAAGAATGTGAGGTGATATATTGTGAATAAGGGCCATTGGGCCACAAGGGGTGACTCTTGTGGCAATTTTGATAAGTTTTTTCATGTTCAAAATAAGGTCATTGTTTGTATTAATATTGAAATATAGTTTTCTCCTTATAAGCATTTACTTGTTTTTCAAGTGAAGGAAATTGAGAAGTAATATCATGTTAGATACATAATGAAGTGAATTTCTTAATGCCTGTCACAAATGACAAACTCTTGCTAGCTGTTCTTGTGGAAAAACCTCAACTACAGGATTCAAACCACAGAATCTTGCAGGCGCCAACCTGCAGGCCCAGCTTCCTGGCCACCCGCATTTTTTGGGCTCAAACCAAAAACAAATTTGATTTTGGGGGGATTCCTGAGACCTACCAACTTGGAGCCACCTACACTGATGCCTTTCCTACAAAAGGATCATGTCAGCTCCTCCAATAAAAGCGCTGACCTGATCAACAATCCTGAGATAACTGGGCCACTGCTGATGAGGAAATGAAGAAACATCCCATGGAATGTGGGCCACTCAAAGATGACAAATCCTGCAACTTGAAAGGGAAATTTGAGTTTTCTCATTTTGGTCCAGCCAATGAAAGATCTCTTGTGCAAGATGCCACCAAGGGCTGCCCAACCCTAGTAGACAGTATTGCCAGGCCCAAGGGGAATTGCAAAAGTTTGCCCATGGTAACTGGGCATACTTATACCCTGGGCTGCCAGGAAGCTACTCATTGCCATCCTTGCAATAAAGTGACATGAACTTTTGTTAAAACCAAGTCATCCAATATTTGATTTTAGTTCTATTTCATTTTCAGACTAACCTCTGCGGCCTTGTCCCCCACTTTCATCAACCCCATGAAACTGCAGACCGTCTGCCTGAGCTATATTGACCACCTGGAGCACCCTTTGGCCCGGTACATTTCACAGAATACCCCCTAAACCTGGCATATTCAGAGTTTACTCTAGAGGAAATCCTGATCTACAACCCCACATCCAAAACCTGAGAGACAGAGACCATTGGCTGAGAAGAATCCTGGATAACTGTACTCCCTCTGCTATTTCAAGATAAATATAACTACCTGCCCGCCTACCAAGTTCCAATGACCCTGCCTCTAACTCTGCGGCCCAACTGCCCACAAGAATCTGTGGCATCCAATGAGTCTAATTCAACACAACTATTTGGAGTAATTTACATCACTCTAACTGGACTTGTGGATTCTATGGTTCCCTCCAACAGGCCCTGGGCCATCATAGGCAAATCCTTGTCATATATTGTAAAGTTGGCTCCTATCCTCTGGTGGGCCACTCCCTCCAGGCCTGCAGGCTGTCTGCCTGTAAGTCCTCAAGAACCCCCCACAGGATGGATCCCTGACAATGCCCCTGTGTAGTATGAGATATGATAGTAACTGGTATGCCTATTTTGGTTGCAACAAAAATTTAAAGGCCTGATTCTCAACTTGTAAGTGAGTATTTCTTGTAATAATACACTTTAATAATAACTTTATACATTAAAATATCTTTTTTAAACTACCTGTTTTTAAATAAGTCAGTTGATCAAAGCCCTAAATAAATTATTAATTACCTATTATAAATCATTTTATTGGGAATTTATTAGTTGATTTAAATAGCCTTTTAGGAGTAATAATAAAGCTCTTTATTCTCTTTAAATAGTTATCCAAGTAAGTTTTAGGCTTCCATCTTTCTAGATTAGCCACCAATGTAAATTTGCTTTCAAAATACCCAAATGGTCTAATATGTTTCAGTAAGAAAAGTACTTATTTTTACGTTAATGATCTTTAGGCTACAGAATTAAAACAATTGAAATATCTATTTCTCATTTATTTTTTATAAATTTAGACTCAAATTTTAAAATTCCCTCATCATTTAGATCTGATGTATAAATTTATTAATAGACTTTTTCTTAGAGCCAAAATACAAGCCATATAGTTTAGAGGGCCTCTTAATGAACCTTTTCAGTCTATTTATCATATCAGCTATTTTAATAAGAGTTATTTAAAACTATATCAAAAACAGCATTTCAGATCAAATCATGTTGAATTATGACATCATTGAGTTTTTTATTTGACACCCACCAAGGGTGGACCCTCAGGATTCTGAAATACTAATGTCTAAGAACAGTGTGGACTTAGCCACAACCTGATTTTTAATACTGTAAATTCAGAACCTAAAGGTAAAAATGCAGGATTGTCAAATTCTTTTGCATGAACTCACTAACTTAATGGAGTAATTTTCATCCAAGTACAACTTACTTATTTATATAAAAGGATGGAAAATATTCCAGTAAGTTGGTGAGTTCATGCAAAAGAATTTGACAATTGCGCATTTTTACCTTTAGGTCCTGAATCTACAGTACCACACAATGTGTTACCCCATAGAAAAGGGGGTTGTGGCCTCAGTACACTACTCTGAAGGGCTCTGGCTTGTGAATTGTTCTTGGCTTAAACAGCCTTATTCTCTTTTGGATTTTTAATCAATGTTGTAAGACATAACTAACACTAATCTACTTCACAAGAAAAAAGGAAGGCTCAGAGAGATCAATCCCAAGGAAAATACCTGGTTTACAGTAACATCTAAAAGCAATTCATGTGTCATATTCCTTATGAAGCTCAATATTACACACCATATTTTCACCATTCTTTGTACTATTAAAGTATAAAAAACTGTGAAAATCAAACCAAGAGCTGTTTTGAAGGCAAATGTGGTAAGTTTTACTCCCTGTTACTTGACACTTTGTTGAGTACCAGGGAGTCAAGTGCTGCATATGTGAATCTATTAGTATTTTCAGCTTAACTGATTTAAGCTAATTTTACTAGTGATTTAGGGGTTTGAAACCAAAAACTGAGTTTAAATTTACTCAAATTTGACTCTGTTTAATAATTTGGTTAGCTAAAATACCAATTTAAGGGGCAATTTATAAGTAAATTTACTAATAGAAATGAAAAAACTTGTGTTTGACACTCCAAAACAAAAAGTGGTCAGTTTGACACTTTTTAAGCCAAATCCATATTTTATTAATAAAATACTTATGTGCTTATATAAAATTTGTTATTTTGCTATTATATTTTTATTATTAGTGTCCATAGCCGTTGATTAAGCTCCCAAGCACCACTATACTGGATTTAGTGGTATAGACATTAATCAAATACCCCACTTGTTTTACATTATGTAATTTCTGGGTTTGTGGATTAAGTGGTGCCATATAATTTAAGCCCAATTCATTAAGAGATTTCATATGTAATTTATAAGAAATGGAAACTTGACTCCCCCTCTATTTGACTCTATCCACTTGCCACACAATTGGTTTTGGATTTAACTAATCAAAGGCTTGGAATTAAGGCTAAATTAATATGTGATGCACTATGAGTGCCACTCAACACTCATCCACTTGACACTTTAACTTGGGGATTAGTACATAGAGCTTCTTAACGTTTTAACCAACACTATGGTAAATAAGTCACTCCCAGCTCCTCACAGCATACTTTAATCACTAATAAACACATCCCTACTCATTTACATTTTTAACTTATGTTGTATTTTTTATTTTTGAGCATATGAAACTTCCTTGCTTTTATGTTAACTTTTGAACCTGTTTTAAATTTAAGCAAGTTTTATATGTAAAAAACATAGTAAATTTGATTTTTCTGCTCAACTCCAGCATACTCAACAGTGAGAATTCAGCTTTTCCCAGCTGATTGACAGTGCTAAACTTGACACTTTACTATGTTTTGATCTTTAACTCCCAATAAAAAAATCCACATAATATATATTGCAATTATAATTTACTACTCTTCCTGCTACTCCCCATATAATTTTTATATAATTTTTTGATTTTTAATTTAACTTTTACATTGATTTAGCACTGAGATGTTATGCTGAACCTAATATCTTTGATGCTTCATCATGATTTCATTTTTTTCTGTGTTTTAACCTTTAGATATATACTTTTGAATTCTGTTTTGCTTCTATTTACTTTGTTTTGTTTTTTCTTGATAAATGAAACTTTATTTGCATACTTTTTATTCAACTTTTTCTTTGCTTTACCTCTTTGTGTTTGACATATCTTCTCAATTGTTTTATTTAAAAAACTAAACTTTTCTTTAGCCAGGATCATCTAAATCTAATAATCCTACCAATTGCCAAGCCTCAAAGGTCTCAAAAGAAACTGCCCCCACTCCCAAGCGTGCCAAGAAGCCTGCAAAGGCAAAGTCTCTAACTCTATCTCCCCCCACCCTATCTCCTCCCCCTCCACCCTCATCTTTAACTTCCCCCAAAGTCTTCAAATAAAAGTAATGATTCTCTCACTGATCACTCATTTTATGAGTCAGAGGCCAACTCCAAGCCCACCAAGGAGCGCCGTACTAAGAAGGCAAAGGCTGCCAAGGAGCCCACCTCTTCTTCTGGTAAGAAAAAGGAGGCATCCAAACAGGTCTTTAAGAACCCTTCCCCTCCCCCTCCTGATGGCTCTTCCCCCTTCCTCATCTGATCCCCAAGATGAGCCTGAGGAGTACTCCAAGAAGTTTAAAGCTTCTGGTCACGTGGCTTGGGATCCACTGGCTATCCACAACATTTGTAATGTGGACAGAGAGTTCAAAGTTCCTAAGTGCTTTCCCTGGTACTTCCCAATCATGTCTGTGAAGGGCGTCCCTGGTTATGCTGCAGATAATTACATATTCAATTGCAACAACCAAAATTGGCAAAGTAAAAGCTAACACTTTGTCTGTGAAGATAAGACTTGTGGGTCTTGGATGAACACTGAGGTCTAGGAGCATAACTGCTGAGAAGGGCGAGCACACTTGTGAGCCCCCCCAATCATCTAATCACTTGGATGCTGAAGTGGTACCTTGTTCAAGTAATCCCCACCTCCTCTCACCTCCGGGCATCTGATCTGGCCATAAAGCCCTGCAGCATTTAAAGCTCAACAATCTTAAGTTGGTACCAACACAGAAGAAGTTGGTCAAATTCATCAGAAATAAGCAGATTGCAGAAATCCCCCTCTCCCAAGGCCTTGGACGTCTTATCAGAGCTTACACTAACCCACAAGCTCAAGCAGCTTCCAAGTGGAGAGCGCTTCCTTCTTAATGACAATGGGCCCAGCACTAAAGACTGTATAATCTGCTACGTAACTCAGCAGAACCTGCTGGAGTTAAAAAGGGCTTCAACCTGGCTAGTTGATGGTACCTTCACCACTTTCCCCCAGATGTTCAAGTAGCTCTGGATGATTCATGCCCAGATTGACATCCGGGTGATTACACTCACTTTCTTTCTTCTTCCTGGGGCCATTGAGGCCATTTACACTCGTGCTTTCACCATCTGCTGCCAAGAACTTTCTCTCCTTCCTGACAACAATGATGCCAAGAAGACCCCCCCACACCCGTGCAAACCCTCCTGCTGCTGACCAGGACCAGAGCACCCTGGACTTGGAGGAAAAGGTAAAGCTGAGAGCTTTAGGGCCTCATATATGCATAATGGACTTTGAGCCTACTCAGTTCAATGCATTTGAGCAGCTGTTCAGCAGGGAGGTGCAGGGCTGCCACTTCCACTACCGCCAAGTAGTTGCTCAGAATGTGCAGGCCCATGCTGAGCTAAGTAGGTTGAGCTGGAGGAACACTTTGGACACCTGCAAATTTGTGCTTGCACAATTTAGTGCCTTGGCTTTTTTAAAGCCAGAGCATACTGTGCAGGAGTCAAGGTTTTCTAAAAGGATTCTTACATAGCAAAGCATCCAGAGTTGACTCCTTCCCTTGAGTACTTCAAGCCCCAGTGGATTGGGAAGGTTGTCACACATAGGCAAGGCAAGGCCAGAGCCAAGGCCAGTTGGAATATGTACCAGGCAGCGGTGAATGGTGAGCTCAAGACTACTTTGGCGCTAGAGGCTTATCACAAGCATCTCAAGGCCAACTTTGGGCTTCACTCAAAGTTAAACAATTTATCCTCCCTTCTGAAGCACAAGCAGGAGAAAAACATCTCCAGGCTGCATGATTTGGCCAACCGCGTCCCCACCCACTAAGTCTACAACCCGCTCAACCCTCTTCACCAAGGCCATTAAGGGTGCGGCTAAGCACAAATACAAGGCCTCTGAGCTTAAGCAGAAGCTGAGCTAATTGCTACTGTCCTCCTGGAAGGGGCTAAAATAAAAAAGGGGAAGAAGGGTGAAGATTAAACTTTCTTGCTTGCTTCTATGCTATTAACTTTTAACTTTTTAGCTTTAATTTCTACTTTTTAGTTTTGATTGTTCAGTTTTAAGTTTTAATTTTCTATTTTTTACTTTAATTAGATATTAATGATTTTTATGTTTATCTGGGAAGTTTGAGATTTATACTTATAGTTCAAAGTGAATTAAATGTCTTAATTTTTGTTAATTTCCTAATAAAACAAAAGATATTCACATTTGTACTTATATGAACTATATCAAATAAGTTTTAATATTTCTTCATATTTTTCATAACTTTTATTGTTGTTTTTTGTTTATTTTCTTTTTTTGGAATTATAAGTTATATGGTAATCAAAAATATTTTTATAATGAAGAGTGTAAATTACATAGTAAAATGAGAAATAGTTTCTTATTGTTCCTTATTTTATTATTTAAAGTACACTTTTTATTGCATTTTGAGCTCTCTGGGGTCACTTTAGTATACCATAGCTGTATAGCTTAATTATTTTTATTAAAATTTTCAGAACATCAAGATCTAGTAATTAAAAAAGTGTCAATTTCCAGTTGTCAATCAGGAAAAAAGCTGAATTCTCACTTTACTATAGTGTCAAGCACCAGGGAGTCAATTTTACCATAGTTGCTGGAGTGGCACATGTTGATTCAGCGTTCCTAGCAATCTAGACTTGCCTGGATCAATCACTGATCTATGACATACCTCCATACTTTGCAAATTTGTGGCCAGGCAAGCCTGCAGATTTCCCTGATTAACCAGGTTTGAATCACAGCTTGTTCCAGCTCTTTCATTGGCTAGCTGCAAAAAACACAGGCGGACAGCCCAAGGTATCTTCAGGGATCTCACAACCATCAGAAGCAGGTCCCCAGTTTGATTCTTCTAGTTGAAGTTTTCCACTTATTTCGGGAGAAATGTCATTCATGACAAGTGGCATAAAACTAAAAAGAGCTTATAGATACCTATCTTTACTACCCTATTTGTTGCAAGGACTTAGTGACCATTGTTACCACATCAGTAAGTGACACTTCTATCCAGAGAGCCACTTATCCTCACAGGTCCTCAATGAAACTTAAATTTCTATAATCTTTTAACACTCAGTCACATCTTTCTTTTGGCTGGCTGGATGATTTGAGCACCTGTTCTTTACCAGCTTTGCATTGAGTAAAAGCCAAGAAAGGAGTTACTTATGGCTGATGGTTTTTTACAACTATAAATATAATCAATTACAGGAAACAGGCTGGAACCTGAATGGTCTATATCATTTCTAAATATTGAGATTTTATATTATTAAGGCCTGAATTATTCCAAAATCTCAAAACTCAAGGAGAAAAGAATTAGTTTGTGACTGATGCAGGAAACATCTTTTAAAGGGCGTAAATAAGGGAGAAAAATGGTACATTCTCACCACATAGAAAGAAGATATCATCCTGAACCACCCTTGCAAATTGGGGCATATTCATGCCTGAAACCTATTTTAAATTATGAAAGAAATATTTGGTGGCTACACATGCAGCAAGACATTCTAGATCTCTTATAAAGATATGTGTTATGTGGGAAAAACTTGTCTAAGCCTTCCCAGCCAAAGTCTATGCTTACCTTGAGACCATTAAACATTTGGACTGTAGCCCCTTGACATAGTGAGACCTCCTGTCCAAAGACAATTTAGGAAATAATTATCTGCTCACCACTTCTCTACTTCATCTTCTGACCTGTGTCTTGAAAACCACCAATACACTGCCACTTTTAGGAATAGCATTTCTCCCTTTTTAAACCAAAGATTTAGAACATAAATCAAACTTTGGTTGACTTGGGCTTTGGGCAGCCAGCCCCAAGGACCAGTTTCCTGTCTGCACCTGCTTTTTGTGGACTGAATTCTCTTTTATTCAATCCAATGATGCCCACAACTTCAAATAGTCTACTGAAAATGCCTCAGAGTTCTTCTTGGAGGGTCCTTTCAGCCACTGGCCTAATGCAAAGGAGAAGATCCCAGTCATTTTCCTAAAGATCCGCATGTGAACTAAAAAAGCCAACAAAACCTTCTCCAGAATCCATGAACCCCTGCAACTGATAATAATATCAGCTACCAGGCTGCCTTCAAGGATGTCACTCCAGAACAGAAAGTCCTGACCACCCTTCTATCTGAACCATTAATAGAAACCCACCCTATCTCAGTGCCATTTTGCCATCCAAAAACCTGGATAGTCTGCCAATTAAACCCTGATTACTGACCATTTGATTCCTAATAAATAGAACTAAAGCCTGGAAATGGAGGACTATATGAACCCCAGGTCCTGCATTGGGCTTTATTGCTATTCTGAAATAAAAGTGTGCTATGAACTAATAGTTCTCCAAACTGTTTCAATATTTTATTCTAGTCCTCTCCATCTGAACATTACTCCTTATGTCTGCAGTTATCTGTCCTCCAGGTGTACCTTACAGACCTGTGCAATTTACAGAGTACCATCTGAAGACAAAAAATTAAGAAATATACCCCCAAAAAGTACTGTTGACCAAACCCTTGGACTGCACTAAAGAGTTAACCCACTTCAAAAGTGAAGGGATCTGGCACATAGCAGAACCCCACCTGATTAAGAATAAGTATAATTCTCTTCCTATCTATCAATTCAATATGAAACATCCTCCCATACCAGAGACTGTACACACATTAGCCTCTGATCTTCTCTGGGATAGCACCAACATTCTATTTGGATTGGTGCATATGGCCCTCTTGTGGGTACCTGGCGCTATAATTCCTGCTCTGGTCCTTGGTCCTGGGTAGGACAATCTCTATGTTATGTTTTCAAGTTAATTCCAATCCTATGGTGGACATTGCCCACCCAATCTGCGGCCTGCCCCATTCCCAATTCTGATGGGCTGGCTGCTCAAGGATGGTTCTCTAATAGTGCTAAATCTTGGCAAAAGTTAACTTAAACCCAAGAATGCAAGACCTGCAGTTATTCAGAAAGTAAAAGACAACAAGATTTTCAGTGAACCAACCCTGATCTGCTGGCTTACTAGCGTTCAGGAACTGGCAGCTTGAGGACTGGGTGGGCAGAGCCCACCAAAAGATTGGCGCTAACTTAATGAGGTAGAACATTGACTTGCCCACCCATGACCATGGGCCGGCAGCAAGAACAATAGTATCTAAACTCTTGTGAGAGGAATATAAACAATCCCAAAAAGCTTATTAGTATAGTCCAGAGGAAGCCCAGAAGCAGATGCAGGCATTGGTTTGGGGTGATAGGTGGTTTCATGTCTAGGGGGTAGGCAGGAAGGAAGTTGTATTTATCTCTGAACAGGTGAGCTCAGTAATGTACCAAGAGACTTTCTGATTTTATCTGATTAACTCTTTAGTTCTGGCTAAGGGATCACAGGCTAATATATTGTCTGTGATGTATTCCTTGTACTCAGGCTTCAAGGGGTATTATGTGAAATGAATAGGACCAAATGGAGCACCTGGCGGACAATACATAGCTGGCAGGTTGGCAGGAGGGTCAGATTACAAGAATAAAATACAACAATGATTGGGGAACCCAATATCTCATAATCTTTATTTTAAAATGGCAATGTGGATTGATCTTGGCCTGGAAGGTACTTATACCACGCTGCCAGGCTTCATTTCCTGGTTGGGTTTCCTGAGCTTGGGTGGTTTGGCATTGGGAGTCTTAGATGGTAGTGTGTAATACACAGACATTGAAGGTACTACTTGAAGAAGATATGGCTGAAGGTTGGAGATTGGAAACCGGTCAAAGCAGTGATGATTGGATAAATGGTCATTAACCACCTTAAGACCTTGGAGTGGATGTTGTATCTCCCAAAGCTCCCCACAAAGTAGGTCAACATGTATTAAATGGAGGTATACACTGCAATAGACAGGGTGGAGTGTGGTGACACCAGAGGAGGCCAGGAACTCATGTGCAAAGAGTTGAGTTGTCCAGGGTCATAGTGGTAATCATAACCTAACCCTTTTGGTGAAGGTCCAAAGAACTCTGGCCCCTGTTGATATCCTCTCATTCCAAGGCAAGCTGTAAGCACAGCTGTGAAGATGAGGTGGTTCATCTTCCTTGGATTGGAGGCTGTTGGCTGGGGCAAACTAACTAAGAGTTGACTTGGAAGTTGAGAGTTGAAATTAGTTTTATTAAGGGTGTTAAACTCAATAATAACACAAGCTATTACTGAGGAGGGATCCTTTATTTATAGTGCTTCTCACTGTGCAAATATTTGCAAATGGGAGTGGAAAGCATGAGATGGGGGATCCCAAAAGCTTGGAAGATAGGAATGGCAGTTGCTTTTTGGGAATATGGCCAAACTTTTGTTCTTCTGTTATCTGTTGTGGGTTTGGCCATTCTTGACTGGGGCCATGTGGTGGTGGCAATTCATGAGGTCTTCAAGATCTATTTTTTTCTTGGGAAACATGGTTTGGTTGGAGTCTGGACTCAATCTTGTGACCTGGGAATCAGAACCCCATTGTAACAGAAATCACAGGAAAATAAGAAGCTGTCTCCATGTGGTGGGGAATCACCCACCAAATCCACATAGAGTTAATGATTAACCACCAATGCAGCTTCAAATACCGTTTTTTGAAATTTCCAAATGAGATACTAGGGTTAAGCAAAATAATTAACCCCAACCAGAAAAGCCCTAGATAAATGGCCTGCAAGAGAATCAGAGTGTTTTTAGCATAAAATTTAGGACATTGTGATAGCACATGAGTTTCAGCTTTGACAGGAGTAGAAACAGCTCCAAGATTGACAGGCATTGAATTAACATTTGGCGGTGACAACAACAAAGTACCAATGGCAGGCCCCCATCTTCCAGTAATAATCTGGCTAAGGATTAAATTGTAGGGAATGTAGCGCAACAATCCAACTACATGATGCATTTCAAAAGTAAAGTTAGACCAGGTAATATATGATTTTTTTATTAAGTAAATTTTGGGAGGACTCAACTCTTAAGAGTTGAAACAGTGAAAATTATTCAATATATATCAAAAATTGACTAAGCAATACCGCCTGGATCCTGGGCTCCTATTCCTTCCACATTGTCAAGTGAGTATCTAGTACAGGTTGCAAAGAACCCTTGAGTGACCAACTTCTTAAGGCCATGCTGATTAACAAGTTCATATCTGGTGACCCTTAAATCATGTTGACTAATCAACATCAACTTATGGGGGGAATCAGATTTGACCGGCAAACTGGAGAAGAATTAACCCATTTCCAATCAACCGTTTGATTCAAATCTGTTAAATCATTCAGTTTTGTTAAAGGTTTTTGGGCTTACCACGCTTTCCTACTTGGCTGAATAATTTCCAGCATTCTGGAACTTACTGTGACACCCATTGGCTATGGGGAGAATTGTTGCTCACATGTAGAACTTGCGTTTGGCTTTCTTCTGGTGGACAGGAATTATTCTTAAATCCATGCCCTTTTATTGAGGAATTATTTAATTGGTTGAATTTGGTAGGTGCTTCTGATTGGCTGGGGAGTGGGGACTGAGACTCAGGTGGGTAGCTGGCAGTCGGTTGGGACCCAGGGGGCAAGCAGGCAGCTGGCTGGGTGCTGGGGGTTGGCAGAGGGTGCTGGCAGGCATGGCAGGTGCCTGCCCGGATGATAAATTAATCTGGTGTTGGCTGAGCTCTGTTTCTACTTTTATTTTATATTTTATTTTTCCCACTTAATAGGGGGAAATCCACATCAAATTGTGAATTCTTTACAGTGAAATTTCCTATTTTTCCCCAGCATGGTACCCCAGTAGAAATCTGGTTTATATCAGAAATATTCCTGACACAGTGTGGTGCTTGACACTGGCGGGTTGCCACTGGCTGCTTCAGGATGAGAAGGCTTTGAATCCTTCTGGTTGGCAACTCAGGTGTTGGGGGCCTCTTTAGGTTCGGTGCCACTTCCTGGGCTTTGAGGGAGTTTGGAATATCTGTTAGAGCGAGATAACAAGCTGCACTGTTCAAAGAAAAATTATGTGGATACAATAAACACAGAGTTAATTGTTTGAGCAACAGTAAGCCAAATTGAGAGGAGGGCTTGATCATTTTGGAACCGCGACTTGTGGAGCATAAAGCAGAGGTTAAAATTGAAGTCAAGAAGATCATTTGCAGAATGTAAATTAGAATAGTAACAAGAAGTTGAGATGACGTAAAAGGCTGGACAAGAGACAGCAAAGGAGTCCAAAGACAACTGAACCATTGCACTGGCAAAGTTGTCAAAGACAGGGGCCAGAAGGCCCAAATACGCAAACATGAGGTTAACTTTCTTTTTTATTCCAAAGGTGAGTAAGATATCTAGAAACAAGTTTCTAGAGGGGAATGGGGAAAGTCTTAAGGTAGTTCAGGATGGGGGATGGGATTCCACAGCTTCTGATTGGTTGGTACAAATATTTTCAGCAGTTGAAGGTCCTGCATTGGAATTTACATTGGTGATCTCATAATCCAAAAAATTCTGGTAACCAGCGGGTTGAGCGCTGCCATCCCCAAATAGTGTATAACACATTATTTTTTTGTCATAATTATTTGGATAAAAATATGGTAGGTCCAGATTTTCCAGGGCTATTTGAGCGACCCCAGCTTTGACCCATTTTTTGTCTATGACAGCATTCAAGTTTTCTATTTCTTTCAAGGGTTTGGCTGTGGTTCTTTGCTGGTTTCTAGTTTTACGGGAATGCACTATTCCTTTCATTTGGTTTTCTACCATAACAATATCTCTCATTGGGGAACTCGTGCATTTCACTGACCAAACCGCTGGTGTCAGGTATTGGCACCTTGGAGAAATTCCCAGCATCTCACACTGGTGGTTTGCTTGCAGAACCCTGCATGGTGGTTAAGGGTTCAGGTCCTGGCGGGTTGGCAACAACTTTGTCAATTGGTAGTGGACTGTCGGGTTCCCAGCCTTCAGATCTGGCAGTCTGCAAAGGGTTTTATTCAGGGTTTGACTCTGGTTCCATACTTTGGGATTCAGGTGCATTCAAATTGTCATTCCTGACAAAGATGTACCTGATACAAAGGCTAGGTAAGAGATGTCAGGATAAGGTGATGCACCATAACCATCTCTGATTGTGATAAGCCAGACAAAAATATTGTGAGGCTGCCCTTCCAGCCTTGTAACACCAAAGTCTCAAGTGTAAAGCCTGGATCCCTGAAAACTTTTCTACAGATGCCCTATCTAAAAAGGATGCTGTCTCCTGGCTGGGGTGGGGCAAAGATAGCAGGATTGACCCCCAAGGAAAACTTCAACTTAAGCAAAAGCATCCATGCCTCAACTTGATTCACTAAGGACCCAAAGTTAATATTATTGAGCTGAGTCTGAAAGGTGATGCCTTGCAGCCAATATGTGATAAATAAGGAGTACAACTAATTTGCTTTAACAGTAGTGCCTCAGCTAAGACGATACCTCTTCTGAAGCCACATAAAAAACCATGGAATTATTTTATTCTAAATAAAGCTATTATCTACTCTAATAAGTTTTCCCTATTTTTATAACTCTTCTAAAATAGCACAGTTACATATGACTTTTGAAATATCGTACTTTTTGTTCCAGTGGTTATTAAGGATATCTGAGGGGTATATCTCATATATCTGCTATTTATAACTTATTGATGAACACGTAATTTCTGAATATTTGCTGAGTCCAGGTATGTAATATATTAAATATGGCACATATAATATCGAATTATCCTTGCATGTTAAGGCTAGGAAATTCAGAAGCCATGAGTCTAATTTCATTGCTGAGGTTAAAATACTCAGAATAAGCTTTAGTTGTTATAGGGACTTATTTTGGTTGAATGAATATTTTTCATCTCGTGGTTAAAATTTATCTACTTTAACTTTTAAGACACTCGACCTTAGTTGGGATTGTAGGATTGAAATCCAATTTCCAGCACTATACCCTGAGGGATTTTTATGACGATTAGGAATCATAGTTAATCTCCAGACTTACTATTTCATACGTATTGTCCACATTGATTAAACTTCAGTTGCGCATAAAATATAGAAAGCAATATGGTATTTAACTTCAAAGCTATATTATTATTATTTTTAAAGTAGATATTGCTGATTTTTAGCGTTCTTTTTAAATTTTATGGTGCTAGTAAGTGCCATGCCGCACAAATAAAAAGTACATTCTTCAACAGCCATAAAACTCCTTGATCTTTCTTGTGAAATGAGTTTTTTTCCAAAAGGTAGAAATTGGACCTGAAAGTAGAAATAAGATGTCCATTTTGAGAGAAATATGAGCTCAATAATAGTTTCTAAAAAGACCTCCAAAATTATTGTTGCTTTACTTTTTTTATAAACAGTTTATAAAGATGAATAAATTTTAAAGTGTTTCTAAGGTTTTTCACTTTTTTAATGCTCCTGGTTTTGGAAACTCTTTTTCTTTTCCATCTATGCTCAATTTTATACTCAAGACTTTTTTATTTGTATGCTTATTTCTACTCAAATCCTTTTTAGCATTTTCGCTATCAAACTTTTACACTCAAAGAAAAACTTATAAGATTGCGCTCTAAATAATATAGGATGATAAAATTGAAAAAAAAGTCAACCCGGAGCTTTTAGAAAGTCGAGCAAGGCTATTAGAGGTCAAAAAGCAAATAGAAGGTTTACTCAAAGAAGATTTCACTGACTATTGGTCGCGGCTTGAAGAGTTTCTCGTCGGCAAACTTAGTCAGGATCAACTTGGCTTTTTCACTCGAAGCTTTCTCACAGGAAACTCAGGTTTGACTTACTTATTTGAAAGCACTCATATTTTTTAGCCTTGCTACACAATGAGTTGGTTAAACTGGCTCTCAAGTGCGCCATACTTCCAGTCGACGCTCCTAAATTTAAGCCACCTGTGGTTCCTGAAGCTGACAAGACTTTGAGTAAAAAACGTCAGTTTAGTTCTCAAGAAGATATGCTTTTTCATGAGCATGTAAAAAAGTTTATTAAACTACGGAGCAAGAAAGAGATCAACCAACTAAAAGCGCTACCTCAGGTAAACATCATTCTTGTTGCTTTCTAACAAACCCAGAGAGTCAATGTTAAAGTCGAATTGCCGTACTCTATACCCGTCTCTCTGCCACCGTTAACTGGTGACGGTTTGTTTCCATATTGACCACTTCTAACTTGCATTAGCTGCGGCATTTTACGGTCGGGGAATCCAGCTTCCCCTGTGTTCTGAGTCAAAGCTTCTCCCTAATCTAGAGATGATGCGCATCAAAGCAAATACTATCGCATTAGAAAACAATTTAACAGAGGGCGCTGATTCCAAGGTGGCCGAAGTTATACTTCAAGGCCTGGAGACTCATCTAGAGAGTCTACTGACCAATTGCCTTTTCAAGATCCGTCTTAAACAAACACGTAGCGCTCTCTCTGGCTCTTCTGATAGTCATTTGACTAAACAGAACACTATTAGCACACGCGACTTGCAGACCACTTTCACAATATCGCCTCATCTTCTCGCCGAACGCCCTAACGCTATGGAGCGGCTTGTGGTAATTCACAATCCAGCCTTCCCGCCTGCGATATTACATCCCACCCAAACTCCTCAACAGAAGGCTGCTCGCATGTTTGCTTCCCGCAACATTTAGTTTCATGTTGACTTTGAGATTTCACCTTTGTTTAAAGTACCAAGCTTAATGTTAGCTGGTAGCTTCTAGGACTCACTAGTCGGATCTCTTTAGCCTTTCCCTTTGTTTCCAATGTCCTCCCGCTGCAAGCCAAACAAGTACTCTTTTGGTTTACTTGCTGTTCTTACCCAACCAACTAACTGGTTTGTTTTGCATGTATTTTTAATTTTCTAAGGGTGTCCACCGCTGTTCTATTTGCCTGTCGTTCACAGGATTTCGAAGCTTTGGCTAGGCCTCTTCTATTGGGGCTTCGAGAGTAAGGTGTAGACCTTTGGCATCAAACTATATACCCTCATGGCGCACTTTTCCTTTAACAAAGCACTTTTCTGCTTAAGGATAAACTGCTTATTTTATTTCTCCTGACTGCCTGCTTTTTCTTTTTTTACGTGGAAAACTTGTTAATTTAGCCAGCCTACTAAGATGGATAATCCTATTACATGTACTTTTTTAAATTCAAGGAAATTTATTCTTGTTGCACCTGAGCTATACATAGTTCAGTACTTGGAGAAGTTGGGGGAAGATAACAGTCCAAGAGGGGATAAAAAGGAGATTTGGAATAGGATAACCTTCATTTGGGTAGAAAGCAAAAGATTATACTGTGAAGGGAAGGAAAGCCACTGGGCTGCAGAGGGCGAGGCACATGTGGTGTTCAGAATAGGGTAATGTTGTAACTGTGCTGTTTTAGCAGAGTTACAAGGGGAAAATATTTAGAAACTAGATAATATTCTTTATTGGGAGATAATGATTATATAGTTAATGTGAGTCATGGATAAAAGGAACATGATAGGGCTGATCACACAGTGGGATGATGAAGGGGGTGGCTTGATCCTGGTAATGAGTCAAGCGCCAAAACGAGGTATCCACCGTAGGGGATCAGCATTTATTTATGTTGTTGGATTTGGCAATTCAAGTTGACTTGTTAGTCTGGCTTCGAGTGGCCAGGTAATCGGATTGCGGGTCACAAACTGCTTACTTGGAACCTTGCTGGCAGGTCGAGCCTGCTGTTTCAACAGTAAGTATTGGCAGTGTTGAGGAGCTGGAAGTACAAGTATTCTGGCTACCGCCAACCCACTCAACATCCAGTCATCGCCCAATTTGGTGCCATCCCAATATACAGTTTGACATACTGGAAATGGCAACCAAGCAATATCACATGACTGTCCAAGTATCCACTGACTCAAACCCATCCTGCACATGACCAACCCCTAGGTTTGATCCAACTAAGCCCCTGCCACAGCAAAAGCTATATAATTATAAAGTATTATCCAATAAAATATACTTCTCTCCTTCTTAATTCCATATTTGAAGCTTCTCCTAAAGTTTATCCTCATCACTGATAGCAGCTACAGTTTTTTTACCACACCCATGAAAGAGAAAATGACTGAACAGAACCTGCCCACCTTTGCCCACGTACTAAACCAGGCTACATCCCAGGATACCTGGAAAACATACTTCTGTGCCCACAACATTGCCGAGCATATACCTAGTGGATGCACTGTATTTGAAGGACTGGTCATGCCTGAAGCAAGCAATAAGATTATTCAATACAGTTGCTCTCTTCAACCACAAACAAACGCACAACCACCTATCACAGATGAAGTGACCAACACCAAATCATCAGTATTGACAAGTTCTTTGGGAAAAACATAGAAAAGGTCATCAACTGACTAGACCACTCAGCTACTAAACTCCGCGCCAGCCACATTTCCCACAAAAAAATGGGTCCAGGAAGCCAGCAAGCGCCTGTACAAGGCCGCAGTTAACTGGTTTGCCAACTGGGGCGGCTCACAAACTGACAACTAGCTTGAAAACTGGAAAGAGTTCAAAGCGGACATCACCCACAATTTCCGTGTCACCAAATCCCTCCAAGACATTGCAATACAGCTCAGTGACCTTCCCCAGAAGACCACCATCACAGCTTACACCAATGAATTCAAGGAAATACATTGCAAAATCCATAACCCAGCACAAGCTGACAACATGCATACTAAAGCATCATTCATCAATAGAATGAAACCCTCTGTTGCTGCCCTCATCCCCCTAGAGGCCAACACCTTCATACCTGCGCTCATTACAGAAGCCAAACACATAAAAAACGCGCAAATATGGAATATGCTGCACTCAACGGTAACCACTCCTCCAATGGCATCAGCAGAGAAAACTCCAATGGCAACAAACACCAAAATACCAATCATAGCAATGGCAACTCCAATTGAAACAATGGCAATTGCAGCCAGAGCGCAAACTGCTCAGTCCCATGAAAGATGACACCACCAAAATAAACAATGCTGAAACAGCAACCTGCTAACAAATCTGACCCCACATTCTCTGACCTCAAAGGTCTCAAACAGAATAACAGGGAAAATAGAAGGGTGAATAGGCTTAAGTGCCCCTGTCTCCCCCCAAAGTGACAAGAAAGTGTACCAAGGCACAAGCTTTGCTACTCACATCCTATGTGTCCCACAATCTTCCATCTTTAGACCGTAAAAATTAAAGATCACTCACAACTTCTTGTCTACCCATACACTTATAAATCTCATACACATAAAATTTTATTTGACTCTGGTGCACAACACACCATGGTAAGCAAACCATTTTTGACCAAATACAAAATACCAGTTGTCAAATCCAACTTCAAATACGCCAGAATGGCAGACAAATCAAAGTTTTTTCTTGAAGGCAAAACAACTCCCTTCAGAATCAACCTCCAAGGCATACAAACGTCTATTAAAGGACTTGTCATGAACAACATAAGCTACAACATTGTAGCAGGCATGGACTGGTTCACCTGAGTGAACCCCAGCATATATTGGAAAACAAAAACCATGACCATAAAACGCAACAGAGTCAATTTTAATATCCTCAAAGAACCCAACAATCTCATTCTAAGAGACACAGTATTTGTCCAGGTCATAAGCTAAGACAACTCAGAACGTCTAACTAAAGATAGTACCCTCCACATAATGAGGTACAACAAATTCAATAATATAAAAACAACCAAAATCCAATGCCCAGAACTTGCGGCACTCCTAAATGAATACACACATGTATTCAAGGAAGAGCTCACAGAGTTACCACCCAAACAGGAGGTGAAACATGGCATTGGCCTGTGTAAAGACATGCCTAAACCTGCACCTCTCTACAGACTCTCCCCCATGAAGACCCAAACCCTCAAAACCCATATTGAGGCCAACCTAGCCAAAGGATTCATTTGCCTGTCTGAATCCCTGTGGGGGTCAGCGGTGCTCTTTGTAAAGAAAAAGGAAGGCACTCTTTGCCTAGTAACTGACTACAGAGCACTAAATGCAAGCACAGTGAAGAATAAATATCCCCTTCTACTCACAGAGAATCTGTTTGCAAGACTCTCTGGAGCCAAATTATTCTCCAAAATTGACCTCACCTCAGGCTATAACCAAGTTGAAGTAAAGGAAAAGGACATACCAAAAACTGTGTTCTGTACACAATTTGGATCCTTTAAATGCAGAGTAACGAACTTTGGGATTTCACCTTTCTTACACAGCTTAGCTCCACTTTTTGGAATCTAAGCATTAATAAAGCAATCAAAGTGCATAAGATTCAAATTTTACTGTAGGCTTTTATTTTAGGTAAGAAAGGTATTGCAACCAAAAACTCCAGATCCTGGGCCAAGGTGATCCAGGGCCAGAAACACCCTGTCAAGGGCCAACTGGTGAGCCCTACAAGAACCACCAAGAAGGGACCCTTTGTTCCATCATAAGGATGTATGAAGTTTGTGACATCTGAATGCTGGTTCCAAGACATTACCAGAGCCCTCCTCAAGTCTCCTGTGCCCCATGAGATCAGAGTCAACTTTGGAGGCGACTCTACTCAGTTCCAGGAGGCAGAAAAAGCAGTTGCCACAGCACATCCCAAGGCTGTGTTACTTCACCAAAGCCCAATGAAGGACTTCTTTGATCTTGGCTTCCACTGTAAAGAGGATGCTGATCAGGCAGCTGATGAAATATTCACTCTTGAGATCCAGAACCCAAGGGTAAGAAGACCCAGAAAGTCCTACCAACCACCCACACCCAGTTCAATCAAGATACCACCCTCTTTATGTCTTTTGAGGCCTTGCCATTAGACATGCCCAGAGGAGAGGTTGAATCCCAGCTCAAGGAAGAGCTGGCCAAGTATGGAGAAATAATGCAGTTTGAACTGCTCAAGAATCCTTACATGGGCCACCTGACCACATCAAAAGCCATGGTCATGATCAAAACCTTTGCAAATGACAGCTTGGCATCCATTCCCCATTGTGCAACCATTCTCAAGAAGGATGGCACCCTTAGCAGCAAGTTCCAGGTATTCCCTGAGCAAACTCTGCCCATCTGTGCGCTATGCTCAGCTCTTAGCAACAGAGAGGCTCTATGTCCTACAACCATTGAAGGAGTCCAGACTGCAGAACAAGACACCCCCAAGGAGCACCAGAACAGTGAGCCAACAGGTACCCAATCCAATGCTTGTGTAGCCTTGTCCTGGGGCACCGTAGCTGAGTATGCAGTTGTAAAACCAATCACATCCTGCCAGAAAAAGGCTCATGAAAAGGCTCAGAATTTGTCTCAGCCTCAACCAATCAAGGAAATATAATCTTCCCAAGAATAAGCACCTCAACCCATGCAAACGCCTGCATAAGAGACCCAGGCAGTTCATGAAATGTGGTTGATGAACCAATGGAAATTCCAGAACTGGTGGTGCAGGAACTAATGGCCAACCTGGCCCAAGTTTTATTGGATAGTCACCACAACAGGGTGGCCCAAGAGAATATGCAGCAGGCTCAAACCCAGGATACACCCAATCAGGAGCAGGCACCTTCTGCATAGGATAATGGAAGACCAAGATGCAAGGTCCAGACCAAACTTGCCGCAGTAGCTAAGCCATCCCCTTACACAGTAGGGGAAACCCCAACCAGTCCAGGGCATCCAAGAAAGCCAAAGATGCAGCAGCCAATGACAAAAGTGGTCCTACCTATGGTGGGGTCACTAATGTATAGTGGCTGATGGATCCCACCAATGAGACAGACTCTTCTGCAGGATTTCTGGCCCTAGTCCCAGGCATGAATAGGTTTTCCTGCAACCTCAAAGCAGTACCAATTGGCCCAGTTGTGTTAATAACTTCTTTGAGCAAGGCCAATTTATGGCATTGACTCTCCCAGATAAAATTGTACCATAAGAAGCTGCATCTGGTTAAATGGAGTTCACCATAGCAGTAGTCAAGCAAGGAAGTAGTTTGGTAACAAAAAAACCGGGCCAAAGGGCCACATTTTTGGATAAACGCAGCCTGCAAAAATACACCTTATTTTCTCCCATTGAACAACACATTTCAACTTTAGACCCTTTATACATTTACCACAAAGCGCCACACAATCCAAGGTGGGTCCGGAATTTTAAAACATGGCCCAGCGGTTAACATAAAAATGTGAAAGCCACATTCTCAGCTAATTGGTACTCACATGTGATCTACCAGTCACACTGAGGGCACAGCCTAGCCCTTTCATACCCTAACTCAGCCGCAAACATAATAGATCATCCCGTAATCAGCACAGACCCTCCAACAAAAAGTACGGGTGGACAGCCCAAGGGCTAATGGCCTGGATTATTTGGATCATCTATTAGCCTTTTGATCTACCACTCCAAAACGCACCAGACCCTAGAGATTACATCCCATTCTTTTGAGGTGCTGACCCTAGGCATTGGCCCTAAACCCATAGCTGCACACAGATTTAGCCACACAAAATGTGTATCAGGCTTTTTAACAAAAAAATGTGGGCAGCTGGCCCAAGGGAATTTCTGCCCGGATTATTCTGGATCAGCACATTTCAATTGGACTTTCTGCCCATTTTTGACTCACTGTTTTTATCTTTAGGGCCCAAAAAGGGGCTCTAACCTAAAATATTGAGCCTGTCAATCCACACGTACACCACTGGCCACACATACAGAATGGAATCAACCAACAAAAAAACACGGGCCAAAGGTTTAAATTTTGTCTGGCCCAGTTTTTCTGGGATCAATAACAATTCAATCTGGAACCAACAACATCCACTATCCCAAAATTCCTGAAAGTTATATTACCCCAAAGTGGGATATATAGCTCAAAGTGCTCTTCCCCTTCATAATCTTCCTCCCTCACCCAAGGCTCCCCCCCTACCCTGAAGGTTTCCTTGTCCCCTCCTTTTTTACATTGTATATGAGACTTTTGATCATTCCTTTTTGGCCCTATGGGCTTGTTGTACCAGTTATAAATATCTGAACAACTCAAATAAATGAACTTTGGGATGACCAATGCTCCCGCAATGTTTGTCACTATGATGAACCAAGCACTAAATGGTCTCTCAAATACATTATGCTACCTTGATGATATCATCATATTCTCAAAAACAAAAGAGTAACAATGCATGTCTGCAAGACACTCAATCAACTTACAAAGCAAAAACTTTATGCCAAGCCTAGCAAGTGCCAATTTATGGAAAATGAACTTTTGTTCTTGGGCCACATTGTCTCTGACGGTGGCATCAAAGCAGATCCAGATAAAATAAAGGCCATAAATAACATGCAACGCCCCACCTCCAACAAACAAGTTAGATACTTTCTCAGAATGGTAGCTTATCTAAGGAAATATATCAAAGACTGTGGAAAGCTCACCTCACCAATCAACCTAACCAAAAGTATTTTCAAAAAAGAAATTCATCTGGACACCAAAATGTGACAAGAATTTTCAACTATTAAAACAAGCTCTGATCAAAGCGCAATTCTTGCAATACCCTAATAACAACAGGTGCACTGAGCTTGAGTTGGATTCCAGTGACTCCGCCATTGGTGCAGTCCTACGTATCTGCCAACCAGGGCAGCAAGACCTCCTGCCAGTATGTTACAAAAGTAGAAAACTAACCAACACTGAGCAGAGATGCCCCATACACAACAAGGAATTGCTAGCAATATACCACACATGCAATAAATGGAGATGTTATCTAGAAGGACATTTAAACGTCTGAGTACTAACTGACCATAAATCCATATAATCTATTTCAAAACTCAGAACACACTCGCATGGCAACAAACCAAATGGATGTCCCTGCTGGAACAGCTCAATTTAGACATCCAATACAAAAGGGGGGCAGAGCTGGTCACAGCTGATGCTCTCTCTAGGCTATGTCAGCCAAGAGAGGATCATCCTGACCACCTGGACCATGACTGGCCCAACCTATATAATACTGAGTACAAGACAAAAGGAAAAGACCCCTCCACACACCTACTAACCCATGATACATTAGTAATGAATGAAAAATATTTCCATGTATCAAATGACACTGTATACCAATCATTAAAGACAAACATGTTCCCTACATCCCACTTGCACAAAGAGTTGACACTATCCTAAGACATCACCGTCTATTAGGACACACAAAGGCTAAAAATCTATACCTCACTTTAAAAGAGATAGTATGGTGGCCCAATCTTAAACAAGATATAATTGATGCTCTGAAAAAGTGCATAGTGTGTGAGAAATACGCCAGCACCAAGGCTCCTCAGCCAACAGTTAACCCAGTACCTGACCCTGAACCATTTAAGGTTTGGGGGCTAGACATAGTGGGACTCTTCCCAAAAACTAAGAAAAATCAAAATTCCCTAATTGTAGCCATTGACCTTGCTATACACTGGCCTATCTGCTGGGCAACAAAGAATCACAAGCCAGAAACAATAAATTGCTTCATTAATAAGGCAATCATATCCAACTACGGTACTCCAGACTACATCATAACTGATGGAGCAACAGAGTTATCAGGTCACATAGTAAACAACAATCTAAAAGCAAATAACA
Organism: Entomophthora muscae; assembly: GCA_014839935.2. Classification (NCBI taxonomy): domain Eukaryota; kingdom Fungi; phylum Entomophthoromycota; class Entomophthoromycetes; order Entomophthorales; family Entomophthoraceae; genus Entomophthora; species Entomophthora muscae. The sequence goes on from QTSX02002213.1 coordinate 298,083, forward strand.
TCAAAAATTCCACAGCCTTTCCCTACAGGCCACATGCCAATAGCAGAGTTGAACGCCTAAATGGCAGCCTTATCTGAACCCTTGAGAAAATAATGGATGGCAAAGCCAAGGACACATTGCCACTATATGTGAAACATGCATTATTAGTATCCCAAGTCTGTGCCAATAAAGGGACAGGCTACTCATAGTTTGAACTAACATACAGATATAAACCAGAGATAGTTACCCAAAATAATCAATTGTATGTGAAAATCCCCCCGGGAAAACCTAACACAGTAGAACAAGCACCAGCTCTACAACACATACACCTCAAAGCTAAAATAGCAGAAACAAAAAGACTCAAAGCACAAAATGTAACCTCTACAGAGGAACCACTCCCTATCAACTCCTTTGTCTGGGTCCTGGCTGGGAACAGAAAGAAACTAGACTCAGTACACAGGGGACCAGGAAGAATCATCAAGTACAGACCAGATAGGAACACCTATCTGGTTAAGTTCCAGGTGCCAAAGAGCCCATCATCAAAAAGTACAACAGATCCTGCCTTTTCCTCAGCAAAGGAGAACACTCAAATTGGCTGGTACCAACTAGCAAACAACTCCAGGAACATCAGGCAGCAGCCGTCAAGACAAAGCCCCCTCCTAAAGTACCAGAGTAACCCCTTAAGGGTGTGTGTCAAGGAGCTGGATGAACAAGTATTCTGGTATTGCCAACCCACTCAACATCCAGTCATTGCTCAATTTGGTGCCTTTCTAATATACAGTTTGACATACCAGAAATGGCAACAAAGCAATATCACATGACTTTCCAAGTATCCAGCAACTTGAACCCATCCTGCGCATGACCAACCCCTAGGTTTGATCCAACTAAACCCTGCCACAGCAAAAGCTATATAATTCTAAAGTATTATCTAATAAAAATATACTTCTCTTCTTCTTAATTTCATATTACAAGCTTCCCCAAAAGGTGCTCCTTATCAGTAGTATTCTAAGTACAGTAGTTTTCAAACCTGTTTAGATAAACATCTATTAGTCAGTTTAGATTGCATAGGTTCAGTCACAAAAGTGATGAGCTCAAACATGAAACAACTCTTTTTTTTTTTGAAAATATTGATTATTTTTGGGACTCAAATTAGAAATAGTGGATTTCAGGAGTGAATCCACCAAAATCTATTCAGGGAACTAAAGCATTATTTTCAATGTATGTGCATCTAAATTTGGACATTTATGTCTGAGGGAATGTCTCAAAAAGGAGCACACACTTCAATAAAAATAATTCTCTAGAAACACTTTGCTTTTCTGTTTTTAATAGAATTTTTATTGCTTTTAGTTTATAGTGAGTTTCACCAGCAAATATAACTTTGAAATTGTCAAGGAGCAGTACCAGGAGCTACTCCAAGCCCAGGCTGCTGATTAAGGGAGTGTGACCACTATGGTTTCTGTGTAAACACAATTCAATGCAAGTTGTGAGGAGGGTGAGTTGTATGTGTCACCAGCCCTATCCATGGGTGGCTTTTCTGACAGCCAGTATGCTGACCCCCAATACCAAGCCCAACCTGCGCCTGTGCCACATTCTGGAGACTGGGCAACTGTGGCCCCCTCTAAACTATTCAAGCATTGCCTAAGAATTCAGGCCAACTAAACCTTACCCTGTTTAATCTGGGCCCCCTTATTCCTAAAGCCTGCCAAAAATGCTGAATCATAACCAATGAGGGGATAGCAGAGATTCTGAGCCTAAAGCAGAGTGGTGTAAATTTTTACCAAAATTGCCACTTGGCTTCAATTTACCAAGGCGGTGGTTAAGCGTTGGTTCTGAGCCCTTTTGAAATGAGGTGATACCAAGCTGGCCAAGAGGCCAAAGAAGCAGGTTGACTCCCAGATAAAGGAGGCGTATCCTATAATGCTTGCCCTACTCCAGCAGGATCCTTACCTCAGTTAACTGAGGTCTGTTGCTTAATTAGGCTCCAGGGCTTTTTCCTTGCCAGCCTCACTGTGCAGCTCTTGATACATGGGCTTGTTGTTAGTGTTCTGGTTCTGAACAATTGGCCAGCTGATAGTTGGATAGTGGCTCTGATTTGCCCTATGACCCTGTGATTGGTGCCACCATCACCTGCTGCCTGTCTTCAATTTCAGACAATTTCATGTTTATATCCTATTATAAACTACCGTTGCAAGTTAATGATTATGGCACTTTAAGTAAAAAGAACGCCCCCAGGGGTAAAAAGAAGGAATCAGAGGGGATTGTGATTAAAAGTTCCTTGAAGCTTCCCCAAAAGGGACTGTATTTTACTGGAATAAAACCAGTTATACCAATTTGTACTGGTACAGGAAATTCCTCTCTGACCTGCTAGCCACCAATAGCTTGGCCAATTCCAGATTCAGAATTTTCCTGAGACACCAAATGGAGTGCACTTAAGTGGCCTCCAAGAAGATCCAAGTAGACAGCCATGATGTCTTGATTTTCCCTGCCGGGCATGCTAATCTTCACCTGGGTGATGTGTTGTTCTTCAACATTGGGAACACCTCCTGTGGGCGCAACCTCATGACTTTCAGTCAGGTGGTTAGTGCAGCCAACAGCACCACTGTGCTGTTTTTCCATCAGAAGGTTGCTGAAATGTTCACAAAAATGGCCCTGAATGCTCACAGCAGCAGCCAATCACCAAAGGACCCACAGATGCCTCCTTGCAATTCCCCAGTGTACAAGCCAATTGCCGTCCTCCCTGAGTCTGAATATGATGTCATGCATCGTGAATTCCTCCAAGCCGCTCAAGGCACTCAATCACCACTTGGCCCTCAAGCTGCCCTAGTCCCCATCCAATCCTCCCAGGTGACAAGCACCAACCCCTCAGCTAATCAAATCCTCCCCCCTACAATCCAGCCCATCAACTAGTTTGCCCTGCCCAATCCCATCTTGCTCAATAAAACTTGCCCCCCAATAATTTTTATTTTTTAACTTATATTGGTTTGACTAATATGTGTTTTTATTGTGATAAAATATATTTTATAAGTAACTACAATGATGATTGATTTTTATCATGCCATAATTTAAATTTGGATACTTTAAAAATTATTATTTCTATTGTTTTCTATTATAGCTTTAATATATTTGAAGCACTACACTAAAGTAAATTTTAAAAATTAAAAGTGCTACAGACCATCTAATTGGAATGGGCATTAATTTGTGCTGTCTTTGTGCTTGGCTCAGATCAGACACACCTCAGGTATTGCACCCAGTTTATTTAGTGAAATAAGCCTGTTGAAAATAAGACATGTTTTTGTTTGAAAATTGGAACACCAACTTTTGGTCAATCTAGCATCCAACCACTGGGTTCTCTGGTGCTAGATTGACTGCAAGTTGGTGTGCCAATTTGCAAACAAAGACATGTCTTATTTTCAACAGGCTCATTTCACTAAGTTCAACTGGGTGCAATAACTGAAACGTGTCTTGTCTGAGCCAAGTACAAAGACAGCAAAAATGTACACCCATTCCAATTGGCTGGTCCGTACACTTGTAGATTTTAAATTCACTTTATTGTAGCACTATAAAAATATTAAAGCTATAATAGAAAACAACATGATTAATAAATATAAAAGCAGCCAGATTTAACTTGTGGCATGATAAAATCAATCATCACTGTAGTTAAATGTAAAATATATATTATAACAATAAAAAACATACAAGTTAAATCAATATGTATTATAAAATAAAATTTGCTGGTAGATAGTTTTATTGGGCAAAATGGGGGAGTGGATGGGGCAAACTAGGTGGCAGACTGGGTTGAGAGGGGGAGAATTTGATTGGCTGGGAGGTGGGTTCCAAACAACTGGGTTGGTTGGTTGGCTGAGGACTGTGGCAGCTGGAGGTCCTATAGTGTGTTGTTGCTTTGATTGGCTTGTAGAAATTGATAGTACATGACATCATACTCACAATCAGGGAGAACAGCAATTGGCTTGTACATCAGGGAATTGCAAGGGAGCAACTGGGGATCCTTTGGTGATTGGCTGCTGCTGAGAGATTTGAAGGCCATCTTTGTAAACATGTCAGTGATCTTCTGATGAGAGAAAAGTACTGTGTGATTGTGGGCTGCACTAACCACCTGGTTGAAGGTTGTGGGGTTGCGCCCACAGATGGTATCCCCAATGTTGAATAACAACACATCACCAAGGTAGAGATCAGCACGCCCAGCAGGGAAAATTGAGACATCATGGCCGTCTGCTTGGACCTTCTTGGAGGCCACTTCAGCACACTTCATTTAGTGGCTCAGGAAGATTTTGGCCTTGGAATTGACCAAGCTCCAGGTGGCTAGCAGATCAGAGAGGAATTTCCCATACCAATACCCATTGGTTTAACTGGACGTGGTTTGGTAAAATACAGTCCCTTTTGGGGGAGCTTCAAGGAACACATCAATCACAATCCTCTCTGTTTCCTTATTTTTACCCTTAGGGGTGTTCTTTTTCACCAAAGTGCCATAGTCCTGGACTTTTAATGACAATTTATAGTAAATCTAAAGATTACATTGTCTGAAATAATGTATAGGCATCAGGTAATTGTGGTACCAATCACAGGGTTATAGGGCAAATCAGAGCCACTATCCAACTATCAGCTGGACAATTGTTCAGAACCAGAACACTAACAACAAGCCTGTGAACTCAGAGCTATGTAGTGTGGCAGGCTATGAATATGCCTGCAGCCCAAGTAAGCAATGAACCTCTATCAATCAGAGGTACGGGTCCTGCTGGAGGATTTCAAGCATGATAGGATACACCTCCTTGATCTGGGAGTCAACCTGCTTCTTTGGCCTCTTGGCCAGCTTGGTGCCACCTCTCTTCAAAAGGGCTCAGAGCTTGCGCTTAACCACCACCTCAGTGAATTGAAGAGGGGTGGCAATTTAGGCAAAATTCATGCCACTCTGCCTGCAGCTCACAATACCCTCTATGTCCCCATTGGTTATAAGTTGTCTTTTTGGGGGTCTTTGGGAATAAGGGGACTCGGATTAGACAGGGCAAGGTTTACTTGGCCTGAATTCTTGGGCAATGATTGAATAGGTTAGAGGGGGGCCACAGTTGCCCAGTCTCCAGAATGTGGCACAGGCGCAGGTTGGGCTTGGTCTTGGGGGTCAACATACTGGCTGTCAGAAAAGCCACCCATGGATAGGGCTGGTGACACATACAACTCACCCTCCTCACAACTTGCATTGAATTGGGTGTACAGAGAAACCATAGTGGTCACACTCCCTTGATCAGCAGCCTGGGCTTGGAGTAGCTCCTGGTACTGCTCCTTGACAATTTCAAAGTTATCTTTGCTGGTGAAACTCACTATAAACTAAAAGCAATAAAAATTCTATTAAAAACAGAAAAGCAAAGTGTTTCTAGAGAATTAATTTTATTGAAGTGTGTGCTCCTTTTTGAGACATTCCCTCAGACATAAATGTCCAAATTTAGATGCACATACATTGAAAATAATTCTTTAGTTCCCTGAATAGATTTTGGTGGATTCACTCCTGAAATCCACTATTTCCAATTTGAGTCCCAAAAATAATCAATATTTTCAAAAAAATGAGTTGTTTCATGTTTGAGCTCATCACTTTTGTGACTGAACCTCATGTGTTCTCTGTTTGTATCATATTTACCACACACTTATAATCAAATTCAATGTAGAACGCTTCAGGAAGTGACTGGATTGTGTGCGTTTTTGAATTTGAGTTCCATGTGTTTGCTATCTCATTTTTGAGATCTGGAATTTGACTTTATTTTTGTTGTGTGATTGACTATTCTTGTTTTCTGGCCATATATAAATGGGAGTTTTATTGAGTAAATTTACCTTCAACTGGTTCCAGTTGAAATCTGTTTTGTGACTGAACCTATGCCTTATAAATTGACTGATATGTGTTTATCTCAACAGGTTTGAAACCACAGTATCTTCATATTCTTAATTTTTTCCCTTTATTTTTTTATTATACTTCTCAGAAGTATATTCTTGACACTCTTGGTTTTATTACGTTTATGAGCCCCAAGTCAAACAGCCCCTAAAAGTCATAGTACTCAGATAGAAAGCTCTAGCAATTGATAAACTGCCCTTATTATTAGGGTTCCTGTCTTGGACAGGCAGCCCATTGGTTTCAGGGGTAACTCAGGCCAGGTGTTTTACAGGTAAAGCCTACCAAAAGAGAGGAGCTAACTTAAAAAGGTAGGAGAAGGACTTCCCCACCCAGGACCACGGGCCGGCAGCTGGGATTATAGTGTCAATCACCCCTGTGAGGGTGATGTACACAATCCCAAACAGCTTGCCAGTGTGGTCAGTTGGGAGGTTGGATGAGGAGGCAGGCATAGGCTTGGGGGTCACAGGCGGCTCCATATGGAGCTTGTAGGCAGGAAAATAGTTGAACCTCCCTCTAAACAATTTGGGTGTCAAGAATATCCACAGGCCTTGATAGTTGTATCTAACTGCAGATTGTATGTGGGCCAAAGGATCTAGTTTGAGTATCTTTTCTGGGGTATAGTCCTTATATTCAGATTTCAGAGGGTAATCTGTGAAGTAGATGGGACCAAAGGAAACACCTAGAGGATGGGAATTAGTGGGCAGTGGGGCAGGCGGGCCAGGAGATCTCAAATTTATTTGATAGATGGCCAAGACAAAATAAGGCAGTAACTGTGTAAGTCAAAATAACATAACCTTTATTTAAAAATGGCAATAAGGTTGGAGTGCGGGGTCTTTGGGTCTATTTAGCACCCCACTCCCAAACTTAATATTTTTCATGGGGGGTTCATCAGGGCATTGGGAAAGGCGGGCCCGGGGGTTCTGGAGCTCTAGTTCCAAGGCAGAAAAATGGCACCCAGGCCAGGAGTTCTTTCATTGGTCAGAGATCTTAAATTGGCTACTTGATTATCTTGCTTTAGAGTTGTGGTCATGGGGTTGGGCTGTGGACCCATTCCTCCTTCTGGGTGTTGCAACCAAGTTTCCAGACTTGCCTGCTAACGTATCTTACAATACACAGGGGGCGCTCAATGAGTCGCCCCTTGACGTATCCAACAACATGAACCAATCTGGTGGCAATATTGAATGGCAGGTACTTCATCCTAATTAGGAGCACTACCAATTTGACCTGCTGATCCCTGCACAAGTTATTCCTTGGTGTCAAGCCTTACATGGAACTTCCCACTATACCACTCCCTTGTGGCCTTGTGGCTTTACCCATATGGTATATTAATCACAATATTCTACAATAAATAATACCTTATTCTATTCATTCTTGTTCTTTCCATTGGACTGTTGTCTTCCCCAATCCCAAATACTGAATCCCCATTGGTTCAGTTGCAACAGTGGTAGCAGCAGTAGGTTGATGACCTACCTAAAACAAAATCCCCCTTAAGTAAGGACAGAGTACGGGCTGTATGGCTACTCCCCAACAAGAAACTTTCCTGCCAATCCCTGAGGGAGACATCCCTAACAGGTATGTCATCAATCAAGACCAGCTAGTCCTCACAAGTGTGTATAATTGGCTCTACCTTGGGCAGCGTGATGCCAGCGTCACCCCTCCCCAGTCAGACCTGTCACAACGCATGCTCAACCTTCAGCTAGAATCCTTTGTGGGCGGCGTCAAAGGGGCCAACATTGTCAGTTGGCTCCAATCTACCAAAACCTGCCTCTGTATCTGCCAGATTACCGAGCCCATGTGGGTTGCCACTGCGTCTAGCCGCCTCACAGGGCCTGCCGCCGTGTGGTTCATCAACTGGGCCAGTCAGGAACTTGACATTACCTGGGCGGTATTCTGAGACGCCAAAAAGTCCTGCTACAGCAAAACCTTCTCCCCCATTGTAGTGGGAACTCCTCTTCTAGCAATTAAGCAAACTGGGTCCATTCCTGAGTACCTTGCTGCCTGGCAACAAGCTCTTGCTGCCGCCCCCAAAGCCGTGACTGACAGAAATGCAATGCTGCTCACCCTCATCATCAATGGGTTAAACCACCATATCTGTAAGTGGGTCCCTGTAGGTTGCTGCACCTCCATCAATGACTGCTACAAGGCCATCATGGAGGCTAACAACCAGGCTTCAATAGGCTTCCTCCGTACCAGTGACGCTCCACCCCAACCTCATGCAACACCTGGCAATGGCCACAATCAAGTGGGCCTCTGTCAGCCTTGTCAGCAGGATAATGGGACTAAACACCCCCGCAAGGGGGGGGCTCCAGCTAGCGCAGATTGAGGATCAGGGAAAAGCCTGGGGGTTGTAGCAACAAGAGGCTTTACAACCCCACCTGACCCATCCTCTCAATCCCTGCTCGTGAAAAATCCCTGCGACTACAACATTTGTGAAGTCAAAACCCTGGACGTCTTCCAAGTCCACAGTGACAACCCTGTACTACAAGTGAGTCACTCTTTAAATAAAGTAACCCGCTTAGCCTATCCCTTCTGTTTCCGTGGGAACACCCAAAAATTACTGGTAGATACTGGGGGCAACCACACTATGGTGGACCAGACGTTTGCTGGCTCCCAACAACTAGACCAAGTGCCTAGCAGGTTCAAGGCAGTACAAGTAGCTTACTCCCATAGAGTTGCAATTACCCATGAGACAGTACCCTTCTCTATGAGGATGGGGAACATCCAGGTTAAGCTCTCTGGACCAATCATGGCAGGGCTCAGCCACAACGTAATTGCTGGCCTTAACTGGCTTTGGCACAACTGTCCCTACATTGTCTGGGATACATCTGTTATCACCCTTAATAGAAATGGGGTGGGCTTTCAGATCTACCCTGTGGAAATGAGCAAGTTACTTCACAATACTGTGCTTGTTAGGATAACAGAGGCAGGCTCGTACAACTTCAAGGGGGGAAACTAGACTTCAACCAATGTTCAGTCAATTTATCCGAGCTGAACCATCTGTGTTCCCTCCCTTGGCCACTTCACCCCCCCAGCACTTGCCGCCCTCCTCGGGGAGTACAAAGACGTCTTCAGTGAAACACTGGACCAACTGCCTCTTCCCCGGGAGATTCAGCATGCTGTACAACTCCAAGGATTGTTACCTAAAGCACAACCATTATATTGTCTTAATCAAAAGAAGATGAGACCCTCCGCCAGCACCTTGTGGAGGCTCTTGATAAGCGCTTCATTTGCCCCTTTCTTCTTTCCATATGGGGCAGCTGTCTTCTTTGTAGCCAAGAAGGACGGGTCCCTTTGCCTGATCACAGACCACCGCGCCCTAAATGAGGTGACTGTTAAGAATAAGTACCCCCTGCCGCTTAGTAACAACCTGTTTGATACACTTGCAGGTGCAAAGGTCTTTAGCAAGATTGATCTCACTGTAGGGTACAACCAGGCCCGTATTGCACCAGGGGATGAGGCAAAAACAGCCTTCCACACGCGCTACAGGTTGTTTGAGTGCCAGGTCATGAACTTTGGAATGACCAACACTCCTTCCATCTTTGCCATGTTAATGAACAAAGAATTTGAGGATTTGATTGGGAAATGTGTTGTTATGTACCTTGACAACATCATTGTCTTTAGTCAAGATCAAACCACATATCTCCAACACCTCCGTGCTATCCTTGACACCCTTTGGAAAAACCAGCTAAAAGCTAAACCCTCCAAATGCGAGTTCCTCAAGTTGGAGCTGTTATTCCTTGGGCACACCATCTCTGCCCAAGGGATAAAGCCCGACCCTGCCAAAATCAAGGCAATCACCAGCATGTTGCCCCCACTGATGTGGGCCAGGTGCGGACATTCTTAGGCATGGTTGCCTACGTGTGCAAGTTCATTCCCAATTGTGGGGAACTAATTGCACCTCTCACTGAGCTCCTCAATACCAAACAGAGCTTCCATTGGACCCCTGTCAGAGATTGAGCCTTTGAGATGTTGAAGCAAAGGCTCACAACAGCACCAGTACTGCAGTTCCCCAATCAAAACTGTCAGTACAAACTCAAGACCAATGCCTCTGACAGGGCCATAGGGGGCGTGCTAAGGGTAGAAACTGATGATGGCGTCTTCTTCCCCATGGCATATGAGTCCAGGAAACTTACTGACTCGGAACAACACTACCCCATCCATGATAAAGAATTGGCAGCCATTGTACACTGTGTTGAGAAGTGGCGCTGTTACCTGGAAGGTGCTACCTTCCCACCCCGCTTTCTGAAAGACCACAAGTCACTCCAGTACTTCAACACACAGTCCCACTTGACACGCCGCCAAGCAGGTTGGGTTGAGCGTCTATCCCCTTACCAGTTGCGCATTGAGTACAAGCCTGGGAAGGAACTTGTCACAGCTGATGCCCTCTCATAACTCTACGTAGTGTCTATCACTGGGGACAATGGTTTGGACCCAGATTGGCCCATGCTCTACCTCCACCCTGAGGCAACTTGCTACAAAGGCCTTAACTCAATAATCATCTTCAAATTGAAGGGCAACAAAAGTCAATTCATCACCAATGCTGGTAACGTCTGCTGTTGGGCAGAGACAGGTGAGAAGACGCCTTACATTCCCACCACACAACAAGGTGACATAATATTGCACTACCACCAAACCCTGGGTCACATCAGAGGGTGTAACCTCTTTGAGATCATGAAACAGAAGGTTTGGTGGCTGCACATGCGTCAAGACATCTTGGATCTCCTCAAAATGTGTGTGCTGTGCAAAAAGAATACATCCAAACCTATACCCCCAAGTCTGTACTGCCCATCAAGGCCATGGAACCCTTTGAGCAGTGGGCTCTTGACATTGTGGGGCCACTCCCCAAAGACAGACTGGGGAAAAAGTACATTATCACTGCCATCAACTACTTCACTTGCTGGCCAGTGGCCTGGGCAACAACTAACCACACTGCCACCATCATCACCCGCTTCATTGGCAAAGAAATTTTTGGCCTGCTTTGGGCGGCCCAAATGCCTCATCACAGATGGTGGCCCTGAACTTGTTGGGCATTTCATGAAGGCGTACTGCGCCAAGAACGCACTCCAATGTATAGTTACGACCCCAACCATCTGCAAGCCAATGGGAGTGTAGAACAGTTAAATGGCTCACTGGTTCAACTGATTGCCAAGCTCTCACAAGAGCACCCCAACACCGCATGGACTGAACACCTGCCTACTGCTCTACTTATCCTACAAGCAAGAATCAACAGGGGCACGGGGTTCAGCCCCAGCACCCTGGCCTTTGGGACGCCCGACAGTCTGACAGGAATTGAACAGGGAAAGTTACGGTCCAGAGTTCCCAAAAAGCCTCCCCTAGTGACAACCCCATCCCTAGAACAATGGCGTGCCAAAGCCCGGAAAATTGAACAAAGGCAAATTGAAGGAGGGACAAAGCACCTCAAAGCCAGGTACGCCGTAGGTGACCCCATCTACACCCTCAACCCCAATTCTGCCAAGTTAGAGCCCAACCACCTAGGGCCCTTCAAGATAGCTGCTGTCTATGACAATCATACCTATCAACTCAAAGATGCCCAAGGGAATACCAAGAAGCTTCACCACAATTGCTTGCTACCCTGCTGCGCCATCCCCACACAAAGGTTGTTTGTGTGGACCTTCCCAGACCTTCCGCAGACTCTGGTCTTGGTGTCTGACAACAAGCAGGGGGCAAGGGGGGTGTTGCAACCAAGTTTCCAGACTTGGCTGCTAACGTATCTTACAATACACAGGGGGCGCTCGATGAGTTTCCCCTTGATGTATCTAATGGCATGAACCAATCTGGTGGCAATATCAAATGGCAGGTACTTCATCCTAATTAGGAGCACTACCAATTTGACCTGCTGATCCCTGCACAAGTTATTCCTTGGCGTTAAACCTTACATGGAACTTCCCACTATGCCATCCCCTTGTGGCTTTCCCCATATGGTATATTAATCACAATATTCTACAATAAACAATACCTTATTCTATTCATTCTCGTTTTTTCTATTGGACTGTTGTCTTCCCCAATCCCAAATACTGAATCTCCATTGGTTCAGTTGCAATATGGGGATGGCTCTTGATTGGACACCAGTGTAGACTTCAAGCTCATGAAGCTAATGGTTGAAGTTGCATTGTCTCCATTAGGTGTCTTGATTACTCCTCTATTTGGCGCACTAATTCCTTTGGTTTGACTTGCTTTACCATTTGGACCATCATTCTTGGCTTCAGCTTGAGAGGGCTTGACCTCAGGAAAATGCGGGCAGGCATCCCCTCGGTCCATTGGGCCGGCAGCCCGTGGGGATTCAGGGTCAGGGTTTGAATCCCCTTCTTGGGCCCAGGTTTCCAGGGGGAAAGAATTGTCAATCCTGACACCTATTCCCAGATAAGATTGCTTCTGAAGGGTTCATTCTCTATCTTGGGGGTGAATATGATTCAACTTTTACAGGATCATTTTTTGGTTTGAAATATTATCCTAGAGACTGCTGTATTTTTTGTTTTTTGTACACATTATAGTGCCTCTACAGCATGATGAATGAAATTTTTTACATCCCAGCATAGCCCTAGCCTAGCTTCTGGTGTACTGAGCTATTTTGTCTTCTGTTTCAGTCTTTATATTACATTATACTTGTATTTCATGGGATGTTTTGTTATAAACCTTCCTGTTATTTTGATTTCACTGGTTACCAATTCCAATCAGATTATTTACAGTCTGGAAACTGATCCATTGTTATTTCATTATAGGTTGAGTCTGTTTTGCTTTTTTATCCTTGTAGCGGTGAAAACTTCTATATCAGGTGTATATTGCTTTTCTTGTGTAATGTGTAATGTGTAAATGAGGTATCATGGTTTATGATACAATGTATTCTTTATGCTGTATTATACAAGTTGTTTACTCTGAAATTTTATTTGATTTGCTGTAGTGCCCAAGGGAAATGTTTTTCTTTGATCCCATACTAGCGTATTACCTGTAAAGTTCTATATATCGGTAAGTACTTTTAGCACTTGGTGACATACTGGTAGTTTAAACTTTATTATGGGCATTGCTTTTGAGATATTTGTCTTTTGATTTTAGCTGGCCTGATTTTAATCATAGGTTGGTGGGTTAATTTACTTGTGGGTGACTTTGGGATATAAATTTGTCTTGATCAAGCCTTGATATGCTGTATGAAAGGTTGGTGTATTGATTTTGAGCCGTTTATAAACCTTTAATGGATATAATCTGAGAGATAAAGAAACAAAGATTTAGGGAAAGCTTTGCAAACGTGTTCCTGGATTTCAATTTCTGGAGCTTAGCTAAAGACATGATGATCTTGACTTTAGAAGCATATCGGTTTTATGACGTCATGGTATTTAGTCTATAACTTTCGGTCGATCATCGAGCAGGCATTTTCAAAAATATCGCAAAGGCCTTGCCAACAAATATAAATATCGCGGTAAATATATTTTATAGGCTAAGCTCTTGACCATTCTGCTGGCATAAGTACTAAGAGGTAGTATACGGCTTTTGAATGATACGAAGGTTGCTTTTCCAAGCTTTTTGAAAAAAATTATTTGTCGGTTAGACCAAATGCTTCATTCTATATTTGTTTTATCTTAAAAGCTAACCCTAGCCTGAAGATTACAATTATTATTTTTCAAGGGTTTAATAACCATTATGGGCTTTTTTTATTTTCTAGCTTTAAATGAAAATAGATAAATAGTTCTTTGAACTTTTTCCTCTTGCACGTTTTTAAAAAGTTTTAAAATGGCTTAAATAGTCAAAACTCCTCTGATTCCATATATTCCCCTGGCTCAACCCCTTTTTAACTATTTTTATAAGCCATGGATGAGCAAAATAAACTTGAAGTGCCGGCGGTATCCGTCTCTAGTAAGCTTTTCATAATTGTGGTTGGCTGATTCCTTTGTCTAGTTGACCAAGCACATGAGTTCGTGAAGCCTGAGTTCCCTCCGGTGCCATATACAAAACCAGAATGGTTCGGAAACAGCAATGCAGACTGTTTTTTTGAGGTCCTTAAAGGTGGAATCCAAATTGAAACTTTAAAGCTTCAAGCCTCGCCTTATACAGCTATCGGTAATAACCAAGTTTAGATTCTATTAATAATTAACAGGAAGGATTCCAATCTGCCAGATAATTATGGAACATCCGGTAATTTCCAATCCTGGCTTCTCTCTAATTAGATTCTAGTCGGTCTCGCGATATCATGCCGTTTTACAATTCAATCAGAAGGGTAAGTTTATCCCAAGAAATCATCTAATCGCTCAAAGGAAAGGCATTTATATTCGACTTGAACAGTAGTCACGGAACGTTCTTAAATAAAACGAAGATTGAACCTCGCAAATACTATCCCTTGAAATTCGGAGACCAATTGAAGTTTGGTGATAGCACGCGCCTGTTTGTTTTTAATGAACCACAAGAGCCAGAGAATGATGAGAAGCCTCAACCAAATTCTGTCATGAGGATAGAGAGGTAAATGGTACCCATTTCATAAATTAAAGCTCTCTTAGTGGGGACAATGAAAATCCTGAAGTGGCCGAAGAAGAGAATTTCTATACGGAAGATCCAAAAAAGGCACTTTATATTTTTATGGAGGTGGATAGGATTTATGGGCAATACTGAAATTCAAACTAGAATCGTGGTGACGAGCCTGTCTTCGAAGTTGAGGAGGAAGGACCTGGCCACTCCAAGTTTTACCACGCGAGGTAATTTGTAGGTTTTCAGATGGTTTTAAAATCATAAGAGTTCGGTTGCCTGTATACATTGATGAATCTGATCCGAATCAAGCTTTGTATGGACGTGGATCTGCTGGGAAAAAAGGTACATGTACAGGTCTATCATTAAACCCAATCAGAGAAGCTGAGCGTTTGGCTGCCTTGGACGCTTGCATTAAGCTCGATAAGGCCGGAGTCTTACGAGGAGATAACGATGGCGAATCAAGTAAGGTATTTTGAGAAGCTCAGCTAAAGACAAGCAAAGTCGCGCGTAATAAGCGTCTTAAGGCAATTCTTGATGACTACGACAGTGACGAAAATCTGTTCTATGATCCCGCTGCAGAAGGTTCTAGCTTATTAGTTCCATCTAACCTTTTCAGCGGAAAAAGACCGCCGAAATAAAAAGAAGCAAAAACGAGGATCTGGCAAAGTGGAGACTTTTGATTCACTAAAACTTCAAAGTGAACAAATCCAAGGGAAAATGCTCACACTTACAGAGCAAATGTCAAAATTGGATTGTCAACAAGGTAAGTTTCTTTTATACTCTCGCTAATCATTCTAAGCAACGGATGCCGATGACGAGTTTGCTGAATTGATGGGTTCCCTTAAAAAAGACCAGATTGAAAAAGATAAAAAGACATTAACATCGGCTTACGAGAAGCTTGCCTTGGTAAACACATCCATATATCATCTAACAAGTTTCCAGGAACTAAAAAAAGTCACAAAGTTGACTGAAATCGTTGCCCCCGGACAGGCAGTTCAAGTTTCCGCCCCTGTAGTCCCTGCTTTAAATGCTATTCAGCCTATACCCACTGCTCAAGAGCCTAAGCTACCCCCACCTGTTAAAGAGCAATCAATCCCTACCAAGTCGGTCTATGAGCTTAAAGCAGACCATGCCGTTTCTTCTGATGATGAATCTGCTCCCCAAGAAGACGCAAGAAAGCCAGAGATTGAAGAGGAGATTGAGTCTTGGGTTCCTCCCGAGGGCCAAACAGGTAACTCTTTTTAGTAATCTCACTGACACAAATTAGGTGACGGAAGAACTTTTTTGAATGAAAAGTTTGGTTATTAACCTTGCATCATAACCTGAGCTACCTCTGCTCCTATTTCTTTATGGTTGCCGTGAAATATAACTGGTCATTTTGCTAGCTATTGTGCAAGACTTTCAGTACATTGGCCTGTCAATATTAGTGCAACTTAAAAGTAGAATCAAGATTGAAGTAGCAGTTTCAATCACTTGAGTGAAAGTTTCTTCCTTAAGAGACTTGGTATTCTCGAAATAAAATATAAAATTAGAATCTTAATACAGTAATGCCAGAAGCGTTTTAAAATTTTACATATTGGACTAACCTGAAAAGTTCTAATTTGCAAAAAGAAGGATCTGTTTTGGTCGCATATTTTCATGTTTGGATTAAGATATCAAAAAGCATGGCTTTAATTCTTATAAAAAAGCATACATGAGGATTTCCTTTAGGGACTGGTTACTATGAGTGAAACATCCAGACATTATTGATTTTGCTCAAGTTGGATTTGAATCCCAATGTAGATCAAGGCACTCTTGCTTCCCTTTCTCCCCTAAAATATTTAGTATTCCCTTAATTGGGACAAACCCAACTTCCCCTCACTCGGAGCCACTTTGATTCACTTTTCACATATCTTTGAGGCAACTGTTACTAAAGTCTACCTTATGCTCTATGGTTCTCATAGCCATTATATAACCTTGTGTGATCTTTAATACAATACAGGCTCTTCTCACCTCCTTCCCAATGTATATTTTCTGGCAACTGTAGTGAATCCAGCTCCCTGGTATTCAACTATCAATTAAAGTAAGAATCCAGAGGTTCCACTAGTTGGCTCCTGGAATTTGACCCTCTTTTAACTAACAGCACTTGCTGAACTGAGCACTGATACTTAAAATATATCCTGTACTACTATAGTTCACTGAAGAGACCCCAGAGAGCTCAAAAGTGCAACCAAAGCATGGCCTGGCTGATAAGAAGGACAAGTTCCTTAGGTCAGAAGTGCAGAAATTGAAAATGATACCTCCAAAAAGTACAATAATTGAGATGCTATGCAGGGTGCAAAAATTGAAAATATCAAAGGTCAAAGTGCAAAAATTGATTTTACAGAAGTTAACTCCGAAGCCAATTCACACACTTCTCAATATAAGCTTCAGAACTCCTACTGGCCCAAAAAACTCCCAATGAGTTCATTTCTTTAATAGGAACTGTATGCTAGATAATAAAAGGTTGCTTAGATCAGCTGTCCTTTAACAAGAATATTTTTTACGTTTAAAAGAAGTCATACCAGAACTTATATTTGACTTTATTCAATCAAACATAGAATATAAACCTACGCAAAAAACTACTTTTTGAACTATAGTTTTAATGAAAAGGTTTAATTTCATTTCCATCTTGTGTAAAGCTATAATGACACTTCAGTATAAGTAAAACAAAGGATATTCACTACAAGATCCAGGCATATAACTCTAGTTATTCCAGTTCCATACTGTTAATCCAGAACCTAAGCGTAAAAATGTGGGACTTTCAAATCCTTGGTCCAAATTTCACATTGCATTTGCGGGAAACTCAGCTGAGTGGGGAATTAAATATTTAATCAAATCAACCATTTGATTCAACTTTTTTGATTGATCTAAACTGGCAAATTTTGAATCCTTTGAGCAGATAACTCAACTAACTAAAGACAAAACACATCAAATAAATGTGGGATCCATGGATCAGAAATGCGGGATTCTAATGTATGATCTGGTATTTTCTTAAGTCTAACAAATCATAGACAACATGGAAAAATAATGAATATGAAATTGCAGGATTGTCAAATCCAAGAACCAAAATTTCAAATCAAAAATGATATCAGGAAACCAGGCATAGGTAGAGTCATTAGGTGACTTGGGACAGGGGACTTCTGGGCCAATGGGTAATGCTCACCATAGGATGGGTGCTAACTTGATAATATAGGATATGGATTGCCTAAGCAAGGACCAGGGCCCTGAGTTGGGCACCATATAGTCTACCAATCATGTCAAAGTAATGTAGAGTACTCCAAAGAGTTGGGTGGACGTGGTCTCAGCAGCAGTTGATGGTTCTATTGGGCAATCAGGCTGCTGGGTTAAGGGCAGAGTCATGGGGAAAAAGTATGCAGGCAGATAATTGTACTTGTCTTTGAAAAATAGGGGCAGAACCTTGTACCACTTTCCTTTGTGTCCTATGTATTCAGTCTCTCTGTTACTTGCTAAGGGATCAGCAATGAGGACGTTCTCCAAGTTGAACTCCAAGTAGGTGGGGTTGGGTGGGTATTCAGTAAAATGCACAGGTCCAAAAAGGGCTCCAAGGGAACGGTACAGTGCCTGAGTTGGGTCAGAAGGTTGGTCTCTAGAGGGGGCAGTTGCCTGTTTGTCTACTTGGCCAGAGTTGAAATGAAAGATCACTAAGACTAGATAAGGTAGGATTTGTTTGAACCAATGGTTCATAAAACTTTATTATCAAAAGTGACAATATGGTCATTCTCATACCGCCAGGGCTTTTATACCATGTGATTTTGCTTCTTTGCTTCACACAGACTTCAGGCCCGTGGAAAATTTTCTGGCAGGGCATGGATCTTGACTTTGGGTTTTGAGGGCAGCAGATCCTGGTTGTGCTTGCTCTTGTAAACAGAAGTGGTGATGCTTTGTTCTGCCGCTTCTGTTCACCATATCACCTGAGCCAACCAATTGCATTACTCATTCTGGACTGGAGACTGGCAGCAGCTGATGCTCATTGGCAGGGCTAGCAATAGGCCTTGTTTTAACCTCTTTTAGGAAAGCTAAAACTTCTGTATAGGTCTGGGTCTTTGGTGGTACAAAATTGACAGCAATCTGGTGACTATTTGGGGAACCATCCTTAAGAAGCTGGCAGGTTTTGGAGCAATTCAACAACTTGGGTTTGTGACTTCTTGAATTGACGGGTCTCCCTCCATCCTGGGTGACTCAATTTGCCTTTGGAGGGCTGGGGTTCAATTCCAGGGCTTCCAATGTTGATATTGAACTTCCAGTCTCAACACTTGGTAGGCTAGCAGGTTCCTATTCCTCCTGGTTGGGGCAAGGCATCCCTGGCAGGCCAGGGTTTGGCCCAACTGGCAGTCTGGAGGGCTCCTGTCTACCCTGGTCAACACAAGGCTTTTCCTGAGACCCGGGGTTTGATTCCCGGGTTAATCAATACAAGTATTGAATTATCATTCATGACAAATTAGGAGAATTTGAAATAATGTCAAAACAGCAGGCTCAAACTGCCAACAAGATTCTGACTAAACAGGTTTGTGACCTGCAACCCAAATTCCCAGTGACCTGTAGCCAAACTAAGAAGTCAACTCAAATTTCTAAATCCAACAACATGAGCAGATGATGATCCTTTACGGTAGATACCTTGTTTTGGCATTTGACTCATTAACAGGATTGAGCCACCCCCTTCACCATCCAACTGAGTGATCAACACAATCATGTTTCTTTTATTGTTATGAAAGTAACAATTTTGAAGCCCTGGGCAGGAATCAAACCTGTTCCTAACCACCAGGCGGGGCTAGCGGGCGGAGGAGATTTGCCCGCACCTGGATTTTTGCTTTTCAAAGCAAATATAGGTGCAGGAACCATTCCTGCCCTGGTGGTAGCTGAGAGGCCCGCTTTGGGCCCCAAAAGCTACGCCCAAGCCTTGGTGGGTTTGGCTGGGCCTGGGCAGGCTACTTTTAGCTGCTCAGTAAACCCAGATCAAGCCCACCCTCCATTAAGTAATTTGGGGTCCCCAATTGGGGACCCCTTTTTTAATCAAGTTCTTTGGGCTCAAGAGAGCCTGTCAAGCCAGTCCAAAAATGGTGATCAAATTGGGAAACCCCCCAAAACCCCAGAAGCAAAACCTGCCAGAATCAATGGCCAGCCAAGCCAAGATGGACCATCAAAAAGCCAAATAAATGTTCCTGAAAACCCCAAAAATAACCATGAAGCAGCCAATCAAACAGCAGAACCTGAGATGCAAAGCCTTGCCACACAGATAGCACTAGAAGAATGCCCAGAGGCACCTGCATGTGAGTAAGTATATAAATCAGAAGCACTTGAAAAAGTTTTGTATTGTCATCCTTACCAAATAAAGTTGTTATGAACCTTTGGTTCACCAATCTGTTTCCATACCTATTTTTAATACTAATCCATATGCATACACCCAAGCGTCAGTACCCATCTACTGGGATAGATAGTCAGGCTCCTGTTGATAAACCCAAAGCCTTTGACTACTATCGTCCACCCAACGCTCTGTTTGGCCCTGTGCATTTCACTGAGTATACCGCCAATCCTGAACACAAGCCCTGGACATTGGAAGACTTGCAGTGGTACACCTGCACAAACTCTCTCAAGGAACCCTACCAAATTGTCTGTGACGGCAAAGCAATCACCATCTACCCTTTGATCTTCAACGGGAAGTACAACAATCCTGCTGCCTACTTGGTCCCCATGGAACCACCCCCAACACCCAAACCAACCATTTCAGCCCCCCCCCACTTCTGATGCCACTGGCCAGAGTAGTCAATTCCTGGGAGTGCTTTACCTGGCGCTCACAGGATCAATTGACTCTGCCTTGCCAGCAGCTGGATCTTGGGCTGTGGCTGGGAAGGCCCTTTTCTACCTGGTAAAGTTAGGTCTCATCATCTGGTGGGCCATGCCAGTACCTGATTTGAATCCTCCCTCACCTGCTGGAGCTCCACAGTACTCTTGGTATCCTGACATTTATAATGATTTAGTACAACTATATAATCCCAAACTCCAAATAAAGATAATTATCTAGTTTTAAAAATATTTTTCCTCTTGTAACTCTGTTAAAACAGCACAGTTACAACAATAAATTTAATTTATGGGTGTCTCAAACAGGAAGTCAAAGGATCTAGAGTGAATTTTTCTAATTCTTTTAGGAATCACAGGAATTCTCAAAAATCATTCAATTCAATTTTAGGACAGCTAAAATTTAGATCCTACTATTCACCAACTTAACACGCCAAATAATAAAAAGAATTATATATTAAAATCTATGTTTATCAAGTTGCCTTTTCTTTGTTGTGGTGATTGTTCATTTTTTTATAATATTCTTGCATTTAGTTGGTAGTTTCACCTCCAGTTGCCTTGGCAATTGGAAATCAAGTTGCCTCTGCAACCACAGCTGGCTTCAGGGAGGTGACTTGATTTCCTATTTCCAAGGTAACTGGAGGTGAAACTATCCAATTAAATGCAAGCACATCATCATCAACAAATGAACAGTCACCACAACAAGGAAAAGGCAACTTGATAAAAATAGACTTTAATATAATTCTATTTTATTATTAGTGTGTTTTAAAACCAACTGTAATCAAACATCCATAATAGCAACACATAAACAAAGATTGTTACAGCAGCAGAACCAAATATAAGTCACAATAACAAGTAAAAAAGAAAGTTAATGTGTATAAAAAAATTAAGTCCTCAAGTGACAATGTGACAATTAATGAGCTAAAATCATAGTGTAGTAAATTGATAGTTTATCTTTCCCACCTCTCCTTCCTTTCTTCTTTCTTTCCTTGAAAAGAAGTTTGTTTGGCCCCTGGCTACGTTGGGGGCCAAAAAACTTTAAAAAAATTCTGCGTCATCAAGAAGACAGCTCATATAGCATTACATGGGTCTGTGGTTGATATATTAGTTATTTGGAGTGCATAATATTGTATTATTTCCAGGGTAAGACTATTTTATACTTCAATTAATTTCCATGTATTGCAATTAAATCAATGAGGATTCAGTACTTGGAATTGGTGAAGACAACAGTCTAATAGAAAGGACAGCATAATACAAACAAGGTATCCTTTATTGTAGAATATTGTGAGTAATATACTATATGGGGAAGGCCACAAGGGGGTGGCATAGTGGGAAGTTCCATGTAAGGTTTGGAGCCAAGGAATAACTTGTGCGGGAATCAGCAAGTCAAATTGGCAGCACTTCTAATTAGGATGAAGTACCTGCAATTTGATATTGCCATCAGATTAATCCATAACGTTAGATACGCCAAGGGGCGGCTCATCAAGCGCCCCCTGTGTATTGTAAGATACGTTAGCAGGCAAGTCTGGAAACTTAGTTGCAACACCCCCCCTTTCCCCCTGCTTGTCATCAGACACCAGGCGTGGAGTCTTTGGAAGGTCTGGGAAGGTCCGCACAAGCAGCCTTTGTGTGGGGATGGCGCAGCAGGGGCGCAAGCGGTCATATGAAGCTTCTTGGTGTTTCCTTGAGCATCTTCTAGTTGGTAGGTATGATTGTTGTAGACAGCGGCTATCTTGAAGGGCCCTAGGTGGTTGGGTTCCAACTTGGCAGAATTGGGATTGAGGGTATAGACAGGGTCACCTACAGTGTATCTAGCTTCAAGGTGCTTTGTCCCCCCTGCAATCTGCTTGTGTTCAATTTCCTGGGCTTTGGCACGCCATTGATCCAGGGATGGGGTTGCTACTAGAGAGGCTTGTCAGGAACCTTGGACCATAGCTTTCCCTTTTCAACCCCTATCAGACTGTAAGGTGTTCCAAAGGCCAGGGTACTGGGGCTGAAACCTGTGCCCCTGTTGATTCTTGCTTGCAGGATAAGGAGAGCGGTGGGCAGATGTTCAGTCCATGCAGTGTTAGAGTGCTCTTGTGAGAGCTTGGCAATCAGCTAAACCAGTGAACCATTCAACTGTTCCACGCGTCCATCGGCTTGAGGATGGTAGGGGGTTGTAACTATATGTTGGAGTGCGTTCTTAGCACAGTATGCCTTCAGGACATGCCCAACTTGTTTGGGACCGCCGTTGGTGATGAGACGTTTGGGTTGCCCAAAGCAGGCCACACTTTTCTTGCCAATAAAGCAGGTAATGGTGGTGGCGGTGTGGTTGGTGGTTGCCCAGGCCACTGGCCAGCAAGTGAAGTAGTTGATGGCAGTGATAATGTACTTCTTTCCCAGTCTGTCTTTGGGGTGTGGCCCCACAATGTCAAGGGCCCACTGCTCAAAGGGTTTCATGGCCTTGATGGGCAGGACAGACTTGGGGGGTGCAGGTTTGGACATGTTTTTTTCGCACAACACACACATTTTGAGGAGGTCCAAGATGTCTTGACGCATGCGCGGCCACCAAACTTTACGTTTCATGATCTTGAAGAGGTTACGCCCTCTGATGTGACCCAGGGTTTGGTGGTAGTGCAATATTGTGTCCCCTTGTTGTGTAGTGGGAATGTAAGGCGTCTTTTCACCTGTCTCTGCCTGGTGGTAGACGTTACCAGCATTGGTGGTGAACTGGCTTTTGTTGTCCTTCATCTTGGAGATGGTTACTGAGTTAAAGCCCTTGTAGCGAGTTGCCTCAGGGCGGAGGTAGATCATGGGCCAATCTGGATCCAAACCATCATCCCCAGTGATGGACGCTACGTAGAGTTGCAAAAGAGCGTCAGCTGTGACAAGTTCCTTCCCAGGCTTGTAATCAATGCACATATGGTAAGGGGATAGGCAGTCCATCCATCCTGCTTGGCAGCGTGTCAAGTGGGACTGCGTGTTGAAGTACTGAAGTGACTTGTGGTCCGTCAGAACGCGGGGTGGGAAGGTAGCGCCTTCCAGGTAACAGCGCCACTTCTTGATGCAGTGTACAATGGCTGCCAATTCTTTATCATGGATGGGGTAGCATTGTTCTGAGTCAGTAAGTTTCCTGGACTCATATGTCACGGGGAGGAAGACGCCACTGTCAGTTTCTACCTGTAGCACACCCTCTATGGCTCTGTCAGAGGCATTGGTCTCAAGTTTGTACTGTCAGTTTTGATTGGGGAAATGCAGTACTGGTGCGGTTGTGAGCCTTTGCTTCAACGCCTTGAAGGCTCAATCTCTGACGGGGATCCAATGGAAGCGCTGCTTGGTATTGAGAAGCTCAGTGAGAGGTGCAATTAGTTCCCTGCAATTGGGAATGAACTTGCGCACGTAGGCAACCATGCCAAGGAATGTTTGCACTTGGCCCACATCAGTGGGGGGCAGTATGCTGGTGATTGCCTTAACTTTGGCAGGGTTGGGCTTTACCCCTTGAGCAGAGATGGTGTGCCCAAGGAATAGTAGCTCCAACTTGAGGAACTTGCATTTGGAGGGTTTAGCTTTTAGCTGGGTTTTCAAAAGGGTGTCAAGGACAGCACAGAGGTGTTGGAGGTGTGTGGTTTGATCTTGACTGAAGACAATAATGTTGTCAAGTTACACAAAAACACATTTTCCAACCAGTTCCTTGAATGCTTTGTTCATCAACATGGCAAAGGTGGAGGGAGCGTTGGTCATTCCAAAGTTCATGACCTGGCACTCAAACAACCTGTAGCGCGTGCAGAAGGCAGTTTTTGCCTCATCCCCTGGTGCAATGCGGACCTGGTAGTACCCCGCAGTGAGATCAATCTTGCTAAAGACCTTCACACCTGCAAGTGTATCAAACAGGTTGTCAATTAGCAGCAGGGGGTACTTGTTCTTAACCGTCACCTTGTTTAGGGCGCAGTAGTCTGTGACCAGGAAAAAGGACCTGTCCTTCTTGGCTACAAAGAAGACCGCCGCCTGTATGGAGAGAGAAAGGGGCAAATAAAGCCCTTATCAAGCGCGTCCACAAGGTGCTGGCGGAGGGTTTCATCTTCCTTTGGTGTGAGACGGTATAATGGTTGTGCTTTAGGTAACAATCCTTGAAGTTGTACAGCGTGTTGGATCTCCTGGGGAGGAGGTAATTGTTCAAGTGTCTTACTGAATACATCCTTGTACTCCTTGAGGAGTGCTGCAAGCGCTGGTGATGATGAAGATGTCAAGGGAGGGACCGCTGGTGGTTCAGCACAGATAACTTTGACTGATCATTGGTTGAAGTCTAGTTTCCCCCCTTGAAATCATATGAGCCTGTCTCTGATATTCTGACAAAAATAGTATCATGGAGCAGCTTGCTCATTTCCACTGGGTAAATCTGGAACCCCACCCCATTTCTGTTATGGGTGATGACAGAGGTATCCTAGTTGATGTAGGGACAGTTGTGCTGAAGCCAGTTGAGACCAGCAATTACGTTATGGCTGAGTCCTGCCATGATTGGCCCGGAGAGCTTAACCTGGATGTTCCCCATTCTCACAGAGAAGGGTACTGTCTCATGGGTGATGGCCACTCTGCGGGAGTCAGCTATCTGTATGGCTTTGAACCTGCTGGGCACTCAGCCTAATTGTTGAGAGTTGGAAAACACCTGGTCCACCATAGTGTGGTTGGCCCTGGTATCTACCAGTAATTTTTGGGTGCCCCTATGGAAACAGAAGGGATAGGACAAGTGTGTTACTTCATTTGAGGAATGGCTTGCTTGCAATACGGGGTTGTCACTGTGGACTTGAAAGACGTTCAGGGGTTTGACTTCACAAATGTTGTAGTTGCAGGGATTGAGAGGATGGGTCAGGTGGGGTTGTAAGGCCTCTTGTTGCTACAACCCCCAGGCTTTTCCCTGATCCTCAATCTGTGCTAGCTGAAGCTCCCCCTCACAGGGGCGTTTAGTCCCATTATCCTGCTGACGTAGTTGGCAGCAGCCTACTTGACTGTGGCCACTACCAGGTGTGGTACATGGTTGAGATAGAGCGTCACTGGTGTGGTGGAAGTCCATTGAGGCCTGGTTGTTAGCCTCACAATGGCTTTATAGCAGTCATCAATGGAGGTACAGCAACCTACGGGGACCCACTTGCAGATATGGGGTTTTAACCCATTGACAATGAGAGTGAGTAACATTGCATTTCCTTTGGTCACAGCTTCAGAGGCAGCAGCAAGGTACTCAGGAACGGAACCAGTTTGCTTGATTGCTAGAAGAGGAGTTCCTACAATAATGGGAGAAAAGGTTGTGCTATAGCGGGACTTGGGCGCATCTCAGAATGCCACCCAGGTAACGTCAAGTTTCTGTCTGGCCCAGTTAGTGAACCACACAGCGGCAGGCCCCGTGAGGCAACCAGACGCAGTGGCAACCCATATGGGCTCAGGAACCTGGCAGATGCAAAGGCAGGTTTCAGTAGACTGGAGCCAACTGACAATGTTGGCCCCCTTGACGCCACCAGCAAAGGATTCTAGCTGAAGGTTGAGCATGCACTGGGACAGGTCTGACTGGGGCAGGGTGACACTGGCGTCACTCTGCCTGAGGCGGAGCCAATTGTACACGCTGGTGAGAACTAACTGGTCTTGATAGATGACGTACCCATCAGGGATGTCCCCCTCAGGGATTGGCAGGAAGGTCTCTTGTTGGGGAGTAGCCATACAGCCCGTACTCTGTCCTTTCTTGGGGGGGATTTTGTTTTAGGTAGGCTGTAAACCTACCACTGCTACCACTGTTGCAAATGAACCAATGAGGATTCAGTACTTGGAATTGGGGAAGACAACAGTCCAATAGAAAGGACAGAATAATAAGAACAAGGTATCCTTTATTGTAGAATATTGTGATTAATATACTATATGGGGAAAGCCACAAGGCCACAAGGGGGTGGCATAGTGGGAAGTTCCATGTAAGGTTTGGAGCCGAGGAATAACTTGTGCGGGAATCAGAAAGTCAAATTGGCAGCACTCCTAATTAGGATGAAGTACCTGCAATTTGATATTGCCATCAGATTAATCCATAACATTAGATACATCAAGGGGCGTCTCATCAAGCGCCCCCTGTGTATTGTAAGATACGTTAGCAGGCAAGTCTGTAAACTTGGTTGCAACACATGTCTGAACATGGTTATCAAAATTAAATTTTTCATTTGATTTTATCCAGAGTGGAGCTTCTTGATTTGGATTGATTTTTCCTGGTTTCTTACTGCACATTCAATTTGGATTTTAGTTCCTGTAATTATTATTTGAGTTGACTAGTGGTATTCAATTATGATTTGAAATTTGGTTCTTGGATTTGACAATCCCACAATTCCAAAAAACATAGTAAACTTAATGAAAATGGTGGACGGATTTGAACCCTTCAAATCTGATTCTGGCTACTGTAAATCCAGAACCTAAACTTAAAAATGCAGGATTGTCAAATCCTTGGTCCAAATTTTGAAGCACTTTTGCAGGCAGCTCAGATGAGTGAAAATTAAAATATTTAATAAAATCAACCATTTAAATTGATTTTTTATTTTATTTAAATTGGCAAATTTGAATCCCTTGAGAAGATAACTCAACTAACAAAAGAAAAAACACAGCAAACAAATGCAGGATAAATAAATCAGAAATTCAGGATTCTAATGTACAATTTAAGATTTCCTGTATGTCTAACAAATCATAGACAACATGTAAAAATTAATGAATCCAAAATTGCGGGATTGCCAAATCCAAAAACCAAATTTCAAATCAAAAATGAGGTGAATTTGAAATAAATATAATTTATGGGCATCTCAAAAAGGATGTCAAAAGATCTAGAGTGGATTTGTGCTAATTCTTTTAGGAAGCACAGGCATTTTCAAAAATCACCCTATTACATTTTAGGATGGCTAAAATTTAGATCCTAATATTCACCAACTTAACATACTTAACAGTAAAATTGACTAAAATGTACACTTCTATTTTTGAGTTAAATTTTTCAATAAAAATTTATTGTGTCTTCTTTTAATAAAAATCAAATAAACAAGCTGTTCCCCGGCCTTAAAAAATTCATGCAGAGCTACACTGGGTCTTCCAATAGTGAAGCCTTTGTCTATGGTCACACCCAACCCGCAGGCCTCTCTGCAAGCACTACCCAGGAGTGTATTCTTTCTCCTCCAACTTCCAACATAGCCCTGTTTGCTCATCATGCACAGGCAGCTGCTAATCCAGATTTTGTATTAGCATTAGCATCAAGAATTGAAAAGTGAGCCACAGGGTCATCCAGAGAACCCATAATCCAGAAATAGCCAATCAGATGGCACTGCCAGGTTCCCAAGACAAACACATCCCACCTCTAGCCAATCATCCTGAAAGACGCAGAAGAAAATTGATCACCCCAGAAATTGTTCTCAAAATGGATTAAAAGCAAGGTATGCTTATGTCCCTTGGGGAAATTGCAGCTGCAATGGGTTTTGCAAAGTTCACTGTGGCTGCAACCCTGCAAGCCCACGCCAATCGTGCCCCCCAAGAAGACCCTGACTGATACCTATACTTCAACTGAAGGTGAAAAAGCCCAACCTCTCATTATAGTATCATGAAACGTGACCTGTGGACTCCCCTGGTCCAGGTGTGTCTCCAACTGGGACTACATGAAATTTTCACAAATAAAAGAACAGTCAATTTGTGGATTCACAGAGTTGTGGTTGCTACTAGAATCTTGTCTAATCAAGTTCTCATTGGCCCCAGTTTGGTGGATACCAACGCATACAATTCAAACATTATTAATTTTATTAAAGAGAGGGCAATGAGGATGCACAATGATGTCATCTTCTTGTCATATGTCAAGGTTTCTTCAAGCATTCAAGATTATGGAGAAAAGCATATCTGATCTGACGTCTACAAGCGCGTCCCAATCTTGTATTGATTTGTTGGGGTTTTGTTGGCATTTTCCCCATTGTGTGAGAGAGGGGGATAAACTAACTAAGTTTGGCTCCCATCCTGGGGGAAGAATCCACCAGGACACCATCCAGTGGAGAACTGGGATGGCTGCTTGAAGTGGTGCCCACAAGGAGGACACAGAGGATAGCTGGGGAAAGTAGGAGTCCAAGCCCATCAGAATCATCCTGCTAAGCAACCAGGGGGCTCGCTTAGGGGCAGACTCTGGACCAACCTCATCTCCTCCTGGAGCCAGTAAAACTGGGACCTCAGAGGAGATGGCCAATGGGAAAGGCAGGACTGGTGACACTGGGGGAGATAGGTCAGGAGCCACGAGGTCAAGGTTGTCACAGGTGAGGCTTCTTACAACCTTCTCACTAGTGATGAGGATATCTTGAGCTTGGCCAGGGAGGTCATCAAATACGTGTAGGAATTGATCTGGGTTAGCACCCACATGATGGAAGGAATACAAGATGCGCCCCCAGAGGTCAGGGGTGGTGTCAAGGGGAATACCATAAACTTGACAAAGGGCACCAACATTTTTCTTAGCCAAATACTTTTCACCAGGAGGAACAATGCTTTTTTTCTTAAAACTTCTTATGATGCTTAGGGCTCAAATTAGTGGCCAAGAGAAGGCCAAAGTCAAGTGGGATGGTCCTAGGAGATGAACATGACACAGAGAACAGCAACTGCGTAGAGAGGGACTTCAAAGACGGAGTTTCAAAGCTCTAGAGCATATATGAAGCTCAGAAAGAAGCAAGAGCAAAAGAAAAACAAAATCAAAATTCAAGTAGGTAATTATACTAAATAAATTACTAAACTTTAAGTTTGAATGATTAAGTTTCAAAGCAAAAGCAAAAGCAAAAAGCTTTAAAGTTGTTGCTGGCAACACATAGGGGGCTCCAGGAAGATGCAAAGAGGCCCAGGAACAAAGGAATAGGGTAAGGGAAGTTGGATTTTTACTAATAATCTTAGGAAGTGAAAGGGGCCAAAGAAGGGACCCAAAAAACCTTAAAATTCTAAAAGTGAAAGCCTAAACTTTAGTTTGTAAAATGAGCAAGCAGGGGACTGAAAGTCCCCTGTCTTGCCTTAAGGGAGGAGTCTAGAATTCAGGCTCACCTGACCTAAGGCACAGATTTGATTGGCTGCAGGAGAAATTTTGCAAGGTGAATCCAGTGAGTTGGAGGGTTTTGCAGTAATTTCCAACTTACACTCTGATTGGCTGGCATTGCTGGGGTGATTTAAATCAGCATCTAATCCAGTTGGATTGAAATCTGATGATTTAGCACTAGCACAACCTGATTGTTTAGACTTAATTAATTTCAAGTGCAGACATGCACAAGCCAAAAAATAGTCTAAATTAATCAGAGATTCCTCCCAAGTGGGAACCAAGTTCCACACATTGGTATTTACCACCTGGGAAGGGTATGCTAATACAAATCTCTCATCAATTGTATGGGCTAAATCCTCAAGGGAATTAAGGGGCTTAGCTGGCTTCTGAGGAGATTTCTTAGTACAACGTGGGAAGATTGTTGTATCCAAGGCCAAAGGGGGGAGTGACTTTACACATTGAGTGCAAATCATTACTTGGCAATATCAAACACAGCAGATGGGTAGGCCTACCAGACAGAGCTCAAGGACATGCTGGAGGAGTGGGCTACCCAGCACACTATGTACACAGTTGTACTGAGTGTGGAGATGGAGCAGCGGGAATGGGCAGCCAAAGAAATTAGGGCTACATGGCATACCTGTTGGTCCTACCCCATCAACCACGCTGACATGTATCTTGCAGATGTATGTCTTTACAATTTTGGTTCTGCTCTCAGGAGCTCAAAGCCTGCCACCTACAATGAACTTTGCTCCCAAATTGAGAAGGGGTATGAGCTTTTCCCTTCTGTGTTTGTCCAGGATCTATCAGATCTTATCATCTATGCAAGTGATAGTGATAAGTTCAGAAAGGACTCCTGCTTCCCCCCACACTCATCCATTTGGTTTGTTAATCCTAAATATATGACAGAAGGAGAATTTGAGCAATTGAAGCAATCAGCTCTTGCTGCCTCTTCCCAGTCAACAAACCCTGCCTCCTTAACTCCTCCATCAAGATCAAGCCACTTGCCTTCCAACCCTGACTCCCAAACCAACACATATTCCTTCCCCACTACATCTGATGATGTTCCTTTCACAGGCGCAGATGATGATGACATACATTCTGCCCATTTCCAACCCTACTTGTTATTTGATTAGTAAAATCAAATCTTTCTTTGTGGCAACTTATTAAAATTGATTTTATTTCTTTTGATTTATAATCAATAACATGTTCCTTTTATATTATTGACATTCTCATAATCAATAAAATGTTGTACATTTTATGAATTACATATAATTATTTGCATGAATATTTTTCATTGACAATAATAAATTAAGAACCAAAAATATAAATTTTGCATTAGAATATTGCAATTGGACGTCAACTCTTGATAATTTGATATTATGTGCATAACTCAATGAATTTTGTTTAATAAAATTCATTGTAAGTGATGCCTTTTTCATTGTAATTTATATAAATGGACTATGTTTATATTAGAGAGCCATTAACACTTAGTACAAATATTGATACATAGTGCATTTATAGCCTGTATATTTACCTATTTTTAAAAATTCTTTAAACTTTCTAGTTGGATTTTGTGAGTAATAATAATGTAATGGATCAATAAATTAATGTTTATTAGTATTAATTGGCTGATTTTCTTTGCTGTGGTGATTGTGCATTTTCTGATATTTACGCACTAGTATCCAATTGGTTGGCTTCACATTCAATCACACAGGCAATAGGAAACATGGTCACCACCCTGACCACATCCAGTCTTGGGGTGGTGGCTTGTTTTCTTATTGCCTGTGCAATTGGATGTGAAACCAACCAATTGGATACTAGTGCGTAAATATCAGAAAATGCATAATCACCACAGCAAAGAAAATCAGCCAATTAATACTAATAAACATTAATTTATTGATCCATTACATTATTATTAATCACAAAATCCAACTAGAAAGTTTACAGAATTTTTATAAATAGGTAAATATACAGGCTATAAATGCACTATGTATCAATATTTGTACTAAGCGTTAATGGCTCTCTAATATAAACACAGTCCATTTATTATAAATTACAATGAAAAAGGCATCACTTACAATGAATTTTATTAAACAAAATGCATTGAGTTATGCACATAATGTCAAAACACCAAGAGTTGATGTCTAATTGCAATATTCTAATGCAAAATTTACATTTATGGTCCTTGATTTATAATTGATGATGAAAAATATTCATGTGTTGAAGGTAGTACTATAAAAACCAGTTTTTTGATGTAATTCAAACAAAATGTCAAATATCTATAACTTGATAAATGAATTAGAAGTACACCTGCAAAAGGTTGTTGAAATAGAAAAATATATCAGGGAAATAGTAACAGGAAAGCTGGGTAACGTGGGCCAGCCATTGATCAAGCCAAAGGAAGATGCTCTGGA
The DNA here is from genome assembly GCA_014839935.2 of Entomophthora muscae. Classification (NCBI taxonomy): domain Eukaryota; kingdom Fungi; phylum Entomophthoromycota; class Entomophthoromycetes; order Entomophthorales; family Entomophthoraceae; genus Entomophthora; species Entomophthora muscae. Next base: position 329,713 of record QTSX02002213.1, read on the forward strand.
TAAACTAGGAAATATTATAGATGAAAAGAACAAAGAAGCAGTACTCAATCTATAGGGAACAATCTTATCAAGTCTGAAGTTCAATGACAGCCTACAATTTGTGGGAGTTCTGGCAAGGGGCCAAAGAAAACAACACCAAAATCAAACTGATTGAAAGAACCTGAATCTCAAAGGAAATAACACTAATGAAGAGGAAACTAATCAAATGGAAACAGATGAAAACAAAGCAGAATCAAGAAGCAGAAGCACCACAAGAAACAATAAAACTTATCAAATGAAGATCAAGAGGAAGTACAAGTAGCACAGAAAATAAGGAAGATCAAGCCCAGGAAATCAAATGAAGAGCAGCCAACGCTCATGAAGTTTGCTGAAGGGGCACCTGTGGCTGAGGGGCCATAGGGGAAACAATCATTAAGTTTTACTTATATTTACTTTAGTTATAACTAGGAATGGGGACAAGGTCACTGAAGTGGCGGTCTTTACACCCAGTTGGTTTTACGGGGGTTACCAATCACTGGTAGCCCCTGTAAAGCAAAAAAATAAAAATGAAATAAATAAAATAATTCAAATGAACATGAATAATTTTTCAAATACTGAAGCAAAAAACAAGGAATATTTACCACCTGTGGGGTGCTTGCCGTGGATTAGGGAAGCATATGAAATAGGAGCAAATATCAATTTCAAAGAAATGACTGAAATTTGCGGGGATATCAAGATAAACTTTGATGAATTATTTATGAAAGTATTCAACAATTTCCCTTTTTAAACAAAATGAATATGAAAAAAACTAATAAAAACTGACTTTCAATTAGGAACTGAATATCTTAAAACTGAAATTTTCAACAAAGTGTTCAAAGCATTATCAAATAAAATTGGGGACACAGTCCTTGTGAATACGTTCAAACCTTTATTTATTTTATTTGTCAAGGCATAAGGGCGAATACAAGTCAGGTGCCCTCTGGAACCATATTCAAGTTCAGCCAAACGTCCTACATCAACATATTAACTCAAATATATATAAAAACTATACATGTTTTATGAAAAATATACCTCTCAAAGGATTCACGCTGCAATATACCTAGGAATCCTATTACATTGCATATTAAAAAGAAACGTTAAAAAGTTGGAGGATGTACCAATACATCTTGACATATGCCAATTAGCACTAGAACGCCAGAAGATACCACAGGGTATAGGACAGTTGAGCACGTCCTGTACAACTCCTTTGCAATGGCATTTTTGTATGGGTACTATGTGCCTCCCAAAAAGAACCTGTTAATTGATTTGCTTAACCAATTGCCTTTTATTAAGCGTTCAGCAACCACCAGGGTGCAGAGCACCACCCCTCTTGCAATTGCATCCAGAGTTGTCCACCACGTACAGAAGAGTATGTGAATCCAATTAGCGCATTAGCAGAAATTTTGATTCTGGGGTACATTTCCCCGGAATAATTGCATTTCCTTTGCAATTTGCATCTCCCTAATAAATTATCTTCCCTTGCATTATAAATTTTATTTTTTTAACTTTTTTATTAAAAATTTTAATTTAAATATTTAAACTTAAATATTTAAATTTTAATAGTTAAATTATAATAGTAATATATCTAAATATATTATAAGACAGTAGTTATAGTAAGCAAACATATAAAATAATAAAATATGATTTAAAAATGTGTTTATTTAGTTGCTCATCAAGTATGGGTTCATATATTACATAGTTAAACAACAAGAACTGAATTTATCTGCATCAAGTGGCCCGCTCCACTTATGTTCTAACCAAGTGATTGTTTAGAACTCAAATTACCTTTACCTTGTAATATGATTTGATATATATATGATATGCTTAACCCACGTCATAAATACTAATTAGTAAGAGATACATGAAAATCATTGGTTTTTGTTCTGTGTGGCTATAGTGGCACTAATCAATAAGGTCATATGATGACTTGCAAGGTCCAATTTGTGGCTTAAAAAAGCCAAAGTACCAAAAAGGGTTCACAATTATTTAAATAAAAATTTTCTATTTCTATTTTTAAATCTATTTATTTGTTAGCTCAATAGCCAATACACTATTTGGTGCATTAAAATAAAAATATGTGTCTCTATATCTATTATAATTAATTTTACTTAACTTTTGTATGTATTCTTATATGTCTATAATACAATTCAATGTCAAGTCATACTATTGTCAAGGATCTGGATGTACAAGTATTCTGGCTACTGCCAACCCACTTAACATCCAGTCATTGCTCAATTTGGTGCCCTCCCAATATACAGTTTGACATACTAGAAATGGCAATCAAGCAATATCACATGACTTTCCAAGTATCCAGTGACTTATACCCATCCTGCACATGACCAACCCCTAGGTTTGATCCAACTAAATCTCTGCCACAGCTAAAGCTATATAAGCCTAAAGTATTATTCAATAAAATATACTTCTCTTCTCTCTTATTTTCATATTTGAAGCTTCCCCAAAAAGGCGCTCCTCATCACTGGTAGCAGCTACAGTTTTTGACC